>CALSBZ010046934.1:1752643-1793258 GCA_943591055.1 Gobionotothen gibberifrons
CACACACACACACACACACACACACACACACACACACACACACAAAGAAGCGTGTGTTTCCATCATCGCCACCTGCGTGTTACATCCAGAGGATTTTCTCCTTGAAGTCGGTTCATTTATAAGGCTCGGGCTAGATGTATCACATGCACCTTGGAGACGCAAACACAAGGCAGAGGCTTTATTAGAGGGATACAGGTGTCTTCACAGGCAGACTGAAAGTAAGGTTGGAAGGGAAAAGAAAAGTCTATAAGGTGTGGGTGCCCTTTTACATCTCCTGCTCTGCTCCCGTGGCTTTTTATTTCAGCTCTCTTTTTTTTGTTCTTTCTGCAGAAAGGATCATTAAACCGAAATAATTCATTTGTGAGAAAGGTCAAAGCCACAGTCTGTTGGCACCCAGATACCAGTGTCAGGAGTGGATGCGTCAAGGGAGGGAGAAGAGAGCAAATGACGAAACCATTGATTTCTCCCGTGTGTGTTTTTATTGTCAACTCAATGATTGAGGTGAGCAACCTTCCGCCTTGCGCTCCACGCCGACGATAATCATCATCTTTAATACCTGTTATAGGTGAAGACACCCATCTTCAAGTAAATGTCACATCCACTGTTTACCGTGCTTGTTGTTATTATGTGGAGGGAGAAGTAAAGCGATGGAGGACTGGCATTTTTCAAGTGCCAGAAATAGGCACTCACTCCCCCCCGCTTGTATCCAAAACTCCCTCCCCATTGTCTCTGCAGCCCACGTGTGCTCCGAGCTAACCGTGAAGCCAAATGCACATCCAGCTGCACAATAACAACATCCATTCTTAACAAGATTACTCCGGCAGTCCCAGTTTGGCGGATGGGACGTGCATGGGAGCAGAGGCACAGGGATAAGCTTCCTGCAGCCGCCTGCAGCTCTATCCATAGGAGAGGAAGCCTCCTGGGGAGCGCAGCCAAACATGGAGCTCCGAGAGCACACTGGCACACGGAGCAGGAATCTCTGAGCTGCTGCTTCTGTGCCCACGACTTCCATGTTAGACGCACAGGCCAATTAGAAGGTTTCAGATAATCATAATCTTTTGATTTGAATAATCTGATTTGAATAATTGTAACCTCATTTGCAGCCGCTGATGCTTGGGCCAGTGTTTTGACTGGATTCATAAGTAAGCAGAATGTCCGACTCTCAAAACGCGATTATACAAGGGTTGGTGTTTTGTCTGACTTATCAACTATCATTTACATGTCAGCTCAAGACATAAAAGGCCAAGTGGCTTAAGCCTGTTCAATTGCAAATGCATCTCTTGATGCTTTTTGACATAAATAATCCAAATAAAGTATAAACAAATCCCGCCCTTTTTTTGGGAAACTAATTTAGCCCGAGTGGCGCACGGGCCAAGCGTTTGAGGTGAACTGCTTTAATTCCTATAAATTAGTTAGAGCAAAGTTCAAGGCAGAGCGCCAGATGATTTAGCCTGCTAAGCGCTCCGCCTCCGCACAGGCAGCCCAGGCCAAAGAGTGTGAGGGAGGCAGGAGGAGATGAGAGTAGCAGTTAAAAAAGGGTAGGGAGTGTTAATGAGAGGCGAGGGCTTTTTTCAGGAATTTCGCCATACGACTTTGACACCGTTGACTGACAAACACCAGCATGGGATTGAGATAATCGCGGCGGCGCAGTCCAAGGTGAAACCATAAAGGGGCCATTTACTCTGAATTAGCTCGGGTGTAGGAGCTCAGGAAAGTGGCCCCCGCCCGAGCCTCTCACTGTACGACATGGATTTAATCATGCTGAGCCACAGATGTGAGTGATAGCAGCAAGCTTGTTATTTTGCTCGGGGACTCTGAAGCCGTGCGAATGGATGTGCTTTCCTGTTAAATTATAATTGCAGCTGATGCATGTACACAAGAGAGCTTCCAGGGATCGCGGACGAGACGCGTCATGTGCCTCCTTGCGATACACTGAACTGCAACATGATTTCAGCTCCCTCGTGGTCATACGCAGGGAGGAAAACACAGTGTGGGATTTAATGCAGAGCGGTGACTAGGTACATGTGAGAGGAGAGAGGGAACGTTGTGTTTATATGTGCGAGTGTGTTCGGAAAATAGACATGAAAAAGGGAAACGGAATTCGAAAAAATGATCTGCCGATTTGAAAGTAGCAATAACATTTAAGATACAAGCGATGGCTTTCAAAGCAATATCGCCAGCGAGGACAAGGTCACTGGTAAATTGGAAACACAAACAGAATTCGCAGCCATTTTTGCTCAAAACACACAGAGAGCAGTTTAGGGAGAAATCTTTCAAAAAATATGACTCCACCAGTGAGTGTTTGCAAAGATACACCAGCTATAAAACTTCACGGACACGCTGTATTTACCGTCTAAATATACTCCATCTGAGCCTGTCCGCTCATCTCATTTGAGTCCACAGCACTGCCGTCTGGACTACTGTACGACACACACACACACACACACACACACTGCTTCTTAATGGGAACCAGGCGACAACACAGAGACATAGAGAACCTGTCAAGCTCTTGGAGGGCAGCACTAATGTGATCCCACAGCTCTATCAGCCCTGTGTTTTATTACAGACCGGGAGGGACGGACAGAGGGAGGGATTGGAAAGGGAGACTGTGACCATGGCCCATTGATATAATGGCCCTGCCGGCACCACCAGTGATATACTGTACAGGTGAGCCTCGGGGAAAGAGAGGAGCGCGGTGACAGAGCAGGGAGAGGAGGTGGAGGCAGAGAACAGAGGGATGTAAGCGTGTTTTGTTTTTCTAAATTACACAAGAGGAGGGGATGGAGATCTAAGGGCTGGGAGACAGAGGAGCTGCTGCCCGACTGCAGCTCAATACGGATCTTTGTGGTGCTGCCTGGAGAGAGATTACAGAGCTGCATCTCCACATGTGGGTGTGAGAAACCGAAACATACAGACGGGATTTTCCATTCCTCGGTTTATTGACAGCTTTCTGATTCACCTCCTCTCACTGCGTCTAATTTGGGCTGTATTTGACAATGTATTATAACCGAGCCAATGCTTATAATGCATGTGTCATAATGGCTATCAATCACTGGCAATCATTCGGGTAATATTCTCGTTAACTCCCACTCTGCATCGATCAATCAAAGGCACAGCAAGATATCCGCTTCTTAGAAAGGGGTTAATGCAAATGAAGGTTGAATTCTCGTTGCTCAAAGGCCACATTGACATTACTCCGTAAAGAAGGGGGTCAACAATTTATTCTCATATACGGACGCTTTGTCAGGACCCATTCACGCAATGTTGTAAAGCCCTGTATAGCCCTACGAGACATGGTTAACATTGTGAAATCAAACAAAATGACTTGGTTAGAGTTATGCAACAAACTCCTTGGTTACTGTAGGTTTGGAAAAAATCATGGTTTTGGGTTAAAATGTGTAAATTGTTGCGTAACGTACCCTAAAACCGGCTGGTATCTCAATGTTCACTCACTCCATGCTCCTGGGCGCTCTTGTTCTGTTTTTATTCGACCCACCCTGACCTCCACCTTCAGACTTTGGTGCTCTCTACTCTAAGGCACCTTACGTCCACCTTTTCTCCCAACATAATAACTAAGGCTGCTAGAGGTGTGTTGTGTATTGTATCTGTAATGGTGATCAACCATGTGAAAAGGTCATAAGGGTCTTATGAAGCTAGTCGGCTTAGCAGGCCACTTCTAACCCATATCTATGATTCTTATAACCACTGATAACACCCATCCATTGGGCTGGTAACATCAGAAGGGGGAAACACATTGACACAACTCAAGATCAACATCTGGTCTGTAAACCAGTAACAGTCTGTGGAAGGCAGAGAACCTGAGAGTGTGCTGCAGTCAAGACTCAATCCCACCCCAGCTTTGCCTTGCTGCCTCGCATTGCCAAAGCCGAACACATGGGCAGATTTGAACAATGTCATCTTACCACACCTCATCGGCCCCGGAGGCGAGCTTACTTGAGCTCAAGAGTCAGTCTCTCTATAATCACCCAGTTACAGAGAAACAGAGAGGGGAGAGAGGTGGAGGTAGGGGGGACAGAGACAGAACTAGGCAATCCAGCTTGCTTCAGTATTTATAGACTGATATCCCACATCGTGTACCAGCAGTCCAAAGTGCAGAAGGTAACAACGCAAAAAAAAGAAACATCCCAGATAACAAACGATTTACTGAGGTGGCAAAAAAGAGCAACACATTTCAGAAAATGCATGCATACATATTAAGGGCACCTGTTTTCTCAAGGAGCATACTTAACCACTGAATCCAAGCTTTGATTTCTTATCAGTTTCCCCCGAGTGGACCTCTAAACAGGGATTACAGCATCTCAGGAAAGTCCGTACTAGAAAAGAGTCTTCCATTTTAGAGGTGTACAAAGCATACATCACTTAAACTGCAGACTATCCCCTCTGCTTCAAGCCCAACCACCCTGCGGACCTCCATTACTGCACCTATCTAAAAGTACTTTGGCCCATCTTGTTGGGATTCCTGTCAAACAGCTTGTTTGGAAGAATGACGCTTGTGTTTCTCTCTCAGCACACACAAAGACAAAAAGCTTTTTTTCTTGCCAACATCTCCGTTCTCTTTGCTGAATCAATAATCAAAGGCTTGTTTCCTCTCTGTTTCGCTGTCAGTCCTTGCAACATTGCAGTGCAGGCCTGAATTGATGAATATTAATGGTTGATTATCATTTATCTTTGTGCGGAAAAAAACACATACAATGCCGCGGTGGATAAAAGCGTTGGACAATGGGATGAGGGATCAGTCAATTTACCAGATCTGCGCAACAATTCGTCGCGGGGACGCGGGACGCATCATTATCAATCCTCACACACCATATGCTTAATGATTGTCGGGTAAATAAGGCAGTCTAGAAAAGTTACGTCTGAGGCTGTTAGATATTCAAGCCATCAATCTGCCACGCATTACAAAGGGAAGAATTCTGACTTGTCTTTGATGCAAACACAGCAATTTGTTCCGTGTTTGTCTGTTTGTTCTGAGGCAATGTTTTGCTTTTAATGGCCTGGTGTAAATGAGCTGCTTCTTTGTGTGTCTGGATCATTGAAATATCTTTGATTGAAGAGGTGGGAAAATGGTGGGAAAACACGGCATTAGGGTTTGTATAGGCCTCATACCAAAACAAAGCAAGGTCTTCAACAACCTTAAACACTTAGGGACTCTCATTTAAGTCTCACTTTTCCATTATGGCTGTGGAACGGTAAACCAAGAGCTGCTTTACCTAAAAGTACCCTCTGTCGCCTTCCAATAGCCTACATGAGGGTCTCTACTTGTTGAAGAGCTATCTCCCACTCGTCGCCAACAACGAGCGAACGCGTGTCCCCGAAGCCCCCCCGTCCGTCCGTGTGAGCAATATATTCAAGCCTATCTACCTTCACACTCCATTTGCCCGTTTCTATTCTTAATGACGCGTTATTTCTGAAGCGTCTCTGATGAGTAATCCTTCAAATCCCTTCCAACACCGAGTTCGTTTTTTAAAGCCACATCCGAGCAACAAGCTTTCACAGCTGTCTCTCCTGCTTCACTTTAACAGGTTAGCGCATGTCTGCTCCGCGGGACTGACGGGGGCTGACGAAAACACTGTGCTCGGTGAATCACAATGTCAGGAAAACGGCGCGCTGGAGAAGAACAGCGAAAGGGAAGGGTGCTGTCACGCCTTGTGGCCGTCCTTCTCACTCTTCCACACGTCCGCCTCCTCTAAACCCTCCTCCCTCCACTTCCCTGCGTTTATGCTAATAGCCTCCGCCGAGAGAGAGAACACCGAGAATGACACACGGTTCAAAATCGATAGCACAATTCCTCTCTGTCCCTCTCACAAGCACTATCTCTCACTCTGGTGTCGGTGCAGTTGAGGGGAGTCACAGACAGTAGATTGGGGATGCTTCGTATAATTAAGCCTTAGAGCACACTGGGTAATAAAAAACTATGAGGTGGAAAGAGTCCAGTCTTGGTCTGCTCTCCCTTGATAATAGCACAGACAAAGCAGGAAACTACAAAATACACAGCGCTGCGTGACCCGTTTGAATCACACCTCCCACCCATTTGATTCATTTTGTAATCAAGCGTGAGAAACACAGAGGAAAGGGACAGAGAAAAGGGAGAGATTTATAAACCAATGCAGTGCCATCTTTGGTTCAACACGAGACTTATCTTAGCTCTGCCAGGCATAGTCATGAGCACTTAACCTTGCAGTGAACGCAACCCATCATCATCATCACCTCGCAAAAGGCAAGTTCTTCTTCATCCTGAGCCCCCCCCCCCCCCCCCTTTTTCCCCCCGCCCCGCGCCCAACCCTTGAATGTCCTTCAACAGGAAGATGCTTATGCCTGTGACTAACCTATCCATATTGTCAAGTTGGTTGCAAAAGCATCAAGAGAGGCCTTGAGTAAAAGCATCCCTCATGACAGGGGAAGTTGATTTTGTGCCACCAATCCCCTGTAGCGTTTCACACTCACACAGCATGGTGTCCAAGCTGTGGGTGAGCTTGGAGTTATGAATCACAACTCGGTTTTTCTTGATTGTAGGTATTACATGTAGTCTTTGTAGCCATGTTTTAAGACATCTGCAGTTAACATGTCTACAAAGATGCCATGGTGATGTTTGGTCACCGTGTTTGTTTGTTCCAGCATTTTGATGAGCAGCCATTGTGGAATCCAGCAGAGGCTGCCTAATTGACTGGCTTGAAAAATTAATGCATCACTTAACAGCATTTTTGTGTTCGTATGGTATTTGGAAAACACAGGTGCAAATCCCACATGGTGGCAAATGTTTAATTGATGCAGCCATATGACAATGCCAGGGATAGGAACATGAATAAACAAGAGGAAATTAAAAGTGTTTGCTTGGAGTGCAAGTGATTTATTTTTCTCAGCTTTTTTGCTTCATGTGCCATGTCATAGGGGGGACAATGTATATGTCAATGGCAAAGTGTCATAAACAAAAATGAGCAATTATCAAATATCAGGCGCCACGACACTGTTTGTGAAAGCTATTACTGAACGAGATCAAATATGCTTCGTGGCCTGCTTTCGCGTTCCATGCCAAAGTGGCTGGATGATATTCTGGGGGGGGGGGGGGGGGGGGGGGGGGGGGGGGGGGGGAGCGAGCGTGACTGCCAGGCTGACTCTCCCCAGGTGAGTCCCAGCAATGAGCTGTGAACAAGCTGCTTTGGCCGGGCTTTTCCCGTCCCCTCACCCCCTGAAACCAGCCTGACACTTCCACACAGGCCAGGGAGCAGGTGGCCCTTAGCCGCAGGATTAGCCCGCAGTGCTATTCATTAAGAAAACCGACTAAATACGTTTTTCTTATGCTATGTCAAAGTCAAAGAGTCAGAAAGAAATGATTGTGGGTGAAAAATTGTAGATTGAAATTTAAAAAAGACATGCATTTTGTGTGGAAAATAGTAGTAACATTAAAATCTGTCTGTTACACATTATCTTGGATTTCAAGGACGTCCAACACAGCGAATGAGAACCATTATTTAATGAGAGTTTAATTATTTCCAAAAGCATTCTATCCCTCTCTCTTGTCCCCGTATCTCTGCTTCCCCTTGACAACCCAAAACCCTCCCACTGCCCATGGGAAGAAGAAGACGGAGAGAAAAACGGAAGGAGCATTCAAATGGCCGAATTAATGTTTCCACACGATAAGAAAGCTTAATATAACGCTGACAATCACAGCACTCACCCTGCCAACCAGAATTGGATCGGGTCCAGAAAATTCCTCCAGCACAAACATTTGATTCCAAACCCATCCTCTCTTGGCGCGGCTCAGTAATCTTTGTCCTTCGCCAGGGCCGCTCACCACCGCTGCGGACCCACCAGTTTGTGTACTTTTCGACGGGCCTATGATCGGAGTCATAGACACGCAGGGAACGCAAGTAATCCACACTAGCAGCAAGGACATCCACAGATCCACCAGCATCTCTTCTGACCGCCGTGGCATCCTGTCTCCTGTGTGTTTTCGTTTGTTTGTCCGTCTATTTGTCTTACAAAGTCTCTCTTTGGCTCCTGTCGTCAGATCAACAGCTCCTTCTTAGATAATGAGAAAAGGTTACTTGTGTCCTCTTTGAACTGCAGAGCCTACATTCATGGTGCGATAAAGGTCACTTGCATGGCTTGGCATGCCTCCATAGCAGTTGGTGAGGGGGTGAGGAGCTCTGCGCAGCATCCATTTGGCGTTATTCCGAGGGGGAGACCTGTAAAAGGAAGCAGTTGTCCGTTAGTTGTCTTAAAGTGTTGTGAGGAGTTGTCTGAAGAAGGTGGGGGGAGAAAAAAGGGAGGCGGGGATAAAGAGCGTGGAGGCCAATACACATTTGAACTAATCAGAGGAGACAGACGGAATGAGAAGGGAAGGGAAAACAGTTTCGGAGGCAAGGAAAATAAACAAAAAACGGGTTTTAGGAAGAAAATTCTCATTTTGGGATAAGAAGGCAAGATGCCACTTCATCATTGCGAACGATCTTGCCGCAGCATTCATGGCACTTTATCCCAATAGTGTTTCCATATAATGCTGCTACAATTGCACAACAAATGGGGATGTCTGTACTCCGAGGCTATTCAGCCCACAACATCAGATTGCGTTGCTTTAATCTGTTGTTCTGGGGATTATCCCGGAAAGATTTTGAGCAATTACATGTTCCCCTTTATGATGAATGTCTTCACAATACATTTTCTGTGTAGAAATTATTGTCATCGTTCTGCAATCAAATTCCTTAAACATCCTTGCACGCAAGATTGTTTTTTAAGCCTCAGATTGATGGGGTGGCAGCAGGTGAGCGCTACAATGTCAACAGCGCTGCAGGTATCATCCAGATGAGATACATGTGAAGGCATTCAGGGAAGGTGTTTCAACATTGATGTATTATAACACTCAAACTACCTCATTCCCTAATAGGCATGAAATGTAACTTTTATTTAACACAAAAAGACTGAAATAAAATACAAAAATTAAACACATCCGAGTGACTCTGATGAGAAATATATGTAAATTCTGCCCTTTAATCAAGAACTGTTTTAGCTTTAATATCCATTTTACAACCTCAGTGGCTTCACACTGATATGCATTGATCCCAAACATGCAAAACCTAGAGGAAGAAAATAAAAAAAGCACAGACACAAAGGTTTGTCTTTGAGCTGTCCTCAGACTCATCTGATGCAGGTGGACATGCTATCACAGCCCGGTTCATTCCGGTAACTTTTACTACACACTGCATGTCACTGTGCTCATATTGCCTGTGTGGCTCCAGGAGAGCAATTCCAAGGACAATAACGCATTCCACCTGAAGCCAACTGCAATATCATGAAGTGAGGAGGGATCCTGTGACATTCTACAACTATAACCCGGAGACTGGGGCAGATTCTATTAAATATATGTAAGGAAAAAAAGCGAAAACCATTTGAACATGAGAGTCAAAACCTGAAAAAATACAGATATACATTTTTTTTTTACAATTTTACCAATTAAACATAAATAGCTTACGTGAAAATAAGATTGTTCCTGTTATTTTAGAGCATTTGAAGTCATTTTGGATCGTGACTAAGCAGCCTGTTTCAGAACCACGGGGGTAGGACAGCTCCCCGGCAGAAAACAGCCGGTCCAGACGGCTCAGCCGCACACCGAGCACCGGCAGCGGCGGAGCTGTAAGGTAGTCCATACACATGCATGAGCTATTCGTTTTCCAATATAATGTCAAATAAAACCGATAAATAACCCACCAAGTTTCAACTTCATGCCTTTTAACAGCCTCTAAAGTCTGCATCACGTACCCAAATTATCTTCATTCCCTGTCTCTCTGAAGTTTTACCATTTCAGGATACGTTGTTTCCAATGAGCCCGTGTCAGTGCATCAAATGTGGCACTCGAGCGCACAAGCAGTCGGGTTTACGGGAATAAAGCATGCATAAGCAGCATTTAAGCGAGACCAATCGCGACATAGGAGAGTGAAATGTGAATAAATAAAGCAGCCTAAGTTGCAGACCTTTTGGGAGACTTGCTGTGTAGCTCCGTGCCGGGGGAAAAAGCACTGAAACCCCGCTATGGAGAAAGAGAAGAAGTCCATCCACTAAACACCATCAGTAATACCTGTTAGGTTTACGGTGACTTACCAAAGAGACTTGCATCCGCTGCTGCTGCATCATTTCACGATGTTTCTCTCGTTACGCAAAAACTAAAAGTCCCAGTTCGTTTCATTCAAAGGCGTTTGATGGGAAAGCGAGCGAAAAAACGGCAGAGGCAAGAGGCTATATCCTTCCCGCAGTTTGTCAACGCGCAGAGTGACAGACAGACAGTGTGGGGCTTGTAGTTAAGAGCTCCGACAGGCTTGCTGGCCGACTGGAAAAGTGAGGAGGGAGATGGAGGAGAGATGCACGGCGGCGAAGAGAGCCTCCCCTGCACGGCGCTCATTGGGTTGATGAGGAGCCGGGTCAACAGGCGCACAAATGAACGCATGCCGCTCTGCCCAGGCAGGCTCTGACGCGCAAAGGTTATCGTCTCAAATTGCCGGGTGCACCGTAGCTGTAGACATTACATAGGTGTGTGCAGGTAAAAACCCTCTCATTACTGCATTTTCCCCCACTCTAATTGTATTTGAGATGACCCTCGCCTTTCTCGGTTATTAGTGGAAGCCAGGTAATTAGTAAAACGAAGCCGAAGCTCATTTACTCTGTCATTCGATAGCAGCAAACAGATGGACGTTGTGCCCAGTTGGCACAATAGAATGTAACTATCCTCTTGAAGGCAATTTATTGAATTCCCTGGCCCTTTAAAGTGACAGTTTATTTGTATTCTCGACACATGATGGAAAAACGTAAGCCCACATTATTGAAAGACAAGTAGCAGGGGAAGTGTTACACAGGTCTTATTAAAACCGTTTGTGAAAAGGTCATGGTTGCATAGCTGTGTTTGAGTGTGAGTGACAGCAGAAGGGGGCCCATGCTGCTGTCCACGGAGAGGGCCCTCTAGTGTTTGTCCGGATACTTGGCAGCCTTCGGGGAAGGGGGGGGGGGGGGGGGGGGGGGGGGGGCAGCCTTCATTAGTGAAGCAGGAGAGGATGGTCAGTGTATTGTTTGACACAGGTTGATTTTTCCCCCTGGGCTATGACACTCGTTTGATGAAACAACCCACGGAGTATTAAACCTCGGCATGCTGATATCTCCCCATTCCCTCAACTCAACCTGAAGTGCGTGCATGCATATTCAGGGTGTCAAAGCACAACATGTTATTGTTCCCCCTTAACATAACAGTCTCTTAGGCTCACACAGTGGAGGCCTTTTGACCCGAGTGCCATAGATCCCAATTAGCAAAGACATCAAGTCTACCATTATTTATTTCTGTACCGTTTAATTTCCTTCCCACTCACACTTTGATGTTGCAGCTGCGTTTCAGTTGGGAATTCTCCAATCATCTTTTTTTAAAAGACTCTGCTGCATAATACATTAGGCTGTAAATGTTGAGCCATGTTTCTCTTCCTTGGAATGAATGAAGTTTTCATTGACGGACACATATCGGACGTGTGTGTGGAGAGTTAAATGTATGAAAAAAGACAGCTCCGGGCGGCTGTTCATTTAAAAATCACAGTAAAACATTTTAAGTAGGTAAACAGGGCAGGAAACAACTTTTCAAATCCATCCTGTGTGGCATTTGTGTAGGAGGGATGAGTTGATTAAAAGTTGCAAATAAGCTTCCTGTCTAACCTGCAAAAAACATTAAAATAGTTGCAACATTTTGAATACAAGACTACATTTGCCTGATGAAGGTCTAGTTAAGAAAAGTAAATTAATAGATAATCATATTTACTTAAAAATATGAGGGCACGAAGGCGCACATGACATGAGCCTACATTGGTTTTAAAGATAAGTTGCATAGAAGTCTATGAGAGCATTCCCCTTCTTTCGCTTCATTTATTACCTTCGTAAAGATTGTTCCAAAACATTTGTGATCTCAATCTCTAGTTCACAGTCTTCTTCAATTTTGCATTATTATGGTCACAATAAGAGATTGCTTTTAAAAAGAAGTCCAATTGCATACACTGTAAAAAAAAAATGTTTTTTTACAGTTTTTCCCCAGAAAAAATTACAGTTTTTTATTGTATTTCATAATTACAGTAAATCATATTCAATTTACAAGAATAAACGGTTAATTGAAATGTGTCCTGTATTTTAACAAAAAAAAACTGTAAAAATTGAATACATTATTTATCTGTTTTTTAGCAGTTTTTAAATGCGAATTTAACAAAACTAACCGTAAAAATAAATGATTTTCTGGTGGAAAAATTAGCTGCATTTTCTGTAATTTTACAAAAAAATACTTTTGTTATGGCTATATATCACTGTCAAATACATAACAAATACTGTTAATACTCATTTAAAAAATGTATAATTGCAAGAAAATATATGAGTAAAGAAAGAAATATTTTGTAATTTTGCTTAATTTAACCACTACTTTACATTGATAAACTGAAAAAACATAAACCCATAACATTGAACATGCTAGCAAGCACTTACAGCCAGCCTCCTCTGAATATCAAAACCTTGTTAGCAGTTAGCTACCTGCTAAATTGGTATTAGCATTGCAATTACAGTAAAGCAACTATACTAACAAACAACCAACTGTTGTGCGTTCACAACCCAAGTAACATTGACCTGCTGATCTCTTTCAACACAAGAAAAAGCTGTGTACATTTCTGACATCATTTAGCTTTTCAGATAATCAGAGACGTGAAGCTACCGCAAAGTGCCTTGTGCAGCTAACACAGAGTGAATTCTCGTAGCGATTGCTACAACTACTGCACCATGTTTGTTAGGAAAGTAGCTTTTAGAAATGTATCAATGTTCTAAAATGTGTGACTTTAACTCAATATTTAAAAAACAGAGTGATTGGCGGACAGTATGCAAAAAACATATTGAGTTTCACTGTAAGTGAAAAATGAAAGGATCTAGAAGTTCAATAACATTAGCATTTTCCCTTAGGCCTTATCCCACTAGCATGTACAATCAAGCCCATAGCATAACATGCTAGCAAGCACTAACAGCCAGACTCTGAATATCAAAACCTTGTTAGCAGTTAGTGCTACCACTATGCTAAATTGGTATTGGCATTGCAATTACAGTAAAACAAACAACCTATGCTGTCCTTGTAGACGTCTGATAATATCCATCATATTGAAAGAATAGGCCTTCACCATAGCATGTTGACAAAGCTAGTAACTGCAGCGAAAGACCTTTACAATCCAAGTCAATTAACTTAAATATGTATTGTGATAATGTCCCACACAGCTAGTTGTTTACAACAATCTACAGTGATGTCACAGGGATTTCAGGCAGCAGGTAGTTGAAGGTTGAAGGTTAATCCATTTGCTATGGCTACAACTGCCTCGTGGAACAACAACGTTTTCCTTTCTGTTTGTTTAATATAGGAATGCATCTTTGTCTATCACACTTTGCTTCTGTATGTCTCCCATCTGACTTTATTGTGAGCTTGTGTTTTCAAAAAGTAAATTGTGCATGTTTTATGAGACTGAACAGTCACATAGGGTATTGGACTCTCTTAAAACCCAGGTAGGTGCAGAATAGGTCTCTCAAAAATAAAGCAATCAGGAAGGCAGTACTATGCATGACTACAAATGATAGTAAACTATATAAAATAAAGGCTACAAACATATGTACACGTTGATTAATACCTACTTAACTTGTACTTGGGACAGGACTACAAAGTACAGATGGGATATTACTGATCATAATCAAACTTATATAAATGTGCACCAACATTAGTTATCAGTGTTCTCTATTCTCAATTTAAAAGAATAAACTGACAATAAAGAAGTCTTATAACATATTTTGCTTGTGTCTTTGGGAGGCCTTCAGTGTTTGTTTTATTATTTATCAACTAGTTACATTCTCATTTTGTAAATTAATAAAATAACATCCAAAGAATTAAACAATCATAATTGCAATGTAAATAGTTTGCACGGCATTTTTTTTACTTTTAAATTCATCTTTATGGTATGGCGCTGGTGTGGTGTTACCAATTCTTAAAAATAATACAAGGATTGGATGTTCATCAAAGGATTTTCAGGGCAATCGATTTGCAGCCAATCAGAGACGAGACTTCTGCTGCACGCACGCATCATGCGCTGAGGCAGACAGAGCGCATGCGCAATTCCACTGACACTACAGAGACCACGCAGTTAACATGCCATGCAGGAGGTGAAGAGCACGGCGCGCCCAGAGGAGAGAAATCAGCACTTTGAGAGGTAACGGTAAAAACTATTTATCAACGGATTCAAAACACTCAAGTCTTAAAACATTGCAAACCTCAAAGTCCTAGCTATGGTATACATGTTGTTTAACGACCGAAAACAAAGTATTGTTAGCTAACGTTACCATAGCTAGGTAGCAGCTAGCTAGCTGGTAGCAGCTAGCTACCATGCTTTGAAAGTGAGCTGTTCTATGCCATCATTACGTGCAGTAATGATTTGTTTTAATGATGTGCAAGATGCGTGCTCGAGTGGCTGAGCGTGATGTGCAGTGAATGTTTCAGAGTTACTTTTTTGAATATTATTTAATAAATAGTTTAGCTAGCTAACTAGCATACATTGTCACTAACTCCTAATGTTAGCTCAATCCTTAGTTTTATAATCGATTTTTTTCGTGGGCATAATGTTACACACAATGCACATTATCCATATATTTTAGATCCTATGTTAAGGCTATAAACAGAGGTGGGAGAAGTTCTCAGATCTTGTACTTGTATAAGCAGGGGTGCACATAATTGTTTTGCCCTGGTTCTCAAAGGAGCACCTGGAGATGTTGCTTGGTGCGCACTTTTGAGGGGTACTTGACTTTATGAACGGGGGGTACGCGCTAGTGAGCACGCTCATTAAGCCTGGGAGCGCATAAAGCAGACCCTCCACGCAATAGCGAGGGATCACAGATGCCGTGGTGCTCGCGGACAGATTACAAAAATTAAACCTAAATAGCTCGCTTATACGACCGTTAATATACCTGGGCGGCCCGCCCAAGTAAAGTCTATGTGTGGGACACCCTGCTATCTTACCAGTTCTTATGCAACTCGCAAATATCTCTCTCTTTTCTATCTCTCTCTCTCTGTGCGCAAATGCGCCTTTTTTCAAATGATCCGGTGCGCTTTTTTTGGCGGGGTGTGCGCATGCGCACCAGTTATGTGCAGCCCTGTGTATAAGAGTAGAAGTACTCGGGTCTTATACTTGAAGTGGTATTACTGTACTTAAAGCTGCTGCTGTGTTATTTAAGTTATTTTTGCTCAAGCATGTGCAAACCTGTGTCTCTTTTCTCCCCTCAGCTGTTAGCTGCAGTACCAGTAGTTGCAACCTACCAAGAATAAACAGCAGCCAGAGATCCTCAAGTAAGATTTCTTGCCATATTACAAGTTTTATCAATTCTCAATGTCCTATGTGGTATTGCTATGCAAACAGTGAAAGGATATGTAAATCATCAAGAGGTGGCTAAAATATGTTTTTCTGCTGACCCTGTCCAGAGCAGTACATTGCTTTGCTTCCAGGTGGTTGCTCCTGTCTGCATCTCCAAGCTCGGGGCATACCGGCCATCAGTGGCGGACTGGCCATCAGTGGCGGACTGGCCATCAGTGGCGGACTGGCCATCGGGACGTTCGGGACGAATCCCGATGGGCCGCTCGGCCCACTTCGGTACCGGCAGGGGCGGACTGGCCATCTGTAGAATCACCGAACGGCCGGGTCGGTTCGCTGCTTTTAAACGGCATCATTGAAGTTGTGCTGACAGGCGACAGAGGTCCACCGTTTCCCAGTCCGCCCCTGCCGGCCATCATCTACTCTAGGTAATACACTGACTATAGATAAGTACTGTACCTTTTATAAAACCCCACTTCAAACACCCAAACTATCCCTTTATGATGTGACATTTTCTACACTGTTAACATTAGGAAACACTTAAGAAAGAAAAGAAAGCTGCAGGAGCTGATCATTCCTAAAATACAATTGGTCATATGATCACCAGTAAAAAACAACAACAATCTGCACTAAATATTTTTTGGATTTATAAATGTTTTGTGACTTTTTCCTTTGTGTACCTTAAGGGAGTTCTCCCCTGACAGCTGGACACTACATGATAGCAGAGGACCAGACCATCGTCAGTGGCAGTGTCCTGAATGCTGTCGACGCCCTGATGCTGATGTTTGCAGCATATTACTGCCTCAACATCAGTTATCGCTCAGAACTGGGAGCTACCCTGGAGTTCTTGAGGTAAGACTTGAATTGTGATTATTAAGTCATTCCATCTTAAACCACAGAGTAGAGGATTGTGCACATTTCTGACACACGATAAGTGCTCCTGACAATACAAGATAAAAAGATTATTGTGCTGCATTCTGTTTCGCATTATGCTCTCGTTTTGTCTTGGGTTGTAAATTCAGCGTACCCCTTTCCTTTGCAGTGGTGTGCTTTGGCTCCTCCCTAAAATCCCAAACTCACTCTTAGCCAATCGGTGGTATCAGGTATTCAGCTCAGTGAAAATGACAGAAAGAGGGCCCTTTGTCGACAACAAAAGAAAGCCAATTCAGTTATTTGGAAAATAGTCCTATTGAATAGGGATTCAGGTAGGACTGTATAGGGGAAGGTTTCACTCGGAGTGACGTACACCTTGGGGTAAGAACACACAAGATTCTTGGGAGCGGTTGATTTCCCTAACTTTTTCAACACAACAGCACAGTAATACAGCCATGGAGCAGGTTTAGTGTATGTGTGTGGTCTATAACAGAGAAACACACAAGTATAATTAGAATATTGTACTTCTACCACCAAGTAAAAGCTTAGCGTGAGTGTCAGCACCTGATGACAATGGAATCTGACGAGGAAGACGCAACTATTTCTTGCACCGAAATGGGATGGGCACCGGAACCTGGTATTATATAGTGAACAAACACATTAAAACTTCTTTCAGTTAACTATGATGCTTTTACACCGCTCACTCTGCTGCTGACACGCACCTCATCTGCCCCAGTTACACACAAACCTCTCAAGATGGCACTCGTAGCTACCCACATTCAAATGATCTTCAAGTGACCACTTGCTCCTGTTTACAGACCTGCTGCGATACTGTCCAGTGTGATAGTGATGCCAAGTGACGACTTTATAGAACAACACTCTATTCAAACCAATGCTTTAAATGTACAGATATGATCATAACAGTTAATGAAAAGTACATTGAAGAGTAGCATTGCCCTTTGACTTCAAGCTGTATAACTGTAAAGACAATTAATGGCTGTATCATCCACAGGATTTGTAATTAAACACTAAATGTAAGTGTACTTCTGTCTTAACAGGTGCCTATTCAAGATCAATCCGGACAAGGGGACTAAAGTGGAGAGGAATGAAGAAAAACAAAAACAGCACTCGATTAAGGTAAAGGTGCATTCATTAATTACAAACGTCTCTGACTTTGAATGGAGAGAGTAGAAACACACACACATAGTCATGTACACGCACACACACGCACACTCATAACTGGTAGATTTCTAGTGTTTATAATTGTTATCTTTTGAACAAAACGTTGGGAAAATGTTGGCTATTGTTAAATGTTGAAATGTTTCATTGCCGGTCTATTCTGCTATATATAATATATTTTATTTATTGTTTTTATTTTTGTGATTTATATTATTAGTTTCAATAATATATTGTGTATGTATATATATTTGTGATTTTTTTTCTCCAAAACATCTGACAGTTAATGTAAACTTGGGCTTTTGCAAAGTAAAATGACATGTTTTCTTTGTGTTTTACATGTAAATGGTCTTAGATTTCGTGAAGTTTGCTGACGACACGACCGTCATCGGCCTTATCACCAACGGCGACGAACAGAGAGGAGGTCGAAAACCTGACATCTTGGTGCCAGGATAACAACCTCCATCTCAACGTCAGCAAAACCAAGTAGCTGATTGTGGACGACAGGAAGCAGCAGAGAGAGGGACACGCCCCCATCGCCATCAATGGGACTACGGTGGAGAGAGTCAGCAGCTTCAGGTTCCTCGGGGTCCACATCACTGAGGACCTGACATGGACTCATCACTCTAACAGCATCACCTTTTTTTAAATTGTATTAGTCAATGTATTGAACATGTTAGAAAGAAAAAAAACAATAATAATAATTCAAGGTTCAAGGTATAAAAAAAATGTATTCTCAAAGTTTCTATCATGTTCAAAAGGGGCAAGAAGAAGCTTAAAAACGTTTCTGGTTCCCCCAGAAAAATAATGCAGTTTCCTCTCAACATGTGTATGCTTTCTCTCCATGTGAAAAGTTCCTGGCCATTATGATATTGTTCCGCAGGCTGAGGAAGTTCAACATGGACTCCAGGATACTCTGCATCTTCTACAGGGCACCATAGAGAGTATCCTGACTGGCTGCATCACAGCCTGGTACGGCAGTGCAATCATATTCCGTTTACTTGCATATAGACTCTTCTTGCACTATTTCTATTCTATTGTATTTGTATTTACTTGCACTATTTTATCTGTTTTATTTGTTCTATGTTCTATATATATATATATATATATGTTGCACTGTTGGAGGAGCATGTGACTTCAGTTTTTCATTGCCATGTCTACACTGAAGATAATGTACAAATGACAATAAAGCCTTGAATCTTGAATTTACGGTAATTTAACGTCTTTTTTTATCATTTAAAAAAACATTTATTCTGTTTTTTTAGAGGTGTATGACTGTATTCTAACAATTAATATATGTTAAAAGAAAAAGATTTAATGGAATTACAAAAACATTTCTTGTAAAATTACAGATCTTTTTTGGCAAAAAATGTGATAGTTAATGTAAACTAACGCTTTTGCAAAGTAAAATGACGTTCTTTTCTTTGTGTTTTACTTGTAAATGGCCTTAGATATACGGTACTTTTTTGTAATAATAAAAGTAATTTTCTGTATTTTAGCTTTTCTTTATCATTTTTAAAAGATAATTATTCTGTTTTCTAGAGGTTTATGACTCTATTCTAACAAATAATATATGTTAAAAGAAAAATATTTCATGTAAAATTACAGTAATAGAGGCTCCTTGTGGTAAGGTAAGTTTCTGTTTTTTTACATGTTATTTCCGTATTTTATTTTACAGTTTTTTTCCTTTTTTTAACGGACATTTTCTGGCGCCCCCGTCGCCAGAAAATAACCGTTTTTTTACAATTTCTTTTTTACAGTGTAGAAGTCTATGAGAACATTACTGTACAGTACTTCTTACTTGATTTATTACCTTCATAAACATGTTTCCAATAAGAATATGGCCTCAATCCCTAGTTTATAGTCTTCTTGGATAAAGCACAATGTATGTTTTTGTAAATGATTGATGTCTGAATTAGAGTAAAATACAAGCAGGATTGCTTGAGGGTGCATCTACCTTGTTATTCATTTGCAACCACACAGCACTGCACATTCTGGGTGCTTTCCATGTTTCAACAGCTTTACCTCATTCACAGTGTCTCTTCAGGTTTAATACAAGGTGGGGACACAATTCTAAACTCAAGGCTTCATAACTCAAGTCCACAAGCCAATAAGTGACGTAACAGTGACTCCATCTTCTTTCTTAACACAGACAATGGCCGTGTCCCAATTCAGCGGCCGCATCCTCAGGAGGACCCAGCCTTTGAATTCCGCGGAGGACCCAACCGACGTCGACGTCGGTTGGGTCCTCCGCGGAATGCGAAATGAGAAGGTCTACGGAGCATTTCCTGGTACGTCACCGGCAGTTATCCCTACCTTTTGCCGCCCCCATCGCCTAGCAACCAGCTGCAGTCACAAGTGCCGGTAATAATTTCTGACATTAGGCAAAATATTTTCAAACGTTAAAATGGAGTCAGTTAAGATTGTGCTTTTATTGGTGATTTTCAACATGCTAAAATCTATTTCCCGAGGTCAAACCAGGCGCACAATCTATTTCAGATTAATGGAAGACCATGTCCAGGTAATGATACTTATATCTATTATCATATGATAATAGATATTATATAAAATATATATGTATGTACTGTATTTTTAGCTAACAGTAATGTTATTAGCATATAATACTGATACAAATTTAATTTCAGGTTGAGTATAGCTTGAGTATATATATAAATATATATATAAATGTATATAAGTATATATATATATATATCTATATATAAATATAAGTATATATATATATATACATATATGTATGTGTGTATATATCAATAAACATATATATATATATATATATATATATATATATATATAAGCATGTCAATAGATATATGTATACACATAAACATAGAAAAAAAATGCTCTTCACTTATTTAACCCTTTTTTCTCAACCTTTCCCTCTACCAGCCAAGGCCCCTGTATGTCAGGATTCATTTAAGCGTCCCTGTCCTGGACAGGTTTTTTAATGACCAGGACACACGCCCTGATTTCAGGCTGAGCAGGGAGTCCCTGAAGGTGCTGCTGGAACTCCTGGGTCAGGACAGGAGACATGGATGGGGGGCCACAATTGAGACCCTGGTGTTCCTGTTCTGGCTGGCAAGTGGGGCATCATACAGGGTGGTCTCCAGAGTTTTTGGGATGCCTAGATCCACGGTACATCGGATTGTCCACAGAGTGACTAAGGAGGTGGTGGCCATTCGCCACCAGGTCATCCACCTCCCCAGGACAGCAGAAGACCTGGAGGCTGTGTTGCGTGGGTTTGCAGGGCTGGCCGGACACAGAGCCTTCAGAAAAGCTGCTGGAGCAATCGACGGCTGCCATGTCCGCATCGTGCCACCAAGCGTCCCTGATGGTCACTGTTATAGAAACAGAAAACTGTTCAGCTCCATTTTGCTGCAGGCTGTTTGTGACCATCAGGGCCGCTTCATCGACACGTACGTGGGCTGGCCTGGGTCAGTCCATGACTCTAGAGTGCTCCGCCACAGCCCACTCTATCGGCGGGCACTCTACCCTCCTCCAGGGCACTATATCCTCGCAGACGGGGGGTACCCCTGCCTCCAACATCCACTCCCCCTCATCACTCCCTACAAACGGCCGCTGCAAGGTGTGGGACACCAGCGCTTCAACAGCCATCACTCCCGGGCACGCTCCATCATCGAGCGTGCCTTCGGGGTGATGAAGACGAGATTCAGGAGTATCTTCCTGCAAGCGCTGGAGGTGCACCACACCTTTGTTCCTCAAGTAAGTAATCACTCATTAAGACATTTTGATAATACTGAAGAGTAGATCTAACATGAGGTATAACATATATATATATATTTATATATTTCTGCCAATTTTAAAATTTCAGATCATAACAGCGTGTGCCGTCCTCCACAACATCTGCATTGGGGCCGGCGACATCATGGCCCCAGAAGAGGACATTGTGGAGGATGTAGCGGAGGATGAGGGGGAGAATGTGTTGCAGGCAGTCAGTGGTGCTCCTTGGCGGGACCAACTGTCTGCGGAGGTGTCTGCCCTGGAGGAGGTTCCTGGTGACCACGATTATGTGTAAAGGTATGTAAAACAATTGACGAGCTGTGATAAAATAACCTTGTGCAATATTTATACACATCTTTTGTTCTTATCTGCTGCTGAAAACATCTTAGTGACATGGCAGCCGTCGATTGCGTCCGCCCTGCGAACCCTAGCCCTAATGGACAATCCGATGTACTGTGGAGAGAAGCATCCCCAACAGCTCTGGAGACCACCCCAAATAAAGCCCCACCCACCGTCAGAGGACACCAGGATCTTAATTGTGGCAGCCAGGTCCAGCAGCACCACCTGGGACTCCCTGCTCAGCCTGAATGTGTATATAGTTTAAATGTTGTTTGTATGTTGTTCCATCAAATAAATGATAAGTTTCATATTGCTCATTATTATATTTATTTGTCGATGAATTTTTCTAGGAGAGAAAAAAGCCGGTTCAGGTTCTCCCTGCTCTCCTCCCTCTGCTGCTTCATGTCCTCTCTGATGAGGTCAAGAAGCCCATCCTTTTTTTTCTTTTTAGGACGGGATGGCCCTGCCTCAACCTCAACCTCGTCCTCGTCCTCGTCCTCCTCTTGGTCCCCCACTGCTGAACTTGGCCGTGGCGTGTCCTCTGGAATAGAGGATATTAGGACAGGCGGGCAGATGGAGGGCCTCTGTCCTAATATCTCATCCATTAGGACAAACCACGGCCAAGTTGCAGCAGTGGGTTTCCCACCGACTCCCTCTCCTGACCCTGGGTATTTGCAATCCTAAAAGGCAGAGTAAAACAATCAAAGCAGTACAAAAAAAACACCAGCAGATAAACAAATGTCAGCAAATGTGTTTATTAACTTGTAAAACTCACATACTTTATATCGTTTTTTGAGGTTATCCCACTTCTTCTTAGCTTGCAGGGGAGTTACACTTCCCTGCAGGCCCATATCTTCCAAAACCGTCCTAATCACAGAGAGAATAGAATAACATCTAGTATTATGAATAAAACAATAACAATGTCACAACTAAGGATACACACTTAGGAAGAAACTTTTTTTTTTTTAATGGTGGCATGGAGACATCCCCAGTGCTTGAATTGGTATAAAAAAGGTGCCAGTACTCTAAATCAGCAACTGTTTCAAGTACATTTTATGTATACAACCCAAAAACAAGAATTTGGCTCAAAGGTCTTTACAATCTGTACAACATACGACAACATACGACAACATACGACAACATACGACAACATACGACTCCCTCTATTCTTATCCTCATATCTTTGATTCAGTCATTAAAAAGAAACACAACAAAACTTTAACAGACAAGGAAAAGTTTTTTTAAAAACAGAATATTAATAATAATAATAATACATTGATTTTGTTAGCGCGTTTACAGGTGCTCAAAGACGCTTTACAGATATAGTAAAAAAAAAAAAAAAGGCAATTTGACTATATATTATATTATTATATACTATATTGACTGTAACGTTCAGAAATTGCATGTTTTTCTTTTCGCACTATTAAGCCCGTCCTGAGTACCGGCGAGTACCGGCCCAATTCAAGCACTGGTCACATCACATAAGGCATTGACCCATATACTAGTTGTCTTATTAGAATGGAGTGTATGAAATGAGGGATGATTCATAAAATAAGAACGATACAAACTGGATATTGTGCCTTACCTCCAAGCGATGCTGGCGGAGAATTTGGCCCCGGTGAAGAGGGCTTCATTCTCCCCCCGCATTTTGATAAATTAAGCCGTCTGCTCCTTGCTCCCTATCAAAACAAATTGTTGCAGTAAGATTTTTATAACAAAAGCAGTTAAATAAATAAATTAGCTATATAATGAATCCCAACTATATGAAAACCAAACGGGGTTTACAACATGTCGAAATATTTTCACTTCATATTATTTTATGTATGTAATATAAAGAAGACATCTCCAAATCGCCCGTATCTTTAAATAAAACAGTTAAATCGGTTTACTGTTTCATGTCGTTTACTATTTGGGTGAGTTGAAACCCAATACTTACATTTAAAAACAAATCCGCTAGCTGCTGAAGCTTCAGCTGTTGCTGGTGCCGGGAAGTTGGAAGCCATTTTGTTTAAAAAAAAATCATCAAAAATCATTCGTCACCGTCGCCCATTGCATCCTGGGATATGGTACACCGCGGAGTGTACATCAGATGTATCCTCAAAATCTGGGAATAGAAGGCTGCTTTTGTGGGCAGCATTCGGAGTAATCTTGTCTTTTTTTTAATTGGGACAGAACTCGTTCGGCAGAAGTGACGTATGCGGTCTTCGAATGCATCCTCAGGAGGATGCGGCCGCTGAATTGGGACACAGCTAATATGCTGGACCTCTTAGTTGGTGTGGTGTAATTACTTTGATGATGCTCACACACACACACACACACACACACACACACACACACACACACACACACACACACACACACACACACACACACACACACACACACACACAGACAGACAGACAGACAGACAGACAGACAGACAGACAGACAGACACATGCAGTGCCTAACACAACACCGTAAAAGTGCCAAAGCACAGCCCTAATTCATGCTGAATACAACTCTACATAAACTAAATGAATGTGATTCATGGCACGTTCTCTGAAACGTAAGGTAATCGCAGCGCTAACATCAGGTCAATCTGAAACCCACTCATCATTCAAAATCTCGTTCTGTGAGTGGAGTTCTGTGAAAATGAGAAGGCTCTATAGCTTTAACTTAGTGATTAATTCCACCTACATGGCCCCTGTCAGTGATCAAAATATCAGATGGCTTTAAAAAAAAAAAGGCAAGCAAGTGAAGGGGAAATGGTCTTTAGAATCCAAGCATCCTCAATCGATCATTAGTTACTGCTTTGTCAGTGGTATTAATCACAGAGCTGTTGCAGTGTGTGCTTCTGACTTCAACATCTGAAACTCTGCTCAACTCACCGCAGTGGGATTGTACTATATGGCATGACTTGGATTCTCTAGTATGTTATTTGTTCTCTGGCCAATCACTTCAAGCACACAACTTGCTCACACCAGGGTATTCTCAGTTGCAGGTATGAGCCTGTTAAAGCAGGGGTAAGTGTCATCAAGGACACATTTCTGCAAATAACCCGCACCACCAGCATCCCTGCATACTCATTTGGCTGACTTAACACCTATCAATCATGTTGATGAGTCTTCAAAGAAACAGTGTCCAGCCTGAGGTTGAGTACCAAGGAATGGCAAACTATGCTTTCAGCCTGATGCTCCTTCTTCTTTACTTTATGCTCTTTCTTCTTTACCTTATGCTTTTTCTTCTTTACTTTTTCTTTATTGTAATCGTCGCTGGTAGGCCCCCTCTCACCCCCTGCTGTGTCACCCCAACCCTCAACAGACAGCTGCAGGTGACCAAGCTCATCCATAGCAAATCCTGCAAAAATATTTTCCTCTTTGGAAAGGTGCCTTCAAGGGAAAACTGTCATAACGAAAAAAACAACTTGATGTTTACGTTTGCATGACCTGTGACACCTTGTCGTCATGGAAATAAGGACTCTTCGCAAAAAACCAAGAGGCCATTTTTGGTTCCAGAAAAATGCATATTGCAAGTTTCAATGTTAAAGATTAACTTTGATGTATCGACAGTAAAGGAATATAATATTAACTTTGTTCATTAATGTATAATCACCTAAAAATAGAATTGTGTGTTTTGTGTATTCATTAGACTAGAATGAACACGTCAAATCCACATGTAAGTGGATTCTCTCGTACGGAATACGCCATGCTGTGCCCCCATTTCTCTACAGTATCCCAGAATGGATAAGCCAAACTCGAGCTATGGGCTTTTAACAGTTTAACAAAACATGGGGGACACTGTTGATTCCATGAAACATTGAAAAGGCGAGGGGTTTGGGGAGGGGTTCTCAGTCGGTTGCAATCTGCAACCTCACCACGAGATATTACTAAATCATACTCCCTAGACTTTTAAAATAGTTTGATATGTCCTGTTAACAACATTCCAAAATGTTATCTTTACACAGCAGATCATACAAATCCTACATTGTTATGTTTATCTTGCACTTTTAGACCAAGACGTTTACCAAGTATTAGGGTAAGGCTCTACAAGACTAAGTATACAGGGAGTTGAGAGTTTCAGCTCCACAGTGTCCATATAACCCTGTAGGGCTGTCCTGAATACAATTTTCCGGGCTCCGGACAGTCGGTAGTAATCAGCAGCGCATATTAGGCCCGCGGGGGGGTGCGTAGTAATCAGCAGCGAACCGCTTCGACACGTGTATTTCGGTTTATTCACGGCATTCATTTTGTTATTCTACAGTATTGTTGTTTTATAGTTATTTGTTAATGTATACAACCCAATTTGTGTTCTTTGACATTGAAAAGGATATCGCATTGTGTTTGTTACTTTTGTTGCAAGTGTAATTTGGCTTGGCTTCCAATTTGTATATGGACATGCTTTTATTTTGAAGGAGAGTTAGCGCAGTTGACAGGAAGTTGTTGTTGCTATGGAAACAACGTGACAGAGATTAACAGAGAAAAAGTCATATCTACATGACGGAGAAAGTAAACGATAACGTTTATGGTTAAGTGTTAGCACACCCCGAAAAGGCACAAGCTCTTACGTTGATATTGGAGTTTTCAATACATTCAATTTGGCAGCCGCAGTAGGCCTACAAGCGCTGCCAAAAAAAAAAAGAATATCCGAATAACGAAATTGAAACCCGAATAGTACTCCAACGAACGAATTTTCGGAAATTCGGATATCCGGGTACAGCCCTACCCTGGAGCTGGTTTATTTACACTGGCTTCATGTGAAATTTAGATTGCAGTACAAATCCTATGAATTGTTTTTAAGGTGAACAATTTAGCTCCACAGGAAATCAGTTGTTCTCAAAATGTTTGTTAAGTTAACACATTGGGTAGTTAAAATGTTTACGTTACTGGCAGTTATTAAATTAAGAATAGTTATTATTACATATTGGCTTCTAGGTAACCCTAACCACAACCTTTCCTTACCCTAATGAAAAAGTGGCCTCATCTTAACCGAAACACACTCATATTAATCTCTTTAAATACACATTTTGTTGCTCACGTTGTAAAACGTTTTGTTTCAGTTAACGATGTATACCCAAGGTCGGACACATTCAGACTGAAGCTGTTTTATATGTCAAACTCATCTGGTAAGATTGTATTATCGAGAAAAACAATCAACATTGCAGCTTTAATTGAAGGTAGACCATTGGGAATAATAGTCATTCACATCATGCTACCAGGATTTCCCAGGTGACCAAGAGATTGAATCTCCTGAAGTTTCTGGACTGCTGCCAAAACCATTAGGGCAAAAAGAAAGGTTACAATGACGTTACAATGCCATTCATGAATTAGAGTACTGTGAGAGATGGGGGCAGGGGGAATGGCTCTGTGTCTGAATTGACAAAAAGTGTCTTCATTTTCCTCCTCTTCACCTTGTCCCCCAGTCTCGGTCAATAAAACATTAATATAGAATATCAGTAAAAGTGCTGTACTCAAAGTCGTGTGGCTGGTGGACATAAAAGGCTTTGGAAATACTCATTGTTCTTCATTGTCAAGTGTCGCCCTCTCCATTTGACAGTATAATATTAACAGCACAATTGAGTACCCTGGCTGGTTCCTTCCATTTGGCTCTCTTCAAAACTACTGCGGCAGGTTTTTAAAAATCCTTTTTCTTTTTGAGTTGTCAATTGTTTAAAATGTCAAAATATGCAAATCACTCCTCACCTTATTTGAATCACGAAACGTGGAAAATAATCAAACTTATATTTTAGTGGAGTGTAAGGAGAATGTTAAAATATCCCTCCTGCTTAAACACTTTGAGTGTTTTGTTCAGAAAATGTGCAACCAATCCCCCCCAACGCTTGACGTCGCTGACACATTGTGGGTGTGTTTGAGCGAGCCCGAAGTATAAGTACAGCATGTGGCACATTAGCATTCCTAAAAGTCACACTTTAATTGGTTGCAGATTAAAGTTAATTGATTTAGCTGATAGTTTTAAAGCTCCTGAAGATAAGTAAGTGCAGTGTTGAGAATTCTGACATGTTGATATTTTGAGAGTGAACAACCTGCGACGCGTGGGTACAACATAACGTTAACTAACATCTTAATCATGCAAATTAAAAAACACGGCGGATTCAATTATCATCGGTCGAATCGCTGGTCCTCATTAATTACATTGGGCTTATTTATTCACTTTCACATATCTATTCCACTTACTTCCCAATTATGCAGGACAGTCCTCGGTCCCCCGCTGATAGAACAGACAGGGTTTCTATTCCTGCTTCATTAGGGGACGCATGTAATAAGACGCTGAGGGGATGGAGCGACAAATGAGTATCCAAGGTTGAAGAGCAGCAGCAACAAGCACAGCATCAGGAATGATTAAGAGGCTTTCTTGCTACATATATTTATTTATATATTGAGTCTATTGCGTTCTTATTGGAATGTCCAAATAAAGGCTTAATTCACTCCATAATAATAATAAACTATTATCAGAGAGAAGTTTTCTGAAAAAAGGTTACTAAGATCTTTCCCAGCGAAAGAACAGCAAATAAAAATCATAAACTCCAATACAACAACAATATAATAAAACACAAACAGAGGGATCAGAAAAACATACAAATACAGGAGGAGAGAATAAAGTGGAGAATATATAAAATGGCCAGGGAGAGACAATAAAACCCAGCAACATATTAAATATTCATGAACGCTTCGCTATAAAAGGAGGTTTATAGAACTCTTGTGAATTAACTCACATGACACACAGCCCACCAACACATTTAAAAAAACAAGTTTATATGCTGTTTTAAAATTGTTAGCTGACACTGAAATGAATTCAATTAATTAGCAGATGTTGAATTTAGCTTTCGTAAGCATTAATTAACTGATCTAATTCATGAGCAACATTAATGTATTTTTTCAGGTGAGAACAGCGATACATATTAGAGTTTCACTTTGAGCATGGCTGAATGATTTATTATATCATATTTAGGACAAATCCATAACATTGTAATTTATTCAAACAATGCAAAACATGTAGGTATTAAAGCCCTAAGTTTCTTATTTACAGTGAACATAAGCAGTGAATAGTCTTTTTTTCAATAGGGTGCAAGACATAGTTTTGGGAAGAATACTGTATGACCCCATACCCCACCACAATACCATTGGGTCAACACAATGTTGTATCAACTGTTTATGGTTGTAACATGGCATTAAATAAAACTGCAACAAAATGATGTTACCATATAACTGGACAGAATTATCAATTTACTTTCGATGTAAACATATTTCTTCCAGTATTAGGTTCTTAGTCTTTGACAATAATGGTAAATGTAATATATTAAAGAAAAAACTCCCTGGTTTTGTTAAGGCAACCACTAGTTGAGCTAGTTGAAGCTCATGATTCTGCTTGAAATAAGTATATTTGTTACACTATTTAAGTTCCAGACTTAAATTAAAAACTAAAAAGTATGCATTGACTTTTGCTTTAACGGGACACGAAAAGCTAGCAATAGTCTCATGTTTGTTTTGAAAAAACCAATCCGCACTGAACTTTTGCACTTTGTTGATTTCTGCTGACCAACATTTATTTGGTATATCAAAAAACAGACCTAATCCAAAATAATAGTTTTTTCTCTTGAAACGTTACGACAATGCTGTTTCTGGGAACCTATTTTCAGGAGACTAGGCTGGTAAATGACATATACAGTACATACAAAGCACAGAAACCATTAGTTTGGATAATGTTGGGAATTTCTTAGCCTTTTCTATCCAATAGCCATTGGGATTGATGGACCAACAGAGCAACATTGCCGTCCCAAAGACACTAGCATGTCTTCGAAAGTCAATGTGGCTAATGCACAGGATGTGTTGCACTTGTTTTAAGAGCCTCTGTTTGAAAGTGACTGTGCACTAGTGAGAGCTTATTAGGTGGAGCGGTTGAAGAGGTGATGCACTTGTCAGGCCACAGTGGTCATAACCTACAAAGGACTGTCAAGACACCAAGATAGTGAACTACAGTTTTGCGCACAGTTAAAGTTTGCAATGTTCATATTTGTTTCAGGTATGGACACCCACACAGTGTGCTTGCTGTGTCTCTTAAGTACGTCTATACAAGCCACAAATAACCAACTCAAGTTCTAGGAGTTGTCCATACTGCATTTGATCGACGAAAGTGACCAATTTGTATTTATTGATATGGTTGATGTGATTAAGTATCTCTAATCATTGATTTTGTAGACAGTTCTGTATTGTAACTTGAGATAAAGTCACGTAAGGACTTCACATGACCCGACTCTTTCTATTAACATCAGTCTGTCCCTCCACCAGCCTCATTACAGTTGTGACGTTTACAAGCGTTGGGATACAATACTGAATGTGGCTCAAAAGAGGTAATTTGACATTAATCGGATGTAATGTTAGAGGGAGGTTATAGATGAAGACAAGTGCTAGCAGAGGAGTCCTATGATGAGATGAGGACGGACATCAATAGACATTGATGGTTGTAATGAATAGACAGAGTGCTGCGGTAATGACACTTTACCTTTAATAGTGCTCATTAAGAAGACTAGCCACTTGGTTGACGAGGATGAAAGATGAGCTCTGTCGTCAGGCCATAGACGGAGGAAGAGTCTTATGAATGTCTTTGCTGATAAGAGGTACAAAATATATATATATGGAAGACGCAAGGTTCTTATAGCCATGGTCAACCAGGAGCCAGTCGAGTACAATTTGATTGATGGGCAGAATGAGAGACACTGAAAGAATGGAGGGAACATTTGTAAAACAAAAACAATTGTGCTAGACATTTTAAGTTCTGCCTCAAAGCATAATTAGTCTTACATTGTTAATTTCATAATTGACCATTTACATATTCTGATGGAAAAAGCACAACATTACGTTTTTATATCAATCACAAACCCTGTTTTCTCGCATGCCTTCACGGTAAGCAAATAATTAACAAAACGTGTTATTTGGAAGTTAATTGGGGTCGTGTGCAACAACAACACAACTTTAACAAATCAACTGTTTTCAAATATAGAAATCTTTGTTTTTATTTGGAAGTGTTTTAAATTGTAGTGAAAACATTCCTTTTGGAAGATAGTGAGCATACGACTGGATAAATAACAGTTAACTGTGAAGTTATGCAAGTTTTCTTCGAAAAGGAATTTATATACAACTGGTCATTTTGTGAGTGAAGCATTCATTCAACATTAAACCAGAGTTGCAAAAAGTGCAAAGAAGTGTAAAGAATGAACATTAATATTCACTGGGTGAAATATTAAAGTGGACCTATCATGCTATATTTGAATAATATATTGTAGGGCCTATATAAAACATGTCAAAATACCAAACAGATCATGCATTTTAGCCATGCCTCATTTGTCATTTCGCTCTATTTGCTCTTTTTTAGCCCTGTTTTTGCAAGGGCTGAATCTGAGAAGTCTTCTTCGCTGCTTCTGTGGCAGACTACAGTGCCACCTACAGGCCTGGCATATGTACTACAGCGTCTCCAGCGCTTTCGGACGGCAATGGCCGTGGCTGTCTCCTCCTGATAGGCGGAGTATACTAATATGTATAAAGTATAGATGTAGGTAAAATTATTTCTAACAGCATGTTACAGTCGATACAGACTACAGAGCTGGAGGTATGATTTAAATACAGTCTTAACACTATTTAGATCTGATATGCACAGTGATTGTAGTATGTAGTAAACATCTTGACATCTGGTGTTTTGTGCAAAAATAATTTCAGCTGAAATGATTTTTGCACAAAACACCAGATGTCAAGATTTTTAGGGTCAGGGTTAGCCTTGTTTTATCTTCTCAATTATTAGTATGACCTGAAAGTAAGTATGTAGTGATTTCCAACCGCATAGTATGTGGATTATGATAAATGTGAAATAACTGGAGGTTTACTAGATAAGCAAGAATTTCTGAGTATGAGTTGTGAGTTAACTGGACATACTCCAACGCCCATAAATACTACTCGTCACTGCTGTCTTCGGCAATAAAGCTCTAAAAAACCCACTGTACACCAGCAGCTCTGCACCAGACAGCAACAAGACAAAGTCAGCAACTAGCTAGAATGAACATAGGGGAGCATTTAACAGCAAAAGGGCCAGATATTTCCCTCAAGAATGGCCAGAGATAAAAAAAACTGCTCAAAAGTGAATATTGGACTACAGTAAGATATTGAATCGTACCCCAGGCATGACGCCAAAACATTTTTGGAAAATAAAGTGACAGGTAATGTCTATCAATACATCTTTTAAAATACTAAAACACAAATGGCAAAAACAAGAGTTAACATACTCGAGGAAACACAATTAGTTTCCCCGGGTTTCCATCTTTTAATTAAGCTGGCCTTGCATTGTTGTGCCTACTGTACGAATCAAATGAGCGAAGCTTGATCTGGCTGGATGATGTTTGGCTTGATCTAGAATCCATTGCTTTTCCTTGGGTTCCTGGATGTTTAATCTGAATTTATACAGATTTTTTCAACACATCTCGGTTACTCGAAACTTGAATATACAGTATATGTTCATTTTCAAATGTGAATTTCTGATAATTAATTTGTGAACATTGAAAAGCAAAGAAAATGAGTTCTAGACAATGTGAACAATTCAGAGGCAAATCATTCAGATACTATATCATTTGAATGCATAAGTATTCGGTGTTGGAAATCCAATGGCTTTTTTTATTTCCAAATCAGATGGAACAGATTAACTTCCATTGTACTCATTCAATAAAGTAATGAAGTGGTGGCTTGTAGAAGCACCTTGCAAAGATCTGCAATCTAATGACTGAACATCTCTAGTTTAATTATGAATTATAATGATTATTTAAGCTTCAAACTAAGTATGTGATTACATTTTTAAACCAACATTTGTAAGTAGGGCTAACTGGGGGACAAAGTTAGACAAAAGGTTAATGCATAACTGAAACCCAGAACAAAAAGCTCATGTAACTGTGTCCCTGTGTGTATGTACACATCATATAATCTCACTTAGGATGTTTTGATTGATCTCTCGGAACATCCCTTGGATACTTGGCAGTACACCCTGCATTTGAAGATGAACTTGAAATAGCTTGCAGCATGGCAACTATGGGACTACCTAATTCTTTTTTTTCTCGCACCAAGACGAGATCTCTGAGGGATTTCCAGTTTCTAATTAATAATTGGTATATGTGGCTGACGCTCTGTGAGATTATTTGAAGTCATTAGAAAACACCCCCTTCCACTGGATCTTGGGAGAGAAAGAAGGCGACCGTCAATCCTGTAGGGATCGCACCACCGCACCAAAAGTGTTTTGTTCAGGAAATTTAATTGCGGCATCCACAAACTTGTTCCTGTGAGTATTACAAAATAATGACTCTGTTCTAACATGAAATTAAAAGGGAAAATGTTTTTTTTCTCCAGGCTGGAATAATCTTAATGGAAACATATTACCGCTAACACCCCAAGTCCTGTTGTTCTCAGTGCCATACTTCATTGTTTGATGATAAATTGTCGTGACTCTCAATCAAATTCCCTCTTTCTTTGGTTTTCCATATCATGTAGCTTTCACAGTCCAAAAAGGCCTCTCCCCTGGTGATGTATACAGACAGTTTCCTTTGTTCTCTATAAAATTAACCAAAACAGACAGCCGGGTGTGAAGTATGTTTGATGACAAACACTGGGAAGTACTGTGAAATACTGTATCATGACAAATTAGCAGACGACGCAATTTGCAACGGCTTTTAGATGGTGTTTGACAAATAGGCCTAAAAAATGAAATGTAAAAGAAGAACAAAGGCACATAAATATCAAAGACATTGTGTGGATAATAGCAAAAGGAGAGGAGGGTACTTCAGGACGAGAGGCAAGGGCTCGATGAGAATGGAATGCACCAGGACAAACACATCTAGGCTATTGATTTATTGGAGGGTATAGTCTTAGAGACGGGTGCAAGATTGATCAAATGGAAGGTTATCCTTACTCACAGAGGCAAGCTGTTTGCCAATATCCATCACTGGAAACTCAAAATGGATCAAAGGGTCTTTGACATTCTCCCTAATTCTGCAGAGGCAATGCTGGGCAGGTTAGGATGTTCTCTGTGTGTAGAGGGCCTGATTTAGACCAATGAGAGGCTCTCAAATATCCCTAAAGGAGGTCAAGACAAGCATATCGCCATCTGATTTTCATTTCTGATATGTTATATTGTTCAATATATAGCTACTTACAGTTTCATCTGAATCTTCTTTTCTATCTATCTAGGAAGGGTGGATCATTTTATCACAGTATTTTTTTCCAAATGATTCTATTGTGATCTATTTGTAGTAGATCCAGAACTTATGAACATAAAATCACTTTAAGTAAATAAAGAGTACACCAAAAAAAACAAAAGCGTGTTAAAATGTGTTGAAACGCCTACATTGTGAACTGTTTGCATGGAATGTATATATTGGTGCAGTTTACATTTTCAGTTGGTCTGTCTATTGTCATTAAAAGAAAAAGTAAACACTCATGTGTGCTGCTGGTGGTGCACTTCCACGCTGTGTGTATTATTGGTCGGTAAACCTGTCTGCACAGATTTCAAGTTTAAAAGGATTACAAGTTACAGTAAATGTTGCCTATTTACACATCAAGTAGACAACATTTCCAATCCAATCCATTTTATTTCTATAGCACATTTAAAAACAACAGAGTTGAAAAAAGTGCTGTACATCAACAACTATATAAAAAACATAGCATAAATACATGAAAAACAGACAGGACATGAAAGAAATGTAAAACACGAGACACTGAAACCAGATCAGAAGCCACAGACTGAGAAACTCTCCTACATGACGTAAAAACAATACAAAACACTAGTAAGATAAAAACCAGGGAAAAGAAGTGGGTTTTGAAACGAGATTTAAAAACAGGCAGAGTTGGAGCAAGTCTAACCTGGAGGGGCAATTCGTTCCATAACTTTGGTGCTGCAACAGCAAAGGCTCTGTCTCCTCGCTGCTTTGGGTTCCTTTGGTGTTGGGTTTCTGTTCACTGATGAATGGGAGTCCAATATTCCCTCTTGCTTTGGTCTCCACCATCTACAGAATAAAATGTGTGTCTTTAGCTGCTAAGGTCTTACTAGCTCTACCAGGGAATCACTAACTCTTGACTTTTGGTAGTGAGCAGGTCGTATATATTAGATCTTTAGACCTTTATAACCAAGAGCGGTGAGAGTGAATCAAAACTGTAAAGATAGGGCCACAACATCGCTGTTGGGTGATAATTATTTGTGGGGGTGTCACCTGGACATACATTGAGTCATATAATCCATTACTGATGTCAAATCATTGATTACATCACCTTTGAGAAAGCCTATATGATCCCCTGCATGACCAAGCAGAGCCTTATAGTGAATGGAAATCTGTGGAAGTTTATTTTTCTAATCTAAATATTCAACTTTAGATAACACATTACCATTGGGTGTGTTGAGATAGCTCAACCAACACTGCTGTGTCTGTTTTGGGAAGGGGACTCCTGCAAGGCTGCCATACGGTTTAGTTAGTTCAAAATAGCTTTGCTTCTGGGTATTTATTTGATGTTGTTAAGGAGTGTGCCTTACAGCACATCACAGATATCCAATGTATTCTTAAGGAAATGTTTACTATGTAGGGCATGTCTTGCATTTGTCAATTTTAAGATACAAATTGCGCTTCTTAAGTCTACTACAATGCAAGACAACAAGAAACACAATTGATTGCCTGGTACGTCTTGTTCTATAGTTTTGGAAGGACCTTTTCAGCTCTAGCAGAGAATGCTTTGTCACTGAACCTACAAAACTAACCTCTACCAAATGTACTGCATTTGTTACCTCTACCAAATGTACTGTAACCTCTAGAAAATATGACTTTTTGTGGAGGTTACAGTAAATGTACAGACATTTAGCTGATAGATGCGTGGTATACAACACTTTGACCCTAATCATGTCGGAAATAAGTGAAGGAGAAAAAAAGCAAAACAATGTCCCGTGCTTTGTGATTAGCCACTATATATCCTGAACCTGCCCGGTCTGCTCTGGGGAAGTTACGGCCTGTTGAGTGTCTATTAATTTGAATCTGCACTGGTGTTGACAAGAATCACCACCAGGTTTACTGGCCTGATTGTTTCATCTGTCGGGGCATGGGAGTGAAATGAGAGACAATTAATTCCTGTGAACCAAAATCCACCCCGTCCATTAATCTTGTAATTGTAACCGAACATAGCGGTGGCAGCTCGGTGAGTAGGGGGAGTGAGGTGAAGGAGATCCAGTCATCCTACAGTCACTGAGAAAGCTTCAGCACACCAGTGATCACTGTAGCTGAATACTATATCAATTACATGGGACTGCATGAACTCCTGTTTGTGCACATTCCTTCTGGAAAAGCTGAAACAACAAAAAATACATTTTATGATCAATAACTTAATTGAATTACGTGATTGTTCTTGTTCAGATGTAGACAAAGTCCAAGGCATTGTTCTGATTGGATGGATACAAACTACATATGTTCAAAAGCTGTACATCTTTATAAATCATCCATAACATTAGATTCAACCCCTTTTTACAGTTTTTCTCGATTGCTAACACACAAAAATTATACATAAAGCACAATTATTTTAACTTAAAGAGCAAAACATCGGCTACAATTTCTAAACACGTTTTCAGCTTTTCACACAATTTGCAACTCAACATGGCACTTTTTGCAAACCACTGCACACGTTTCTCCACGTAAGACACAGGAATCTGACATAAAGTCACGTGTTAGCTGGTTTAAAACACTGCATTCAAAATGCCTCACACATGGACCAATAATCAAGAAACACGTTCCACTTTGGTTGACCATGTTATCAACCATGACGATGAGAGAGGCTGGACAGAGGGTTCAGCCTAATCTAAGCCAATTTACTGTTGCCTCTGTAATCCGGACACTTAGACTTGAAAACAGGTTAGTTACCAGTTTGTAGCTCTGCATAATTCATGATATATCAGTGCTTATATCTGTTGTGTGAAACTTATTTACTTCATTACTGTAATTGAGTTGTTGGCATGTTGCATACTATAACTGTACACAAATCCTGCACAATTGACTGTGGTAAACTTACTTTTATGCAACACAGACACTGACCAACCACTATATCTTTGTTGTTTATCTGAAGGACTGAGAAACAAAGAGGTGGAAGGCTAAGGATTTTAAATGAGGCACAGGAAGCAGCAGTTAAAAACTGGGTTTTGACAAACAATGCATCACACTTAGAGAGATCCGAAGCATAGTAACTATGTGCTGAGATGCATGTTGCACAATGTTAGTTTTGAATAAAATGTGATTTTTGTTGAACAACTCATTTGTATTTCTTCATTTACTGTATTTCTGTAAACTCAAGTCATCTTTCTCTGCAGAAACCTCTATGTACAGAGCATAGCACATAAAAGATGAAAGTGCTTTAGATTATGCTCAGCAGTGTGTAGTTGGGTGGTCAAACCATCTAGTATTATGAATGAAGTGTGTTATATTTGTTGCAAAAGTTTGCATTTGGTAAGTGTTTATGTAGTTTTGAGTGCAGTTCTTCATTTAGCAGGAGAAATGAGGTGTTTCGCACGTTGGGTGTGTGGTTTTGTGAATTGTGTTTAGTGTTCTGAGAAACTGAGCAATTAAAAAAAAAAAGTGTGTTAGCAACCGAGAAAAACTGTAATATATATATATATAATTCTGATGAAACGTTATTTCAGCGTCAATAAACGAGTGTTAATCCCTGTGTGTTTAGTGTACAACATCACATGTCATTTCACGGTTTTCAAAACGTTAGCCACATGCTAATGCTAACCTACTGCTAAACTCAATAAAAACAAAATAAATTATTATCGATTTCAGGAGAACCAGCATAGACCACGCCCCCCTCTACATTAACAGGGACTGTGTAGAGAGGGTGCCTTCATTTAAATTCCTGGGAGTCCACATCTCCCAGGAGCTCACCTGGTCCACAAACACCACGGCAGTGATAAAGAAGGCCCAGCAGCGACTGTACTTCCTGAGACTGCTCAGAAAGAACCATCTGAACCAGAAGCTGCTGGTGACCTTCTATCGCTCTACAGTTGAGAGCGTCCTCACATACTGCATCTCTGCTTGGTATGCAGGGTGCTCGGCTGCCGACAGGAAGGCTCTGCAGAGGGTCATTAACACGGCCCAGAGGATTATTGGCTGCCCTCTGCCCTCCCTGGAAGACATCACCAGCTCTCGCTGCCTCAGGAGGACCAGTTCCATCCTGAAGGACCCATCCCACCCAGCCCGTCATCTGTTCGACCTGCTGCCCTCGGGCCGGCGCTACCGTTCACTGAAAGCCCGCACCTCCAGATTCACAAACAGTTTCTTCCCATGGGCCATTAGGACATTAAACACACAAAAATAACTCCCCATATCCCCACTGTGCAATAGTCATGATCTGTCTCTATGTATACACTGTAATATTTATCATATATATTTGATCAAATTCTATCTATTCATTTATTTATATATTTATTAATCCTGGTCTTCTACATGACCATCCGAAGCTGTGTGCACTACTTGCTGGTCGAAACTGTCAGACCTTTTAATCTGTGTTTGAATATGTCTGTTTTTAAAGCACTCGCTGGAGCAGTGACTATAAATCTCGTTGTATTCTGTACAATGACAATAAAAGCTTTTGAATTTGAATTTTCAGAATAAAAGTGTTAAGTTAATAGTTAGTGTGAACTTCCGGGTTTTTCAGAATAAAACTGCTTTAAATGTGACGGCCCCAGAGCCTGTGGCCGTTGAGTGTTGTGTTTCAGGTCTTACGGTGGGGTGGAGCTGAAGAGGCAATCGGCTCAATCACGGACACCTGGCCGGAGCCGTGACGCTATTAAGCCCAGCTGCCCGGATGTCGCGGGGGCGCTCCTGACTCTGGCCAAGCCGGTCGCGGAAGGAGCGGCGCAGCGATCCTCTCTCCTCGTCCGTCGACCTCGTTGTGTGTTTTATGGAACAGACTGCAATAAACGTGCCGTGGTTCCGGGAAACTTGTATACGTCTACTGTCTTTTCGTTGTGGCCTACGAGCCGGTCATAACAACTCGTCTATTGTGAGTATAAACCGGGAGTTGGTTGGGTGGTTTCGGAGTTAGCCTGTGTGCACAATACCGGTAGGAGGGTTTCCCTTGGTAGGTTCAAGAGGCGTTTCCCCTTTGGGTTTCGTCTGGGGGGGGGCTTTGATAGTGTTGAGGTACGGCGGGTAGAGCTTCACTTCCCCTTTTCCCTAAACTAGCTCGGGAGCACGTCTAAAGCTGCGGGTGGAGTTGCCAATTGCTGGTTGCTTTACCGGGCTTGTGGGTTTCAGTGCATAAATACCCACCGCTACGCCTCATGAAGACTAGGAGGGGAGTTAGTTAGTCAGTTCTGGTTAGGAAGTCAGCTAGCGGGGCTGCTCATTCCTACTGTGTGCACAGGTGGGCTACGAAATTGCATTCACTCTGTAAGTAACTATTATGGAGGATATTGTGGAGGCGTTTGTGGCTGCACCTTCCGAAGGGTTCTTGGATCAGTGCAGCAAGGATCAATTGGTGAACATAGCTCAATATTATGGGTTTGAGGTTGGCGATAAAAGACTGAAGGAGTCGGTGAAAGCGAGTTTGAGGGCGTGTTTGTTGAAGAGTAAGGTGTTTGGTGCTCCTGTCCCCGTGCGCACAGAAGAGATGGCGGGTCAGAGTGTGGTTTTGAGTTTCGAGCAACAAAAATTACTCAGATTACGCGTAGAATTGGAGACGGAAAAGGAGTTGGCCGTGGAGAAGATGCGACAGGGCATTGAGCTAGAAAGGGCGGTGGCCTTGGAGAAATTGAGGCAGGAAACTGAGCAGGCTAAGTTAGAATTTCAGAGGGAGAAACTGGAATTGGTTAGAGAGGGCAAGGTAGCGGCTGATGTCCTGTTTCCGGGTAATGCAGTTAGTCAAAGCGGGACCCCAGGGAGGTCAGGGGATGAATTGAATGATTTGAAGCTGGTGCCCAGGTTTAATGAAAAGGATCCGGACTTTTTTTTCCCAATGTTTGAGCGTCTCGCAGGTGTAAAGGGGTGGTCTGAGGCCACTCGCGTGTTGTTGCTACAGTGTGTGTTAACCGGGAGGGCTCAGGAGGCTTATTCAGCTTTAAGTGGCGGTGACTATTTGCACTATGACTTAGTTAAATCTGCCGTTCTCAGGGCTTACGAGCTGGTGCCGGAAGCGTATCGTCAGTGGTTTAGGAATGGGAAGAGAGGTGTTAAATCTCACCTCGAGTTTGCTCGGGATATTTCCACCCATTTCGATCGCTGGTGTGCGGCAGCTGACGTTGGTTCTCACGGGGCGTTGAGGGATCTCGTCATTCTGGAGCAGTTCAAAAATTCTGTACCGGAGCACATTGCGGTATATGTCAGTGAGCGCGCAGTCAGGACAGCTGCTGAAGCTGCTGCATTAGCAGACGACTATGTTCTGACACACGTTGGGGGACATTCCTCGGGTATGGGAGCGGGGTCTGGTCGTCCGTTGAGATCTGCGGGGCAAAAGAGTGGGTATGAACGTGGTGCACGTGTACCTGACAATGTGTGTCATTACTGTCATGAGCAAGGGCACTGGAGAAAGGACTGCTATGCATATAGGGCTGCACTTATCCGCGGCAGGGTTGCTGCGCCTATCCTGCACGGAACCCTGAAATGCTATTAAGACACCACCACCAGTATATGCATATTTACCATAGGTAAACTGAGAGATATGAACTTCTCTTTCTCCCTGAAGAAACCCCCCCAAACCAACGGATGGCAGCGTCCGTGACATGTTGAAGCTTGAAACTGCGTTCTTGCTGAACATTATGACGGGAGGAAGTTACCCGAACTGCATAGTAATGCGTTACGTTACTCCGTTCTTCTTTCTTTTTCTTCTTTTTTTTCCTTTCTTTTTTCTATCCTTCTCTCTTCCTCTTTTTTCTTCTTTATTTTTTTTAATTTTTTTTTCTTCTTCTTCTTATAATTATTGTTATTATTTTTTCTTTCTTTTCCTTTTCCTTTTTTTTTCTTCTCTTCTTTCTTCTTCTCTTCTTTCTTCTTCTCTTCTTTCTT
>CALSBZ010046934.1:1793268-1817379 GCA_943591055.1 Gobionotothen gibberifrons
TTCTTTCTTCTTCTCTTCTTTCTTCTTCTCTTCTTTCTTCTTCTCTTTCTGCTCCGTTACTTACTGAGCATTATGACGGGTAGAAGTTACCCGAACTGCATAGTAATAAGATCATCGGCGTGAAACGGAGAGACTTAAATTCCTTCTGTAACCAACAGATCTGCGGAAAGCGGAGAGCATTCTGAACTCTCCGGTCATGTACTTCACATGAATTTCGTCTGTTGCCGTCAGGGCGTAGATAGCTCTACCTGATCAGAGGAATAATCGCTTTTCAAATTCATTTATCCCTTCTGCACTCAAGCTTTTTAAATTCTTGAAAGCTTTTAACTTGATTATTTATTTATTATTGTGATGCCGTGAACTATTTATAGTGTAAATTGGAATTATCCACATCTGTGCTCCCGGGTGTATCTGTGTGTCTTCTTCTTGTATGTTCCTGCCTGTGTACCTGACATGAGCTGCTGCTCATACCAATTGCCCCTTGTGGGATTATATGTTGTTGATTGATTGATTGATTGATTGATTGATTGATTGATGATAATGCGTTACGTACTCGTACGGCAAGTAATACGTTACTGAAAACTCCAACTGTAACACGTTACACCCAACACTGCCTGGAACTCACCTTAGCCCTGAACTAAAGCAGCAATGCATATAACGAACATCTCGTGAATTTGTTGCAGACTGCCTCTTACCAGCGCTACCCTGACGCCTGTTTTAGAGGTGAGGCGCAGGGAAAAGGGCGAGAGCCTGGGCTGTGCAATGCTGGCTACTGAGCCGGGAGGAGAAGTAGCTTCAATGGGATGTAGCTTAAGCTCTGCCTGCCTGCGAGAGGGTTTGTGGTTGAAGCCAGATGGGTGAAGCTTCGCATGCGATGATGGCCCGCTCCGCGTGAAGGCCGGAAGCGCCGCATTTGAGCGGCCCTGGTGCCGTGGTGCCCTCTCGAGAGACTGAAGGCGTGCGTCAATTGTTTGCGTGAGGTAGCGAAGTAGCCCATTCCATTTAAGCCGGAGGAACTTCCGTGGAGCCCGATGTCCTTGTACTTTCCTCCCGCGTCCGGGTTTGCGGGGTGGCCGGCTGGAACCGCTCGCCAACTGGGGAACGCCGCCTGTAGTTAAATCCGCAAGACTGCAGAGCTGACGGATATATACCTGGAGCTGGGACGGAGCCCTGTTGCTGCTTGCGTATTGTCACCTGGAATGACAGCTGACAGGGAAGAGCAGATATAGGGATTAGCGGGTGCAGCGACAGGCTTGTGAGAATGGAGAGAGGAGTGATTGGTTAGCTGGGGAGTGACGCCCCCGATCACTTAGTGAGGGAGGAGAGAGTAATGCAGTGACATGTAGTATGAATGAAGGGCTTGGTCTTCCTCATTGAACTTGCGCGAGCTTCATTAAATAGTAAAGTATATATTGCATTGTAATTAGTGGCGTTGTTACGGTGGCTGAGTGCAAACGAGAATTACAAAGTGGGAAAAACTTTACATTTTATAAAACAAAATTACATCAACAAAAACAAATTAACAAGATGCGAAACACTTTTACAAAGCTAGTCAAATGTAAATGTTATAAAACAAAATTACATTAGCGAAACACTTTTACGAGAACTGAGACAAATGTACAAGTCCCGATACACTTTTACATTTGCCGAAACAATTTAACCTGGTAACCCTAACCATAACCCCATTGCCCCCGCCGGCGGGGGCTATGGGCTTTTTTTCACGAAACTGTGTCTCAGGGCTTCTTACGGTAACATTAGACAACCTATTAATGTGTCATACCCACTTAATGGGAAGAAACTCAGCTAACTGACGATATGAGCCATTTTTGAGACAGTGTACATGTGCACCTTAAATGAACAACTCACAACCAAAGACATAAAGTCGGATTCAGTCACATTTGAGGGTACCATGAGTTATCAATGCATCATACCCACTGGGAGTTGTACGATTATAGACTCTGAGATACTAAAAGTCTACGGTACGTATAAGCCGACATAAAGCTGCGTGTTTGATTTCTTTGTTCTTGTCATTTTGAGTAATCTTTGAGTTGTTATACTTACCTTTCCTGCATATGTTACATTTGATTAAATTGTAATACCTCTGCACTCTGAATCTTCTCTCAAAGAGAAGCACCAGGTGTTCCACAGATAGCATGATTTGTCATCTGGTATGTTCCGTTACTGTGTAGGCCGCTATATCATAAGAAAAGTCCCTGAGTTTCCACTGCAGGCGCTTGTGTCACGCTCATCACGTTTGACAGCTGTTCAAACTTCACCGCATCTGCTTATTTGGAGGAAAAAGTCTGCTGCTATCATTAGCACACTCACAACATTGCCATATTGCCCCTTCTTGCATCTGTTCTCAGAAGTAAACTGTAACTGATGGTATTATCTAAAGCCGTGATTCAATAATCTGGCTAATCCTTTGGGACTTCTTAGAACTGGGTGGTGTAGGACTGAACACTTGCTGTGCTCTTGGAAAATTGCGGAGCCTTAGAGTCAAGAGTTGAAATCATGGTGTGTAGGATAAAACTATTTTTCTAGGGATTAGGATAATTTCATTCGGAGAATTAATGAACGTACTTTGCGTTGAAAACTTTTGTGCTTGCATACAGATGATGAACACAATATCACAACTATGAATGATTAAATGTTTCTTCTGATCATTCCCACTGAGCATGAACAGCAGTGTTGCAATGCGACAGTGATTTAAAATGCATGCTTGTTTAGGAGTACTTATTGGAATGGTCCATTATATCTGCAGTGGGGCTATGTTTAGACTGGAGGAATGCTAAGGTCATAAGAAGCTTTGGGGTGGGGAAAAAAACACACGCCACCTCCTACCCTCAATCCCTTATTCCTTCACACTTTCCTGCAAACCCTGCCATTTCAGAGACTTATAAATAGTATTAAGCCTGTTCTTGGCTCTCTTGTCGTTATGGGCCGCTCAGTTTGAGTGGCGGTTGTCACAGACAATTTCAATCATACTTTTGTAGAAAAAGGCTATTCACAGAGGAGAAGAAAATTCTCTATGAAGAGGTAACGTCTTAGTTCGGAGAAAATTGAGCACAGCAAAGGATGTATTTTGGCACCAATATTCCGATGTTACCAAAGGTCTTCAAAGCTTTCAGGCAAACACTTTGACTTCGAGAAAATTACTCACTCAACACAGGAGTACAACTTGATAACCTGCCGAACATTCTAACCTAGTTTATATTTCTTAAAACTGCATTTGCAGATGGTCCTTTCCAAGTGGAAAGCAACACGTTTCCTATACTTATGACATTTACACATCATTGGATGCATGTCAGTCCAAATCACTCCTACAGTTCACTGCATATTCAGGAGGTCGCATCATGCGCCTAATTGCCGAGGAGGTAAAACAAATGCCAAACAAAGCTGTAATGTATATTTCAGTGCTGTGTTGCGTAGGATTAGGCAGAGACTGGATGGATATTCTGACAGGCATCTGGGGAATATCAGCAAAAGATGGCAAATCCCTTTAAAGACTCAGAACTGAAAAGAAAATAACTGATGTAATTGGCAGAAAATGTCTCTGTCCTGAAGCCTAGTGTTTTGCAGGAGTTCTTCATTTGTTCTGACAGAAGAGTAACATTTACACACATACTGCAAAAAGTAAGCAATAGCCCTGACTCTGGGAATATTGCATGGAGCTCAGTTTGTGAAGCGCTTTGCCCTCAGGTCCACACGATGCCTTGAGATAAACCATAAACAAGAACTCCGCACCAATGATTTTCCACTCTTTTCGCTAGCTCACATTATTTGACAAAGCTTACATTATCCGTCATCACACACTTATGTAAATGCTATATGTCACGTTAGTTCAAAGGATCTGACGTGATCACACCGGAGACATTTTAAGCGGCAAGCTGCAGCCTTTTCCTGTAATTGTTTTTAATGAGTTTGAAGCAGAGCATGCTGGTTCTGCGCCACAGGCCCCGTGCGCTTACCTGCTTCTGGCAGTTTTGAGGAAGGGCCTGGCATTCTCCGAGCTGAAAATGATCCAACTCTTGATGCGCCCTAAGTTACTGTCATTATTTCCCCTTCTTGTCAAATTGTAAGAAAACAGAGGATGACTTCTGATGGTAAGCAGGAAAAACAACAGAATAAGTTTGATGCTTCACCTTCAGAGGAGAATAAAAAAGCTGTATCAAGCTTGTTATCGCCATGACAGATTTCTCAGTTGTGTTTTTGCCAATTCTGCCGACCGCATTTGTCTACCCTTCATTAAGATTTATTGCATTGTCTACCGATGCCCACGGACTTCCCTCATCCTGGTAACCTGACCGACACATCCTCCTGCTCACCCGAGTCTCATTTCCAACACAATCTTTTTCCCCAGTCAGTTTTTATATTTGTCAGCCCACTACTGCCTGATCCGTAGATCCTGATGAATCTCTGCCTAAACCCTGTGGTTAAATGTACCTGCTTTGACCCAAACCTTTCTTTTGATTCAAGTAAACAATATATTATATCTTCACCAGTCTGTGCTTTATATTGTTTAAACTTGCTGTTATTTCTCAGCAGCAGTAATTAATTGGTTATACTGTAAGTCAGTGTGTTCTTTTGTTACAGTAAATTAAACATGCTTATCGTCATGCTATGACTGCCATGCTTTCCATCTTGGTACAGCAACTATGCAGTTTAAAATAATAGTCCAGATTAACAACTTTGAAGTTTTTAGATCATGGATGCTTGATTTACAAAAGTTAACGAAAGCAGGCTTGTTGCCAGCCAGTGTCAGATGCAATGTCACTGGCAGATTTGAGCTAACTAATGCATGCTAGTTGCCTTAGTTAGTTGGGATGTACGTTTTCAGCTGGCCTGTTTACATTTAGAACACTGAAACAGTGTCAAAATTGCGCTTAAATGTTGCTATGCCAAAAATAAAACAAAGAAAAACACATGGCTTCATTGGATTTTAACACTTTAACCCTTAACCCAGTCTAACCCTTACCAATGTGGATCCTCATGATGATCCTAAATAACCAACCCAGCATCTAGGCAAAAAAGGCAATGACTACTAGCCAATCAGATGCTTTTGTCATAGTAAACTATTTTGAAAGTTAAACAACGTCATTCCATGTTCTTGTTTGGAGAGTGTATATTTACATTTGTGCTAATTCTCCAATGGGAAAAACAGTCCCTCAGAACAATGGGCAGTCCTGGTTACATTACATTACATTACATTACATGTTACTTGTTAGACGCTTTTATCCAAAGCGACTTTGAGCCACTACTCAATACTGTGGCCAATCCCCACAGGAGCTATTTGGGGTGAAGTGTCTCAGGGACACAACGACATGCTGACTGCAGTGGGGTTTGAACCTGTGCTCCCTTGATCCGAACACCAACGCTCTATCCACTGCGTCACACGCCTCCTGGTTACATGCTATTACCAACACCAATTATAATGCTTAAAATTGATAAAAGGAGCAACATCGTTTATGTTTTACCGGGCAGAAAACTGAATCATAGAAAATATTTTGTGACATTATGTTGCACTGATGCTTAGTAAAAACACAGTGGATATGTTGGCCCTGAATATACATTTTCTAGTGTAACTTTTAAGTCGCAACAACATTGGTGTCCATCATCTGAGAATAAGTGATATGTGTGAGGTGCCTGCGAAGGCCCTGAGGATCCTAAAAGATAACACACCCCCTCCACAATGATGTGCTGTCCTACCATCAGGTTGCAGAGAAGCTGGTTTCCTGAGGCTGGTTCATCCTCAATGCATAACGAAAAAAGATCCAAATATGTATATAGAGAATATTGTTGTGTCCTATATGTATATGTATGTCCTGAGTTGAATGTGCAAATGTATGCCGATGATGCGGTCATCTTTATTACACGGGAAAAATACTGAAATAATCTCATCTCTCAAATGCTTTGGACAAGGTCCAACACTGGCTGAACAACATTTGCTTACAGTTAATGGTAAAAAAAAACAGCATGCATGATGTTCAGTAAACGACCAGTCAAAATCGAAGGATCCAACGTGTATCTTGGAGTCATACTGGACTCGAACCTGACTTTTAAGAAAGTATCCAATACTACTACTTTGACCCAGAAAGCGACGTAGGTTCTGGTCCAGGCTCTGGTCATCTCACGCCTAGACTACTGCAACTCCCTCCTGGCTGGTCTATCTGCATGTCCCATCCGACCTCTGCAGCTCATCCAGAATGCAGCGGCTCGTCTGGTCTTCAACCTTCCTAAATGTTCCCACACCACACCGCTCCTCCGCTCCCTTCACTGGCTTCCAGTGATTCCAACTGCTAGAATCCACTTCAAGACACTGGTACTTGCGTACCATGCTGTGAATGGATCTGGCCCTTCCTACATCCAGAACATGGTTAAACTGTACACCCCAGCACGAGCACTCCGCTCTGCATCAACCAAACGACTCGCTGCACCCGCACTGCGAGGGGGACCCAAGTTCCCATCAGCAAAAACACGTGGGTTTGCTATCCTGGCTCCTAAATGGTGGGATGAGCTCCTCATTGACATCAGGACAGCAGAAAGCTTACACATCTTCCGGCGCAGACTGAAAACTCATCTCTTTCAACTCCACTTCGAGCGATAGAATTACTAACAAAGCACTTATATACTAATAAAGGACTGGCTTATCTAAAGCCAGTTGAGTAGCACTTGAAATGTTTTAGCTCTATGAAACCTGATGTACTTGTATGATTCTGTTGGTCGAACGCACTTATTGTAAGTCACTTTGGATAAAAGCATCAGCTAAATGCAATGTAATGTAATGTACTTGTAGCTCTTTTTACGACACAGACACAGGTCGGTTCTTTAAAACGGGCGTTTATTTCTTGGGAGTTTCCATCCTGTAGCCTCCCCTCTTCCGTTACGCTGTGAGAACTACAACACCGAATGACACGTATACATAGCCAAACATATTAGCATATAGTGCTACACATATGAATGAAAATAAGAGAATAAACATAAAACAAATACCTCGTTCGCCGCTTGTCGTGAAAGGAGATTAATCTAGTTCCTTTTCTGTATAACTTTGTCACAGACTTCAGCAGAGCTTCAAACAAAGACGTCAACCCACGTTGTGTTGTACAGTGTAACAACAAAACATGCAGTACCAGCACATGAACAAACATTAGTTCCGAGGCACAAGAAACACATACGCATATCAGTTTAACATGTAAAACAAACTGTATTAAATCATGCCATATTTAACGATTATAAGATAACATGAAATAAAGTATTTATCTTATCTTTAACTATGAAATTAATTGTGTTATTCTTTTTTAATTAAGCTAACTTTGTTACGTCATTTACAGTACTATTAAATTCAACTTGCAAAATGTTAAACAAATTAGACCTTTCTTAACTGTCAAAGCTGCAAAGTCATACCTCGACCTGTGGTCATACCTCAACAGTATTCACATTGAATACTGTTTCACAAACTGGTCGTTTGCTTGTGCCACAAACCTGAAACCAATAGAACAGCTGTACAAGAGAGCTATCAAGGTGTTTCATACCACCACTGTACCATCCTTGAAAAACACAATTTCTTGAATTTTGACAATTTTAAGTCTTTTAAAAGTATGTGCTTTATTTATAAATGTTTACATGGACTGGCCCCCCCCTCTCTTAGGGGAATTAATCCACAAAAAACACACTGGACGCTGCACTAGATCAGAAACCAGTGGAGACTGTGAGGTCCACCGCAGACGGACCACTTTTGGACAAAATGTCCTCTCCGTTAAAGGTAGCTCATTGTGGAATAGCCTCCCAACTGAGATACGGGATTGTCCCACTCTCAATAGTTTCAAAGGTCAACTCAAAGAATGGTTGAGAAACAAACAGACGTGCAATCACCGCTAAATGCACTTTAATACATCTCCTCTTGCACTTTATGTAGCTCTTGTATCTTCTCTTGCACTTTACATGTCGTTGCTGCTATAGTGTACTGCCATGTGGTAAATACTTGTGTATGCTCCTCTTGCTCTTTTTGCATATCATGTATTTGTTTTTGATATCTTTATAAATGTTCTTAATGTTTTATGTGAGGGACTGCGGATGGAAATTAGCTCAAAGCTGAAATCCATTTTTTTCATGTGTTCATTAATGTGCATTGTCCCTGTCAAATAAACGATTAAATGAAATAAAATGAAAGTGAACACAATAATTGACATTACCCAAGGTGGATTTACGTGATATCTCAGGTGTTGATTGGCTTTGCAATAACAGAAAAACAGTTATTTGTTTGCATCTCTTTCTTCAGGTATTCAGTGTTTCTTGTTTTACATGCTCCACACAATGGAGCATGTTTAGATTGCATCAGTACAGCTATACAAATTAGTGTTTTGGCCTTTTTGACACAGATCTCCACATTCATCTGAAGATAGACACCCCTCAAAGCTGTGAAGCTCAAACAACCAATAAACAGTCAAATCAATGGTGATACACATCTATTTTAATGAAATGCACACTTCAAATGTGTGAAATTTGAATTCAGCAATGAAAACGGAAAATGTAATTGCTGTTCACCTGATATATCTTGAACAGGATTTGTCAGCTCTTGACGTTTTTCAAAGTTGTTTCTCGTGTTGAATGGCATCAGCTCCAGAACTATTCGCAGCCATCTTTGCCCAGGTCTTCTTCCCACTGTGTCAAAACAACAACACCACGGAAATACTAAAAATACATTGACAAGGGCAGACTGCCTACACAACAGAAGAAGAATAAGAGAAATAAAACTCCTCCCACCAACCCCTTGGAGTCTGACCCCCCCCACCATTTGGATCACTTGCTCCTTGTTAAAAGGACCCGGCCCTGGACGGAGCGGGGGTGGTAATACCGTAATGAAGATGAATATTCAGCTGCTTTAGAAAGGCTCCTGGAAGGCTGCCCGGCCTGCACTCGCTGTTCCAGTCAAATTGGCGGCAAGGGAGGGAGGGGCCCAACACACTGGGCTGAAGTGGGGAAGTTGGGTGGAGGGAGCCAGTGGAGATGATTGGGGTGGCAGACAGGCAGGGCATGCCTGTGTACTCCTCTGGCAGATGAGACAGCGATGCATAATCTGTGTTTGCATACACACATGCGTACGGATGCATGTAGACACCAGCACAGTGCAGAATCAGTGGATAGAAGCAGGAAGCTATGACCAAATTGGAAAGTATAGAGGCTTAACACAGCTAGGTTATTTTATTTTCATACAATTTGCTTGTAAAAATACTTAGTTGAACTATTGATTTTGTCATAAAAACATTCACAGTGGACACTTTTATTACGCAGCAAAATGCGCACGTTTCTTTGCAATGTGATTTTTCTGAGCTTTAATCAATGTTTATTTATACTGTCATGACTATGGGGGGAATAATGATGACATTTCAACCATATTTTACCAAGAATATGGAACACAGTGGAAAAGTATAGAGTGAAATATGGTCCATGTAAGGAAGAACAAAGGGATCAGCCAATCGAGTTTTGCGAAACGGATCAAATTGTGCCTATATTTATGAACATTTTAAATCAGCAATACTTACGCTCCATAAACTGGAACTTTATTACTCTTTTCAACCTTGATGAAGGAAGTGCATACCATATCCACTCCTTCCTTTCTTAACTTTCACAATATAAGCCCAAGATATATAATATTCGCATGAGAGTATTCCGCTTTTTCACCTCAATTCGTTTTGCTCCCGATGTGTACAGGTATTACATTAGAGAAAATAAGCAGTCATTTACACGTCTGGTACATTGTTTTTGACCCTCTAGACCACCCTTTTATGATTATGAACATCATTTTCTATCTGAAAATATGATTTGGATGAATTAACTAGAAAGTGATGATATGGTAAAGTATGGATACTGTCACATGTGTGGGGGTGGAAACACATGAGAAAAGGACATATTTAAACAAGTGTATTATTATTCTTATTTATTTATTCTCATTTATTTAACAGGGACAGTGCTGATTAAGTCACCCTTAACAAAGAATACACGTAAAATAACAAATAGGAACAATCAGTAAAAACACACATCATAGATGCTTATGTTACTGGAAATGCCATTAAAACTACATCTGTAAAAAGCACAATCTATGATGTACAATTATTGTAATCCTAAATTATTCCATTACTGTGATTTCCCATATGTTTAAGGCAACACTGTACAGGGAGGCTGCTGTACTTGTTATGTACTAGAATGATATGTTATATGCTGAGATGATGATAATGATGTAAAATGATGTTTACCGTCTATACTTACTGGTGAGGACATTATGCTCGGGGGCAGTGAGGGGAAAGGATCATACGTCCAGGTTTGACAGACAGTTCTGTCGGTTTCACAACCAACACACTATGTTTCCTTGTACATATTTCTTAAACCTTTAATCAATGTTTATTTATACTGTCATGAATATGAGAATAATGATGACATTTCAACCATATTTTGACCAAGCCTACACCTATAGAATATATAGAACACAGTGGAGAAGTATAGAGTGAATTATGGTCCATGTAAGGAATAGAGAGTGTAGCCATGCAAATGTATTGTGACAAACACACAGATTGTATACAGCTTGGAGGTATTATAATAATAGTGTCTAATATAGAGGCAAAATGTAAAGAAAACGAAGCAGACATCAGGAAATGATTTCACCATTGGGGACAATGTCAACCAGCAATGAGGTCCATGAAACAAAGTGATCAAATGCGGATTAATCAACATAATTTAGCGGGAATTAAGTCTTCCATGCTCTGTAAATTATAAAAACTGTATTTTGATAGACCTCCTTTTCCACCGAGCAGTTCCAGGACCACTACAGCAGACCCAGCTCTTGGCCCCAAAAACTGGTTTAACTTGGGCACACACTTTTTTCTCGGCTGACACCGAGAACGAAGAGCTGCAAACGTCAAAGGCTGTGGTGGAAAATTAACCATTTATAATATTCTCAGTTTATTCTTATTTCTATTTTCCAATTAATCCTTTCTCATCCATGTGTTGCTCGTTTTCACCTATTTTAGTTCCAGTGATGTGTGACCTTTATGACACAGTACCCCTTAGGTGACAACTAATTAAATAAGAGCATGCTATAATGTTAAACTGAAGAAATCTGCTTGAAGTGAAATTAAAATGAATAAACCTGCAATTCAGCATTAACATATTATTAATACTAAAACACCACTGTATGTATTGCAATACTTATATAAAGTAGAAAGTGTGCCAATTTGTATTTTAACATTTCATGCGTTGTATTTTGTTTTGCAGCGACTGTAATGAAACCCAATTTCCTCAGTATGAATAAAATATTCTGATTCGTACTAATACAAAAAAATGCAAAGACTCCATGGTTAAATTATTTATATTTGTATAAAAATGTCAACTTTAAAGAACGATCTGATTTTTAAAAAAAAAAGGCTTTTCACACTTCAGTGAAAATTGTTTCTAAATGGATGTTGATGATGCCACGTTCAAACGCTAAGCAATTTGCCATGAGCTGTTAGAGTTCAGACTACCTTTGGCCGTTGCTGCGAGCCCCCCCACCCCTGTTGCCAGGTGGAGAGGGGAGATGGAGAAAGCCGGCGGCCATTAGCGATGTTGGCTATTGGAAGTGAAAAGAGACGAAATGTGGGGCAGCTTTGCCACCCGTTTGAAGTAGGGACAGCTTGTTTGTGAAGTGGAGGCCGAGCGCCGCGCTTTCATGTCCTGCTCTCATGTGACCTGGGGAGACCTCAACTTCATAAACCATATTGACTATATCGCCTGGGAAAAAAAACAGTGACACAATCCTTTCCAGCACTTATGGGGCTCAGGTGCCTGAAGCTTTATGAAGTGAGATGAATGAGTGGGAGCGCGGGGAGTTTGAAGGCCAGCCCTCAACACGACTCACAAACATTGATATGTCCTCAAGTATTGACTCATTACCTGAATAATAAGTGGGAAGCTTAAGAGTGAAGACGTGATTGTACATTTCCGGCTGCATTTGTTCACGATTCTTCGAACAATGCTTTCACACTCCATCAGCGCTCGCTCCCGATTGTGTGATTATACACAAATTAAAAGTGAAACCATGAAATTGCGAGTCCTCCCCGCCACCTTCTCTAAAGTCCAAATCTTGTGCTCTTAACGGGAATTTTGACACAAGTGCTGATCCAGCTCTCGGGGATGAGGGCTTGGGAGACTTAGACGTTTTTTTGTCGTCTCTGCATTTCTTGGGAGGGAATTGGCAGATTATTTGGTCAACCTCGATCAGTTCCACCACAGCTTAGGGGGATACATGCTCGCTGACTAATATTGCCTGGAAATCCATCAAAGTCAGAGGGCTTGTCCCATTTTTTAAAACTTGTGTGTTCCAATCAAACTCTCAGCGAGTCAAAGGCATCACAAACAGGAGCTATACGCCGCCTGCAACTCGCGCTGACAGATCCCAATGGAAATAAATTATGCTGTCTCCGAGCATTAAAATACCTACTGTAAAGTCAAATGAGACGACGCATCTTTGAAGCACTTCTATAACGAACGCTATGCCGTTTGCTGGTTTGATATACCAAAAAGAATAAAGTTAAGACGCAGTTCACACTCAAGAGTTCTGAAACACCAAAACTGTCTTTCATGGAGTTTGTTATGATATGCCGTCGTGTATCACGCAACTGTGGCTTCAATTCTAGAAAGGTGATTGCAGTTAGCTTAATCAGTCAGCAAGGGGAACCATTAATAAGTAGGATTTACTCGGAAAGGAAAGAGGTTAAAGCTTAAACATAAGGAGTAGGTAGAGCATTTTGCACATCGGATGACATATGCTCCAAACACACTTGTGTCTTATGATTGCATTTGAGGACAAAATATGTAAAAGCTGCTCTTCATAACAATAATAATATATAAAGCCTGATGTCACAAAGACACATTCTTTCCATTTCAAATATGTTTTCCTTTGAATACCTCCGTGACATCGTGATATCAATACTTAATACTCGCGCTTCCATTGGCTAGCGCTCTAACACATTGTACGTGATAGCCAAAGACTGGGCTCTGGTTTCAGACAGAGGGCTAAAAGAATGTGAGAAATGTTAACATTGAACATTAAAGCATGGATACATGTCCCAGTAGAGGCACACAATACAAATGTGAACTGGAAAATCAGCACAATAGGGCCCCTTTAAACATGCGAAGAAATAAAGTTCACTGGAATTTTAAGTGAGACTTGTTTTTGTTTGGGGTACATTTTAAAGAGAAAGGCATTTTTTTATTGTTGATTCAGAAATATATGTACGTAACAGAAAAGATGAGTCAAGGTAAAATCCAGATTATCGTAAACCTTAGTCTTCCTACGCCTCAGATAGCCATGAACTATTCTCTTCTTACCTCCTGCCGTTACACATGTCAGTGCTCTGCTCAGCAGGCCACACCACACAAACCAACACACGCTTTGCACCCAATTTCACATTCCTTCCGGTCCTCGGCTGCAGCACGTGACAGAAACAGTTATTCGGCACAGGTCCCACGGGTTAGCTGTCTGCTCGTTTGTTAATGACAAGCATTTGGGGTAGCCATCGATTTCCTGTGGCACTAATTAAGAGTAGACTCATTAAAGCGTTTGCAATACATCCTGTGTTAACTTTGCAGGTTGTTGTTTTTTTCCCCTCTATTCATTCCACTTTGATCGTTGTTTGTCTTTTCTCTCATTGAGGCGAGTGCTCCTACATCTTACACGGAGATGGATCACAGAGAAAACGAGGATCCATCAGCTGGCTATAGTCAGAAATAGAGCTAAGTAAAATGTGTAGGCAGATACATAAAATGGATGTTAGGTGTTTAATGTGTTTTAATATTTGACCAAGTGTTCTAAAGTTGCCCTTAGGCTGTATGTGTGCATTCAATTAAGTGTAATGTCAGTAAATAGCAACCTGATCTCACCAGAATGCGTGACTCCACCACGACTCCTTAAAGGCCCTGACACACCAGGCCGAAATCGGCTGTTTTCGTTAGTCGGACGACGAAGCGTGCCCTGTCGCCCAAACTCAATTTGGTGTGTTCCGCAACGTCGGCCGTGACACGCCTTATTTGGCCTTTCATGGCCGTGTGTCGGCCACAGGCAGTCGGACAAAGAAATCACTCTGATTGGCTGCTCAGCTAGCGAATCAGTGCATGAGAAGCGAAACGGTTACTTGAGAATGTCTTCCACAAGCAACACTCCAATGGCTGATAGCTCCAGTCCCGCACGAAACATGTTTTCGATGGACGAGAGTGAAAATGGAACGCACACACGCTCTTTGTTGTTTGTTTATATCACGCAGTCTGTTCTTCTTCTCTGTCTTCCGGTTGTTACCTCTTTTGAATGACGAATACACACTACCGCCGCCTGCTGGTAAGGAGAGTTATTGCCACTCACGGATGCGCAGTTCGTACGTGCTCGGCTGAAGTCTTTGCGGTGTGTTCCAGTGAGACACACGGCCAAGACGCAGGAGAACACGGCGACGCAACAGTCGGCGTTGGCGTCGGCGAGTTCTCTGGTGTCTGCTTGGTGTGTCAGGGCCTTTACACCGCATTGTGTGGTGGAGTCACGAACTTTGCTACATTTACGTGTCTGCACCACGCAAACAACCCCAATGTAAAGTGAATGAGGCTCCTTTGTCGTGGTGCGCACACACATTTCTACAACGTCCAGCAGTGAGCTTTTATTCTATAAAACGTTTTTAAAATCTACTTTATAGCTTTTAGTAACTCACGGGAGGCTTCTTTTATTTTATTCGTATTCATAATAATTTGTATTTTTCGTCAGAATCTATTATGGCAACCCTGTCTCCTAAAAATTACGTTCCCACAGAACTAAACTGCATTCTCAATTACGTTAAGCTAGAAATGTATTTTCTCCCACGTTACGTTTGTTATGAACGTATCTCAAATACGTTTATTTTCTACATATCGTTGCCTTTTATTATCTTGCTTATAATAATGATAATAGTCATTTATAAATATCATTTTAGAGCACACATTTGAAATCAGTAGGCGAGGCTGTAATTTCTCCAGCTGTTACTCTCATGAGCGAGGCAGAAAATAATAGTTTTAACATGCCAAAAAGCTGCTGTGTCGTTTATTGCACCTCAAACATTAAAACAGTTATGTGTTTCTGTACTTCCTCTAAGAAGAAAGGACAGTAACAGAAGAGCTCTGTGGCTTCAGGCTTGATCGCCGTTCAAATGACAGCGTTGGTTTCCCCAAAAGTGGGCGGCGCTGTAAAGTGACGTAGATTTTACTATCATCTATTATTCAAAACCATTCTATTAATTCAAAATTACATGCCAGTGTTCTATCTTTTTATTTATTTGTTTTTATTTTAAATCGTATAATGTTTTTTTTGCCATCTCTGAGGAAAATAAATGGGGCTTAGAGCCTCAAAATACTGAAATCTGTATGTAAGCTACAGATTTCTGCGTGGTGCAGACACGTAAATGTAGCAAAGTTTGTGACTCCACCACGCAATGCGGTGTTAAGGAGTCGTGGTGGAGTCACGCATTCTGGTGAGACCAGGTTGGTAAATAGCGCTAATATTGTCTGTTTCACCCTAGATAATCATGCACCTGAGGGGCTGCTCAGTTATTATACGGAAGAGGTATAGGAGGAAGTCTTTCTACTATGATTCCAACTAAGCTGACTTAGACTGGGAGGTATCTGAGCAGACATGCACATCCATTTAGAGGTGCAATCTGTATTAAAAGCCCAGTACTTCTTATTCCGTGCAGCTGTATTGATCGGTCCAACTGTCCTCCCTGTGTTTGTTTACGTCTGCTGCCTGGTCGGATAACTGTTCCTGGTGCCTGCTGATGTCCATGTGCTGCTTCTGCTGCCTGATCACAGTTTGCAAGGTAACTGTGTGCTAGTCTGCAAAGGGTTAGTCCACCAACCTCCCCCCCCTCACTGCGGTGTCTGACAATGCAGGTTCGTTTCGATATTTTTTCTTTTATCCTGCAAGGTTTTCCAGATATTCATCCACCTCTGAAATGTCTGCTGTTACCCTAATAAAATAGAGGTGAAAGCAATTTCGTTTGTTGCTAAAATCTTTGAGAGATGACATTTGAAAAACTCAACAGGAGTGTTCCTTTCCAGAAACAATGTCCCCACTCGGCATAATACAAAGACCTCCCTTGCTTTAAATGTGTTATTATTCTACCACTTTATTATCTCTCACATATTGGGTACTGCAAGTATTTTCTATGCCTCTGCGGCAGTCGTGACAAGAGGCATAATGAGTTGAGGTTGTTTGTTTCATCCCATTCTCGTGAATGCGATATCTCATGAACACCTAGAAGATTATTCTTAAATTTAGCACAAATGTTTACTTGGACTGACTAGATTCTGGTGTTTAAACGTCCAAGTGAACTTGCATCTGTCCTTTTCTTCTTAATGCGATATTTCAGGAACGGCTGGAGGTTATTTCCTTAAAAGTTGTGCACTAACGTACACCTAGACTCTAAGATGAACCAATTAGAATGTGTTGGTGTCACTGTAACCACACAAAGTACGGACCAGATTACTATAGGCATTACAAGCAGGACAACAATGTTACAATACATTATAAGATAAATATATTATAGGTATGTACTGCTGGATTTTTCTTTTTGGTTTTAATTGAGGTTCCTTCCATTCTTCTTTATTCAAAATATAGCGCCAGTAAAAAAAAGTTGTATTGCAGTAGGTGGACAACTGATTTATTAAACATAAATGCTGTGTTTGCTTATTCATGTATTAAACTTGACCTGCATTTGTAAAATATACTATTATGTAGGGCTAACATACTGTACATCATTTAGGAGGACACATTTTTTAAACAAAATCAGCCAAACAAAAAGAATCACTGTTAATGGCACACCACCTTTTTCACAGTCCACATAATAAACTGTCGACTCCGCTGGCACTTCTTCGAACACAACATTTGTCCCGATATAATGGCAGCCACTCCTTCCTGCAATCGTGCTCTGCTAGTGGGCAGCACTTGGAAAATGTGTGGAATGAACAGCCTGCAACAATATAAAGTGTTAGCAGTCAACTCAACAGAAAGCTAATGAACCATAGCAAACAGCTTGTGGGGTGTAGCAAGAGAGAGCAGTTGCATCAAAAGCCCTTCATCGGCTTGAGCATGCTTAAGTGAATAAACGATATCCTAAGGCTGGTGGAAAATAGACATAATCCATTTACATGTATGCAACTCAAAGTGAGAAAAAGTAGCAGACTGTTGAACTAAAGAATAGACGTCATACATAACAAAGATTCCTTTCAAATGGCTGTGGAAATCAATTGCATTGACTTCTATGCAGTGTCTTGCATGTTTTTGGGTCATGTATATTGTACAGCATTGAAAGAAAGAACCTTGAACAAAGGGTCACCTATTGCTTACTGTTGTACAATAAAATTAAACTCATAAATAGAAAGTATTTTAAAGTTCAAGTTAAACTGAAATGTTACACAAAGGTTATGGTCAGGGTAATCTCTCTAAACAGATTTTGCATTCATGAACACAATCTTTAAGAAATGGGAAAATATAGTTTGTATCCGAGAAAAAATATAACTAAAGCACCAAATGTTTTTTAATCCATAAGAGAAAATAGTACATGGAAAATGCACTCCTTACACCGGTTGCAGAGGCCCTTTAAAAAAACGACCCACATTTTGTGACACATAGGAACTGTTTTTGGGACTACCATTGTATTAATATTTAATAAATGACTATTCATAGGAAATATGACTGATGTGTGATTATTATTCATGCTATATACTGATATAGGGCTAAGCAATCAATCCTGCAAATCAATCAAATTAGTTGTTCAATATATGTATTCAGACAATGTGAGTAGAAATACAGAAATTATGCTCCCACCTAAGCCCAACGTTGCAATATTACAACATTTCCCTAAAAACTTACCAAAACGTAAAAAATGTGAAAACTCTTTCATTTCTGCTCCATAGGCTCCCTACAACAACATCTGAAAGGTAAAAAAAAAGACATTCGACTCTTGGCTTTTTTGTTAAATTGGTTTTCTGTGAGAAAAATATAGAATAAAACCATACATTCAGAAGTGTTCCATTTGTGTAATTGCAATGAAACATGCTGAACCAAAGCATACACATCAAGGTTCTTATTCATGTGCTGCCTTCTCCCCCATTGCAGCATTCAGACAGTGGTATTAATTAAAATGCATGTCCTATGACTCCTCACTCTGAAAAGTATCCCCCTCCCCCAAGTCATCCGCCCTAGCATTGTGATCCTCAGCTAGTTCTCCTCACCGCAAATCCTGCCCCTGTTTCCCATGCAGGTGTTGGACTCTCCATGTGAATGAAGCATGAATGCTAATAGGTCTTTGTAATAGGGTCTTTGAAGTATGCAATACACTGTTGCAGAATCATAATGTGAAAATCCCTCTTTGAATCGGAAGACGCGGCCCTGCTTGACATAAGTGGGGCCTCCTCTCTCTCTCTCTGTCTCTCTCCAACCCCTGTCTTTCTCATCGTACTTCCCCCCACCCCCACACCCACCTCACTCCCCAACGCACCCACCTCTCCATCTCCCCTACATCTTTTAATAATCACTTCTGGCAGGAAGACTTGCTCTGATAGGTCTTAGATGACAAGCAGGGTTTCCAAATACCAACACGTGGGATGAAGTGATCCGTGGGAAAAAAGTGAGGCTGTGGACCCAACAGGGAGGGGGCTGGATTATCGGTTTAGGAGTGAAATAGAGGGGGTTTAGGGGCTGGGGGCTAGAAAAGGGATGGAGTTGGTCGGAGAGAGGGAAGCTAAGGTGCAGCACAATGGTAATACTCCTTTAAGATCTGTTATTATGACCCCATCATAATTCCCATGCATTGAGACAACCTTTCATCCGTTAACTTCAAGTAGTAGTCTAATTTTCTTGAATTCAAATATAGAGCGGCTAATGGTAATGTGGACAAGTGATGATATTGAAAACCCGTTGAAATGAACCTCTTTTCATGTATGACCATGGAAGCTTTAACAGCTCCACTGAAGGCTGTCCGACAAAGTGTCTGACCTCTGTCTTTGTACACTCATTCAGCAATGGCAATCTAAACTCCAAAGAGCTTTGCTCATTTTGATGAACTGAAACCCAAAGCAGGAAAACATCGAGCTACTTGGCGTACTGTCTGTCATTCGGTCAAGACCACTTCAAGTTTCATCTCTAAACATAATTACCGTGATTATAATTAGTGTACTCCTGAAGAGTTGTATAACAGTGTTTTTCTATCACTACCAACCAAATGAATGATTCAAGGAAATACATGTTATTCCATTTAATTTCAAGCTTTACGATTAAGCCAATTAAAAAGTGCCCTTGATCAAAACACAACATCTGTTTTTCTTAGTGCAACAGATGTTGGGATGCACAGGACATTAATGTAATGAACATAAGGTCAATCACACATATTGAATACAACAAATGTATTTTTCGGTTATAAGCAACAAGCCAATCAAACCTTCATTACTGTACATTATAACCTTACTCACAGTGTGTTGTGCAATAACTCCATTTGTCTGAGGGGAAATTACTGTAATATCCCTGATGATTATCCAACTTAATTCCTTATTTGAGCCGCTTTAACTTAATGCCCTTACTTAAAACCCAAAGGATTTGCGAGAGGAGAAACCAATAGTTTGTCCAGGCATGCTGGTAGAAAATGTACATATTTGTTGGTCCCTTTGTGGCAGTGGAAACAAGTGATGCATAACATTAATACTGTGTGGCATTACCTTATAAAGTTGTTATGTTAGCAAACAGTTGCGTATCTCCGCATACAGCAAATGTCAACGATCGCATTCATTTGTGCATCGTGCTTTCGTTTGGGTTTGAGTCCAATCGATCTCTGAACCCAACGACTGTAGAATGGTGCAGTGATGACGGTTTGTTTTGTAGGCCGACCATGAATCAAGATGCTTACCCTCGACAAAGAGCAGTTCTTTTTCCCAACACACATTTATAATCCTTTTCACGTTTATTTTAAAAGCTCAAAATATTTGTTTTCCGTTTAGATGACTGCTTACGGGCCAACACTTCCTCTTCTGTGCACTGGTCATTGTTTATATTCCGGTTAGGAACTTGACTGACCATTATAAGCAGTAAGGAACCAAAGCCTTGTAAAATGCGACCTGTCATCTCTTCTCAGACTCCAAACAGAAACCAGAAAGATTCCGATAACAATATGTTGCTGATAAATGCTAGAATTATAACCAACCACTTTCACTCACATGCAGTCTGTTGATCCATTGTTGATACAGTATGTTATTTATATTACAGGAGCTTTTAATACGTCACCTGTGTTATTCTTGTTGAGAAATAAGTATTCACACTGTTAACTTAAAGATATTTCTATAAACTTTGTTCCGAACTTTCCAAAATGTTCTTGTCCTAACTTTTTGTTTTTCTTCACAAGAAGCAACTTCAGGTGTACCCAGACTAAGGTGCTCCACAAAAAAGTGAAGCATGCTTAGAATCTGGCAGAGAGTCGTGTCATATGCAATGAAACTCATTCGTAATGATTGAGGAGTGAAGACCGCTGAATAACACTGAACTTGACTACAGATTCTACAGACTTTTTTTTTAAGTGCAGCCAATTTCATTAACTAGAGCAGGGGTGCCCACACTTATTCAGCTTGGGAGCTACTTTTAAAATGACCAAGCGCAAATGATCTACCTACCCTGCCCAATCTGTGTCACGAGCTGGGGGGTGCTAGTGGACTAAACGGCGGATAAACTGTGGCGTGCTTACACTAATTGCGCCACATAAACGCATAACGGCCCGTCCACACAGCAGCGTTAAAAAATCTTCCAACGCTTCTGCCCATTCACTTTGAATGGGGTGACGTCACGTTGCCTCACTTTTCGCCGAACTGCATTGTGGGAAGCAAAGCGAAGATTTCCAGGATTTTCAGGATTCAGAAGTTGAGCAATGTTCAACATTTGAAGCTGAGGTGGAAGCGTCAGCCAATCAAATCCTGTTTATGCAAATCTGACAGTACAAGCGCTAGCCAATCAAACCACGAGCAAGCTGGGAGTGACATACCGCAGTTCATTTTCTACATTCCTGAAAATGGTTCTCTATGACCAGTCCCTATTAACTTACCGGGATCCAAACCGGAGGAACCAGGCATGGAGGGAGGTGGCAGAGACAGTGGGTGAAACTGGTAGGTTTTCGCCTGTTTGGGGATTTTATATCCAGTTGACTTCGTTTTAACATTGCTATTGCTTTGTATGTCGGGGGCGGGAGATTCATGTGATTGGTTGTTGGTCGCGTTGCTCGCAAAAAATCCCCAAGCTTCAGACACGCCCACCTCCAAGATTTTCAAGATTTTTTTAACGCGGCTGTGTGGACGTAGCGTAATAGTGCGCCGCATTTGCGCTTCAGATGAGGAGGTGAGGGCCCCTCACAACTGCATGAACCCGTATGGCACAATACAACTCAGACTGGCTTACCTGTATGTCAATCAAGTGGCAAATGCCATAGTAAGGATGGATGATAGGCTAACTTAAAAAAAAAATGCCATGCGATCTACCTACACTACCTTTGTGATCGACCGGTCGATCGCGATTGACGTATTGGGCACCCCTGAACTAGAGGATTGTAGATATAATGCATGTATGTTAAGTAAATAAAAGGGTAGATACTTTGCCTGTAGAATGTTCTGTGACTACAGTAGATCTTTATTCTCTTATCTGATTTTCTTGAATTGAGTCGCTCCATAATTTGTTTTATAAATATAGAATTTATTTAATTGCTTCAATTTTTTTATAAAATGAACAGCCTAGTGAAACACAATGAGGTGGTTATGTAATGCAAGGAAATGTGCAATTAAAAGGTGAACACACTTCATATCCACTCATTCTGGAAACAATTACTCTGGACTGAGTATTCATACAAAAAGTCACGAGTGATTCATCCGTTGCACATTCTCTCATCCTCTATTGTCTACATCTACTTCAGTTCGTTATATTGTACTTTCCCCAGAACTGTGTTTTTGACAAGCTCTCAGTAAAAAGGGCTCTCTGTGCTGTGTACGTGTAGGTGGATAACAGCAGTGCAAGGGTTCCTGCAATCAAGAAAAAAAAGGAAAGTAAACAGAAAAGCAATGCTGCAATGTACCATTTTAGTAACAACAAATATGTACACCTGATATACATTTCAGGTTGGATTTCTCCTTTTAATATATGTGTCTAGTTGATGGGAATATTTGCTATCCTTCCCGTCTCAACTCTACTCTTCCTCCCATCCATCTCTGCTGTCGCCTCATCACTTATGCCACTGTCAATCACCCAGTCATGCTTATAAAGTGGCTGAGTTATGAAGAGCTTTTATTTGCCAGGAGTGCCATTGAACTTGACCTGTGATAAAGCCTTGACAGAGAATGTGTTAATGATGAAGCTGGGCTGACTGATGTGCAGTCATACAGGAGTCAGGAGGGGAAGTTGTGAGAGGTTGACCTTTGTGGACTGAATGCATCGCAGGCTCCCACTTCTCCGCTCGCTTGTTGGACCCATGGATGGTATCAAGAGAACTGGATGCAGTGTTAGAGGCGGGACCTTGATCATTGATATAAAAGTTCTTCAGCCGTGCACAAAGCCAAAAATACCCTGACTGTCAGTGGCGAGCCGTCAGGGCCCTCTAGGCCCTCTCTGAAGGCCTAAGATATTCTACAAAATAATATTTAAAAACATAAAAAAAAAAAAATTGTTTTTATATATTAGTTTTGTTATATTTTTCATTAGTTTTACCAAAATAACTTGATTTAAAATAAAATGTCCAAAGAAATAAATCCTTCGAATCTGCCTATTCAGTTTCTGTTGGAATGGTGGAGGGCGGAATATTCATCATTATAATAATGACATCCTGTTGGCAGTGGTGTTTATTTTGCGTCTCTTCTACCTCACCGATTCTCCTTCCTGAATGCTTTTGTGACTCATTCTCCTCTCTGCATCTCTCATCCACTTTCTTTTCAAGCTCCCCTATTCGTTCTTTTATCTTTCCGAACAGGTGATTCGCCCCGTGTCTGTCTCTCCTTGGCTCTCCTCGCTATATCTCAGTTGCTCTCATTACAAAAGGTGATCACCCATTGAGCTCATCAACCCCAAGTGAACTCCTTTCACCCCCTGACTGATGAGACTGAGAAGGGGGCTGTTGCCGAGCTGACAGCTTCTTCTGAGGAGAAACATATTAATGGCTCTGCTACCGACTGAAATGCTAGGCGCAGGAGACTCCTGTCCCACCCACACTGCCGATACGGCAACGCTCTCTGCTGGTATTTCTTAAATGCCAACGTCAGTCACGAATAGGTCAGGACAACAAGCACTTAAATAAGGCTTTGTCACTGATTAATGAGAGGACTGCGAAGGCCTCCCCGTAGATAAAACAATGAGTGTTTTGCAAATAGCCATGGGTGCTTCTCTCTCTCCGTTCTGTCCTTCCTCCACTTGAGAGAAATATCAGATTCAGAAAACTGACAGCCACTCTGGGGATGGCAGAAACACATGTTCCCAGCCGCAGGACCGGGGGGAAATCCAATCAGATCCCAGCGAGCCTGCAGTGGCTCAATTTGCCAAGCCAACAGGCCTTTTACCAGTATTGTTGTAATGGTATTAACAGGTTGGATCCCAGCCAAGGAGCACTATGGCAGTAACATGCTGATGTTATTGACTACTTATCCATAAAAATGCTTCCCTTCTCACTGCATTATACTCAAGCGTGGCACAAATCGACTAATCTGAGCAGATTAAAGTCACTTAGAGGAGATTGGGGTTCACTCACGGTTTTATTAAAATGCACAAATCTAATCAGAGACTATGTGTAAATTGTCTGGCAAAGATGTTACATGGTGTGAAAAGGGATAAATAAGTCTTGGCTATCAATCAGCATTTGTTCCTAAAATTAAATGAAACCAAATAACCAAATCTGATTTGTGAGTTTAATGATGCATTGTAGGAACATAACATTTATATGAATGGAGAACAAAATTAAATGTACAGCGCCTTATGTATTAGAAAATAGAGAGAATGTAAGATGTCTTATGTTATAACAAAATGTACTGAATGTTCATATTATGTTATAACAACTC
>CALSBZ010046934.1:1817389-1856981 GCA_943591055.1 Gobionotothen gibberifrons
CAATTGCAAAGTCGTGTCATTTGTACGCAGACTGTGAGAGTGGGTTGGTATAATTACAGATAAGGCTCAAATCACCTTGAATTATTTATTTCTACAATATGTGCATATTGTAAGCACATAGTTGAGATAGGGATTAAAGAGAATATTTATTGTGTTAAGGAGCTCATGATAGCTGTTGGATTGTAAAGCCTGACTTTCTTTTCCACGGAAGTCAAAGGGTTAACATCGATATATCACTCCGATCTCCATGCACTTTGTAGTTCCAACTTCAATCAAGAAAATACTCATTACGTACTCATAAACTACTTCTTGCATACTCGGCTGCAGTGGCAGCTGCTGGTGTGATTGCTCACCTGCTGGTGTATGATTAACTGTAGACCAGTTGGACTTTCACATTGCTGAAGTACTTAACGGGGACCTATCATGCAACATGCACTTTTTGATGTCTTATATACATAGATATGTGTCCCCGGTGTGTCAGGGAACTCACACAGAAAACAAAGCCCTCTCTCTTTTCCTCCGTACCAATGCCCGACGTAATATGGTCTTTGTTTACATTAGCAAACATTGTTTCAGAAATAATCCTTGATGTGGTTTTGAACATGACATGGCGTTTCATCACCGCAGCATTTAGACAGTATCTGCCGTGTCCCGCATGGCAGGCATAAGCTCCGCCCCCTCTGTTTTCTTTTTTTAAGCTTTATACCCCGAATCAACACTTTAGTAACAGGGCTGAAATGAAGGGATATGAGGCATGGCTAGAATGGGTGATCTGTTTGGTATTTTGAGCAAAACACAGACATGTTTTTTATATATTTGTATATATCTGAGACCTATGCTATTCCCTAAAAATAGCATGATAGGTGACCTTTAAGATACGCTGGTTCTGCTATGGCAGGTACATCCGTCTTTAGAAAGCGAACCGATTGAATTCATTTGACGCAGCTCTGCATAGTTTGCAAAATAAACTTTTCATTTGCATTCAAAGCCCTTTGAAATTATACTTACTTCCTTAGGAATCCACTTTCGTTCATCATCAAGGTTTGCAATTGTTTGAATATACGTTATTAAATAAACTCAACAAGCCCTCCAAATGAAATGTCAATAAAAACTTTATAAGAGTAGAATGACACGTACATTTTCTGATCTGGCGCCCTAGCAGGATGACATCAATTGTCCATTGTCTGTTTTATGAAGTAACAATGCTATCATTTGGTGTCATTAAGGCTATATGCTACTGCAATTTCTGCATACAAATCCTTGTTTGGGTTTGAATGCCTAATTATTTTAACTTCCCTAAAGTTACAATAAATGTGAACAGGATAGGGAACAACCCTGGTCAACCGTTTCCCTTTCCTGTAGTGTATTTTATGGGTTTTATTGCATGTAAATGGTCAGTCAAAGGCTAAAATCCCAAGGAACTGGTGGTTGACCCATCACAATAGAGCCGGCCAGCTAACCATCAGATCCATCAGAGCAGACTGGGCTCTGGTTTCAGACGGAGGGTGAAAAGTGGTGCTGCGGCACAGGCAGTATGAACAAAGTAAACACATTTTTGAACATTAAAACATGTCACAATAGGAGCACAAAATACAAATATGAACCTGAAATATACAGAATATGTCCTCTTGAATATAACAAAGATTATAATAATAACTATCTATTGCAGTTGCAATAAAACCAGTAATAGGCCTAGCCATGAACTGAACAACCTCTCTTTGCATTCGTTGTTCACTTATTCTCTCAAAATGAATGTTTAGAGGTTTATGGATACATTTGGACCATAATAGTAATGAAAATGAATATAAAATGTCTTCTGAATATTTGAAGGAAATGCTGTTCCCTCCAAAATGTATTGTAATGGCCCCAAGCGTAGCTGGATACATTTTATTTCCCTCCAGTCAAAACCTGAAAGTGGGGTCTTCCCGGGCAGTGTCCTGGGGCCATTTTCTTTTTACTAAGTATGTTAATGGTTTAAAAGCACCCTGCTCATGTGGTCGATACCGCAGTATTAACTGGCCGTTCTGGAGAATCGTTTAATTGATTCTTGCGAGGATAGTTCCTACACTATGGTCAAGAGCTTGTTAGAAATGAAATAAAACAAATTGTAAAAAAGTCCACTGCAACTATATTAGTTAACAATTGCATCCACCATATTGACTGTGACTGACTTCTAATTCATAACTCTGTTTGACAATGCATTAGGGCTTTTATGTCCATGGTAATGGACACAAAATGTACACATACGAGGCTGAACTTTATCCTGTTATGATTTAGCTTGCCAACACAGCCTGCTGTAAATACTTTACACTGATCCACCAAGTCTATTTTCAGACCAGGGAACATGTTGACAATCCCATGTCCGTGGTGTGAAAAGTAATTGGCCATGTTTGAGCAAAGGTCTTTCTGTCATTGGCATCATCTCAGTCTCTGATTCTTGACGGAAATGGAAAACATGTTTAAACCTCAGCTGTTTAAAATAAAATGTACCGCTACAGAAGAAGACTGAGGACTGGCTGTGCATTTGTGCTTGTCTCTGTACTGTATGTGCTTGCATTATGATCAGAATGATTTAGTGGGCTATGGCGTTGAGACATCAGGATGATAGTTCTTGCCCTCTCGCAGTCTTCCTGGCAGCTTCCCAAGGACAGGCAGCAGAAAGCAATTGCTATTAGTGCACATATATAGTCCCAGCAGATAAATATAGGCTGCTTTTAGCAGATGAGCCACAGCACCATCAATTAAGATTAGGGCATGTGCTATCACAGTCTCATAAAGAACAACAAGACGGCATTCCCTCAATGTCAAAGGTAAGATGAACATGTACACAGCATTTGGAAAAATCAAAGAAAACCTGATAGCTCATATACATAATGCTCACATTGACAAATAGCTATTGATGTTTCTTCATCAATGAGAGTGACACGGCTCAAACAGCTTGGAGGGGATCCCGATCGGAGATGACATTATTAAATATTTGGCGAGTATGGATCTAATGAATTTATTTCAGGCGATATATTCTCCATGGGTTGGAGGATGGAAATGTTGGACTCCTTTCCTGTTCAACTAGGGAACTCAAGTTTTTTGTCGAAGTCTGCCTCCTAACAGTTTGAACACTTGGAAAATAAGGAGAACAGAAATAGAACAGCCACTTGTGTGGGAAAATGAGAAATGGCAGGGGTAGAATTGTCTTTTCTCTGTTGTCCAATCACAGTCCACCGCACGCCGTCCGACCCTGTTTTTCTCGTGTCGTTCCCCTGTAGCGTCCTCTTTTTCTCTACCCTGGTTGAAGCAAAGAGTATGGCAGTGTTCTCCATGCCAGGCCAGAGGGACGTGGACAATGTGTGTGCCCCGAGACTCTCCAGTGGTTTCCAAGTAAAGGCCATCACTCTCCCTAATTAGATGGTCTCTTTTGGGCTATGACTAAAATCACCTCTGTGGCTCCTTCCTCCGTCGGATCACACCTAATTTTAATTAGACCCCTCGGAATATTAGCCGGGGTCTTTGTTCCGCTTCCTCTCATTAAGGAGCCAGACAAATGAGTCTTTAAAATCCTTTATACATTTCTTCTACACCCCCCCCCCCCCTTTATTCTCTCAGTATTGTCCTCGTCATTTTCTCGTGCATGCTCTTTTATTTGATATATTAGAGACAGTATAATCACTCAACTAAAACCCTTTGAGTGGTGATTGCCCATTTTGTCCAAATATCCCGGCAAAGTCTGCAATGGCTGATATCATTTTGGCGTGGACCATTCAAACCGAAATTACAGAAAACTGCAAAACTGATGGAAGAGGAAGAAAATAAATAGCACTGTCTAATGTTCTCGGCATTACATTTAAAATGATTTTCAGAAAAAATGTAAATTGTTGTCTTTATGTTAGTTTGCCGTGATTATGAACCCTACAATGTACATGTGGATTTTGTTCACAGGCATGGTGGGACATATACATTTTAAAATGTATTTATTATATAAAATGTTCAAAACATAACAAAGTAACATCTGCAAACCAACTCTAACAAATACAATCTGCATTCAAAAACATAAAGAAAAAAAAACATAACTTTGAATGTCTTTCGGGAAAAAAAAAAAAGGGCTGAAAACATACTGGTTCTGTTGTTAGATATATTGTTTTCTGGAATTCCGTTCTATCAGAATTTGAAAAAAAGTGGAAAAAACCCTCACAAAAAAGCTTAAACTTCCGGGTACCTTTTGTTGCTAAAAAAACTAGGTAAAACGTATATTTGGGAGATCTACATATTTTATACACTTAGTGGTTCAACGTCTTCCTTCCAACTGGGGCTTACAGTCTATGTAGAGCTAAATGGAACAATAATCGTAGCTCATTAAGAAAATATGAGCACGGAGAAAGAAAACAAGGCCATGGCGCTGTGCCCAGTTCAAATTACAAAATGCATTCTTTTCTTTTGCGGCTGCTGGAGGAAAGAGTGTCTCCCGTGTCTTTCTTTGTGTTAACAGTGATAGATAGTGGAATGCACCCTGGCTTGTCGGTTCTTGACACTGAAAGCTGACCTATAATAGAGATATTACAGATCAGTGCTTGTCAACCTTTTTGCCTTGTGAGCCACTTATGGCCTCAGTGTGGGCGTGTGTGTGATCAGGTCAACCTTCTTCTGTCTTGGTTTATTTCAAGTTGAAACGGGGGCGGGCGGGAAATGTCTTTGTTTTACAAAAACACTGAAATTAAAGGAAAATCGGAAAGAAAATCATATTAACTCATGGTTGGTAACCAATGTGTTTGTAACTCTCTGCAGTTATATGCATTAGATCTACCTTGTATATTTATTTAAACATTTTTAAAACGTGCAAACGTACGTTCAAATCATATTTATTTAGTATTTTTGGATTTATTAAAGACGAAAAAACCACGACAGTAAAGAAATGACAATACCAGCTCAAACACTTACAACAAATACTTATAAATTAATATTTTAAAATAAGAATTAAAAAATTATAAAAAAAGAAAATATTGGAGAAATAGGACTCTCTCAACCATCAAATAACTAGGTTGACAGTCTGATAAAACCAAAAAAAACATGACATGCGGAATGTATTTATTATTCAAAATGATCCCACTCTTTCTTAGAGTTAATTTTGGATGTTATGTTGTACCACCTTGAGGCTGTTTGTTAAAAAAAAAAAGTTCAACACTTACATTCAAGATAATTCCTTGAGTTCAGAACAATATTTTACCCAACAGAAACATTACATTTTTTGGAAAATTTGGATGCTATAGCAAAATATTTGATTAGTAAAAAGTATACATTGATTTGGGCCATTGGAGGAACAAAGTCAGCATTAACCATGTAGTGCAGTTCCTTCTTATGGGCAATGCTTCAAACATTGTGCATGTTGACACCGGTTGACACCCACGCCTGTGCCAATCTTTTCCTGTAGGTAAAACAACAGTCAAAACACATTAGTTTCTCCCAATGGCATCTCACCAAAGTTCATATACTCTTCCTCACTCACAACATTAACATCTGCAACCATTTAGCCCACGTGCATTTGCTGGTCTCGTGTTTGTTTTGCGCACATGTGTTTGTGCGTGCGCTCACACACACGTTTACTGTTTGTCTGTGTACAGCAAGTGTGAGGATGTACTCATGGGTGGTTGAGTAATAGATGCTGGGGCTCTGCCAGTGCCGCACACCCTTGTTCATGAATTATAAAAACCAAGAGCAATTATGGCTTTTACACAAATTAACCAAAGCATGGTGGATGCAAACCGTAATTGGGTCAGTGGTTATTTCCTGCAACACACCTGGGCTTGCAGTAAGCGTTGGGTATCAATTATAAATGGCTCCTGTCCTATCCGGGGTGTGTAGCAGACCAAGGCCTAACGTAGCATATACAAGTGCATTAGCATACACATGATGACTGTAATAATCTCCATGTTAAGGCCCTGTTGTCTTCGAGTCTATCCTCCCGGGAACCGAGGACATTTTTTTTTTCCAATCTTCTTTATTTTTTATGTCCTACCTATTTAGGGTTAAAAAAAACATCTTGCAATTTAGACTTTTTTAATTTAATTAGATTTTTAAATGTTACAGTATGTCCACTGTAGAGGACGTCAGGACCACGATATTGAGTCATAAAGTCCATGAAGATGGTCCTGACGTCGACTAGAATGGACATTTATAAAAGAGCTGTTATTTCAAAACTTGAATAATTGAATTGCTTTCAGAACTAATTATATAGTTCCTCACATGTTAATAAACAAGAACATATATGATTTTCATGGTAAAAATTACAATTATTCAACAATATTTGACTTCTCCTCCTGCTTCTATAACATTTAGTTTTTGGTATGCCAGCCATTTTGGATGAAAATAAAGAGGAACTTCCCAGCATGCAATTTTAACCAATTACATATCACTGGAAAGACCAGGATGTCCTCTGTATGTACACCAGAGAGTAAAAGGAGATGCATGTTAACAACATGTCCACTACAGCGGACATTTTCAATGGGCTGGATCCCAGGAGGATATAACAGTGTCTCTGTGAAATGTGCATGCGTTGCTTTTCAAAAACACTTCTATTCAGTCACATTTATTACGTGGAGCAGGGTCAATTCTTAAAGATTAGAATAGATCAATTATTTCTTCAGATTTCAGTATTTTTTATTAATATGGAAATGACTTGTGAATGAGTGCATAGTACACACATTAGCTGAGTATAAAGAGTGATTCCAGTTTGCCACTCAGGTCACTCTTCCACCATGTAACATATTAATAGGTTTATGTCTCACACCATTTATAGACAATTACAAAATGTAAAGGACTTTCAACAAACCTAACATTTATAAGGACAGCTGAGAAAACCCCAAGATTACAGCTAATATTCCTTCCTTAGGTATTTAATTTCTTTTGAATATGAAATTCACTAGCCCAAAAATATTGCAACTGTTAAATGCAAAATTCATAAAGTTATTTGTTTCCCTCTCAGGCTCATACACATATAAAGCTACAGGAATTATTCCTAACACATGGAAATTAGTCAGGATTTAATAAATATAATCTTCATTTGTGAAGATGATTGTCTTGAACACATTTTGTAAGCAAATTAAATGTTTGTTTTTCCCAGGCCTTACTTTTATGCAATAATTCAAAGAGCTGCTCAGCTGGTTGTTCTTATCTGGGCCATTTACTTTAGAAGTAGTGGTGCGCCAAGAGAGAAACTGCCTCCAGTTATGAAAGTGTGTTGAAACAGTGCTCAGAGAAGATTGTAAAAGACAATGCATGCTAACAGAACAGTACTGTATGTGAAAAGGCTCAGCAGGACACAACACTTTATCAAGGGAGTGAGTATTTTCAGAACCTGCTTGTGCAGCTCTGGTTGTGGGGTGTAGTTGCACTAAACCAATAAACTAGTTCAGGAACAAGTCATAAAACTCTGAATTGAGGAAGCATTTTCCTTCCTGTTCCCTCGTCTCAAAGTAAGCAGTTTTTTTTAATGTGTGGTTAAACATGACAAATAAGGTCTGTGGTTTAAGCTGAAGAGATTTGTTATACTCCACTCGTGAACGTCACTTGTAAGCAATTACAAATCTGATTCAAAAATAAAAAAATCACAAAATTATGTTAATCTGTTGAGATGATCCATCTGAACAAAATGTGTTAACATCATACATGTGTGATTGCCACGTAATTCGTTTTTTGCAATATAACGAAATCCAGTGGGGGAAATTCCATTGCTTTTTGTAGAGGGAGCCCTTGTGTTGCTAACTTCCGGGTGGCCTACAAAAATAACAGCCTGTCCTCCTACAAAAAACGACCATATAGGCCGATTGTTCATGCCCTTATTACGCCCCAGAGACACGTTTTAAAGTGTATGTTGTTTCTTACACGACCACTGAGGTGCTCTAGTGGTCATGTAAGAAACAACATGCTCCCGGCCCGTTCATTGCAAACGCTGCGGAGGGACGTTTATTCACAAATAACCCTCTCTGGAAAATCCTAAATTGTGGAATAGTTTGGCCATTAAACGGCTTTTTGATTCGATTTCTGGCGAGAAGTGTTTATTGTACTCTTAGAATCCACGTCCAGTCGATGTGTAGGATCTATAGTTTGATAGATATTACGAAGATGATCTGAGGTCTCGTCAGGATAACGTGTATATGGGGCAGCTTCCATGTAAAGTTAGCGTGGATGAAAACCGTTTTTCCGGTCTCGAAGTTTTCCTAATAAAACCGGATATATTCCCCTCACTGTCAAATGATTACACAGTGATATCTGCATTACTCATCCACTAAAAAACATCAGGTCATCCTTGTTAATTACACAATATTGATTGGTTTAAATTGTGTACTGTACAATACTTTTGTGTTTTTAACCTTCGATTCAGAGAAACAAATAGTTTTTTCGGAGTTTAGACACTACAGTTTCCGAAGACACTACACTACCCAGAATCCCCAGCTATCGCTTGGGACTACAACATCCGCCTTGCTTTACAAACCCCGTGATTAGTCCTCAAGCCCTGTGATTGGATGTTGGAGTGGCAGTGCGACAAGGTTACGCTGAGCATCAAACAGCTCTATGAAATGGAATGTAACCACGGCAGACTTTCCAAAACTGGAATTGGACGGGTCCAGATTAATTCTGATTAATGATGTGAAATATAAACAACCCTTAAATCAGACTTTAGTTACACCTGAGTCAAATTCAGGGAAGGTGATTGTCAAGTGCCAAAATAAACTATGCAATATATTGGACGTTAAGTACTTTGTCAGACTTCATATGTATCTGTGGATAACCCCAAAGTTTTTTCCTTATTCAAAAGAAGACCTTAACTTAAAGTATTCTTTAATGTAAATAAAGCCTTATTAGTTTGTCTGTTTTGCACATCCTCCTGTTAATATCTTTGGACGTCCTGCACTAAACTGTTTTATTGTGGAGATCACTGCAGTATCTTCTTGATATTTTCTATTCTATATTTCTATCATCCCTTCTACTTTCCCCCAATTTTGTATGTAGGCTACTCTTAACATTTAAATGTTTTCATCAAATAAAACGTATTCAACAACAACATTCAATAACGTGCTTTAACCACTAGGCGGTGCGGGTTAAAAAAACAGTGGTGTAGTTAATAAAACATAATAATATCAAACATAATATGACTATTAACTTTGTTGTGAAATTAAAACAGAACGGTAAAGGAAAATACAGTTTCAGTCTCTCGATTTGAAGCTTATGCATTGTACCATGAATCTGTATATACCTGTAACAGTCAACTGAATGAGGAGTTGGAAATGTAGTTCAGAAAACAATAACTTTAATAACTACAAAAAAATACCTTTCTATCAGCTGTGCACCGTTAAGGTGTAAATATAACCTATACCAATTGGATCAAATAGAAAAGTCAGCCGAATTAGTGTTGATACTGCAAGGAGACGTATGCAAGAAATGCAAGATGTTGTTTAATTGCTAATATATTTATGATCCACGTCACGTATTCAGTTTTGGCGGCATTTCTTACAGTTTGTCAAAAGGTCTTCTGATCAGGGCTCTATAAATAAATATCTACGGCAGATATGTAATATTCAATGCAGCCGAACCGTGTATTACAATGCCGTTATGTGATGACTTCCAGAGAGAAAAGCAAGAACACTCGGAATAAAGTATTATTTTATTTAAAAAAAAAGTTTTTCCGATTTCATATCGCATAAACACCATATCCCGGCGGCTAAAACAATCGATGTTTTAGCCTATCAAAACCTCTGAAAAAAGAAAGGTGTCTCTCAGAATCGAAAGAGAAAAACCTATGGGAAAAACACAAAAGCATTGTACACAATTTAAACAAATAAATGTCGTATAATTAACAAGGATAAACTGATGTTTTTTAGTTGATGAGTACTGCAGATATCACTGTTAAATCATTTGATCATGGAGGCTGCCGCATACCTCAAATCTAATCAAAAATAATTGTAATGGCCAAACTATCCTACAATTTAGGATTTTACAGAGAGGGTTATTTGTGAATAAACGACCATCTGTAACGTTAGCATTCAACGGGAGCACTAGAGGGCAAACACTTTCAAACGTAATTATAGGACGTATTAAGCGCTTGAACAAACAACATATTTGGTCGTAATAAGGGCCTGAACAATCTGCCCATTTGGTCGTATGAGTTGGAGGACTTGTTGAAAAATACTTAATCATTCCACCACTCTGTAGCTCTATTACTACTTTAATAACGAGTTTTTTACATTGTATTTTGTTAACGGCAAAAGGGGCGGACAATTTTTCCAAAGGCTCGTTTTCAGGAAGTTAAGTCTGAAAATCACGTTTTACGAAAGCCCATTATCTCGAAAAACAAACGCCCATTGGCTTTATTGGAACTATAAACCATTGTTAATCATTTTACAAAATGAGCGATTTCTGTTTCTTTATTTTGGCAAAAGCAGGACCCACCAATACTCTCTGATTGGCTAGTACTTGTTGCTTCCTTTGATGTGGTTGGTTACTTTAAAGGGGACCTATCATGCAAAATGCACTTTGTGATGTATTTGATACATCAATATGTGTCCCTGGTGTGTCAGGGAACTCATGCAGCGTCAGAAAATAAAACCCTCTCTCTTTTCCTCCGTACCCAAATCTTTTTAAAAAACGGGTGTACAACGAGCGGATACAGATTTGCTGCCGATCTGACGTAATCTCGTTTTTGTTTACATTAGCAAGCCTCGCTAACACTCATGTGTTTAAAAAGCAGGAAATAAAAAAAGGAACTCACCTTGTGATAAACCCGCAAGAGAAAAAGCATTTGAGCACCATCCTGTTTCAGAAATAATCTTTGATGTGGATAAGAACAGGATGGCGTTTTATCACAGCAGAATTTAACTTTATCTCCGGTAGAATTCTGATCAGGCATTAGCTCCGCCTCCTGTTTTTTTTTTTTCAAGCTAAGGACCCAAAATACGCATTTCTCTAACAGGGCTTCAAAAGAGGGGTATGAGCAGTAAGAGGCATGGCTACAATGGGTGAACTGTTTGGTATTTTAAAGGAGACCTAGCATGCTATATTTTAATATTGTAGGGCCATACCTATATAAGGTATATTTATAAGTTTTCAGATCATGCATTTTAGCCATGCCTCATTTTGCTCTATTTTCCTCTCCTCCACCCTGTCTTTGCATGCGCTGCAGCTGTTTCAACAGACAAGTAACATGCATTCAACTAACTGCCAGTAGAATATACACCTTAGTGATGGGATTTATGGCTCTTTGAAGGGAGCCGGATCTTATGGCTCCGTTCCTTTCAAAGAGCCGTTCAAAAGAGTCGTTAAAAAGAGCCATTTTTTTTTAAAGGGGGCGGGGTTACTAGGTTTATCTGCGAAATAATCACCAGGATAATGATTGACTGTATTGCCAGACCTAATGTCAAGAATCTGCATTGTAAACATGACACAAGGTGGCGCCATATCCATGTCATTCATGTCAGTGAATGTAGGCTACTTAGAATTTACCCTCTGTATGTGCTAAGTAAATAAAGTTGCCTTGCCTTGAATGAAATTCATGCAACTCTTAATATTAGATACTGTGTTTTTAAGTGGCGATGGAGATTATTTCTTGACCCTGCTTTAAAGGATATTTTGCCTTTACAAATGGTGCGCTTTATCACTGCCTGGGTTTTGGTTGAAGTGCATTTAACTGCGTTTTCGCGTTTGGCTCATTTTCCATCCGAAAAACACGTTGTCTACCTGTCCTGTACTTCTCTCTCTCGCGTATTCCGTTAAACACAAACAGCTACCAACTCTGCATCTGTCCGGACTGGCATGACGCTAAAGTACTCCATCACGCAGCTGCTCGAGTTAAGACATTACAGCACTCCAACCTGTATCTCAGCACTTAAACAGCTTGGAATTCTACGCCGAAGCCGCTATATCCACAGAAGCTCAAGTAGAAAGTTTGTTTATTCCCAGTCTGGAGACTCCATTCCATCACTCTGGTCAGCTGAGCGCACTGTCGCATTATTTTCACGTCATCATAATACCGCCGCCCATGGAACTAATAGTAGCGCAGGAAACACCGCGAGACTTCTACACACCAAGCGGGACAGAAAACGTGGAGTGGATTTCAGCCTACTTCTTCCTCTCCATAGCGCCGTCTCATCAAGCCTCAAAATAGAACTATTTAACACACAATCACTCACTAATAAATCATATCTCATACATGATCACATCCTAGATAAGGGGATTGACTTAATGTGTCTTACAGAGACCTGGCATCAGCCAGAGGCCTTTTCAGTCCTAAACGAAACCTGTCCTCCTGGCTATAATTACCTGGAGAAAGCCCGCCGCACTGGTCGCGGTGGAGGCTTAGCCGTAATACACCGCAGTGACCTGAAACTGACCCCCTTGTCTCTTCCTGACCTATCCTCCTTTGAATGCCTTGCATTCAAATGCAAACCCCCTTTCCCCATGACTATTATTCTCATCTACCGGATGCAAACCCCCTTTCCCCATGACTATTATTCTCATCTACCGGCCACCCAAACCAAACCCAGCCTTCATCTCAGAGATAAATGAATGAACAGACTCTCTTCAGTCTGTACCACGTCTGCAAATACTGTCATACTGGGGGATTTGAACATCCATGTTGACACCCCCTCCCGCCAACCTGCAGCTGACTTCTTGCAACTACTGGATGTTCTCAACCTCAAACAGCATGTTGATGTCCCCACACACACCAGGGGGCACACGCTTGACCTGGTTATCACTGACTCTGCCCCCATCACAAATCTGTTGGTGTACGATCTGGGAGTGTCGGATCACAAGGTTGTTTAAATGGAGTTCAAATTGTCTCACCACATCAAGCCCAAACGTCTAATCTATTTCAGAAATTTGAAACACATCGACACAGACATCATGACTTTGGACCTGCAGCAAATCCCCCCCTCTGCAAACTTCACTACAGTCAGTGAATCAGTGGAATACTACAACAAAACCCTGAGTACTGTCCTGGATCTCCACGCCCCACTGAAATCACGAACAGTCAGCTTTTCCCGCTCAGCCCCTTGGTTCACTTCAGAGCTACGTAGCATGAAGGCAGCTGGGCGTGTACTCGAGCGGCGTCTCGCACGATCTGGACTCACTGTTCACAGATTAGCCTATCAGGAACATCAAAAAACATACTCAAAGTCACTCAAAAAAGCACAATTGTACTCCGACATCATCAATACAAATCCTGGAAACTCCAAGCAGCTTTTCTCCACTGTTGATCATCTCCTCAAGCCACAAACTCCCTCACACATCGACACTACAGAAGAGCAGTGCAATATTTTTGTTACTTTCTTCAGGACAAAAGTTGCCACTATTCGCTCTCTTCTCTCCACCCCTTGCGCTGTGGCTGTCCCTACTGTTAGCCCACAGCATGGGATTTTCCAACCGCTCAGCTGCTTCACGGAGATCTCTCAGCAAGAGGTTGAGGACATCACCTGCAAGATGAAACCCTACACCTGCACACTAGATCCTCAAAGTCCGGACTCCGGACCGAACCACAACTGTCTCTGGACTCTGAGCAAATTATATTTTTCATATGTATTATCTGTGTATATTGTGTGTTATCACCACAACGCAACGAGTCAAAATTCTCCGCTATATGTCCACTGCAAACAGCGCTCTGCATGTCCGACTGTCACACTGTCTGTGTGTGTCTGTCAACGCATTGGTCCAATCACATTCAGCATCCCGTCAGCGTTTTTTTCCCCCACCAACAGTCTGCGAATCAGAGTAAGGCGGGTCTTCGCGGATGCGGGTGGTAAAAATACGTGTCTCGTCTCTTTCAACCTGTCTGAGTCAGAGTGAGAGTTTACAAAAAAGAAAGTCAGAGCGAGAGTTAACAGCTCATCTAGTTGCATATGTACTGTAGCTAGTAGCCTAGTTTCACCTACCAGCTGCCACCCCAGTTGGCAGCTTTGTTTTGAAAGAAAAGTTGTGGTTCATCGGACATTTATGAGAGAAAGTGTCTAATGTCCGAGTGCAAGTGAATGCAGCACAAGACGCACGTCTTGTAACCCCTCCCCCGGCGCCGATTTCATTTGAATGGGGGACGGCGCAAAACGAGAAGCATTCCGACCCAAGTACTGAAGGAATGAGGTATTTGAGGCTGTACTCAGCATTGAATCAAAACGCACTAAAGCTGTTGATCTTAATACGTTTGTGAGGCGTTTTGCTGAACAAGATGGTAATCACCGCATTCAGCTGTAGCCTAATAGACATGTCAACTTGATGCTCTGCTCACGGATGAGCATACAAAACTGTTAAGATGATGACCTTACGTGTGTAAATATTTTTTTTTCTTTGTGGTGGTCTGCCCCCAAAAAACAGAAAGTCAAATAAGACGGTGTGTAAAACTACACTGCCCAGCCAAAAAAAAAAAACCACTTTGATTTAACTAGGCCAGTACAGTAGGTAAGGACATTCCACTGGATAATAACTGAAGTATAACAGAATGCAAGACTGAATTGATGGAGACCATGTTTGAAGGCAAACAAAAAGAGGAAATAACTGGTCAAATCAAGCAAATCCCCCTCTCAGATTCCACTGCAACCAGAAGAACATAAATACTGGCTGGTGATTTGATTAATCAGCTTTGTGATGGAATAAAAAATGCACCGTGCATTTCCTTAGCTGTGGATGAGTCCACTGACACCACTGACAGTTGCTGGTGTTTGTGAGTTTTTATGATGAGGCAAAGGGGGAGTTTGTTGAAGATGTGTTGGGCCTGACGAACCTCAGTGGACACACAAGGGGGCAAGACATTTATAAAGCACTAATGGGAATGCTGAATGAAAGAGGGTGCAGCTGCCTTTATTCATAACTGTGCAGCTCTTACACTGCAACTCTGAGGGATCAAGCACAGACACAATAACAATGAAAACTGCTGCATACAGATTATTTTTGTTTTTGCAACCTCGTGTTAAGAATCTTGTTGCAATTGTTTAAAAGTTTGAATGACCGTAATAAACTGACCTTTGTCTTATTGAAAAAAATTTTTTGGACCTTTTAAGATTTGTATTTGAGTACCCCTGCACTAGACCCTCTACCCACAGCCCTTGTCAAATCGAACATCTCAGCTATAAGTCCCATGATCACCGACGTCATCAACAGCTCCATCAAGGCTGGTCATGTTCCATCGGCTCTTAAAACTGCCGTCATCAGACCCCTTCTCAAAAAACCCACCCTAGACCCAGATATCCTCGCCAACTACAGGCCCATCTCCAATCTCCCATTTCTAGCCAAGGTGCTGGAAAAAGTAGTTGCCGCCCAGCCTCAGGACCATCTACAATTAAACGGCCTCTATGAAAAATTCCAGTCCGGTTTCCGTTCCGCCCACAGCACTGAAACAGCTCTGGTCAGGGTCACAAACCTGTTGATGGCGGCTGACACTGGATCCCCATCTCTCCTCATCCTCCTGGATCTGACTGCAGCATTCGACACTGTCGACCATAACATTCTCCTTCAGCGCCTCGAACACACCATCGGACTCTCTGACTCCGCCCTGAGCTGGTTCCAGTCCTACCTGTCTGGAAGAACAGAGTACGTCTCCTTGGGAGGTACGAGGTCCCAGACACACCCTGTCACCTGTGGTGTCCCTCAAGGGTCGGTCCTTGGGCCCACTCTGTTCACCCTCTACACACAGAAGCTATTTTAGTTGGCACACCAAACCAGGTCCAGTCATCCCCCATAACCCACATCACCTTCTCCCGACAAAACATACCCCTCTCCACAGCAGTTACCAACCTGGGTGTTAGATTTGACAGACATCTAACCTTTGAGACCCACATCAAACACCTGTGCAAAACCTCCTTTTACCACCTCAGGAACATTGCAAAACTCCGTCCCACACTCTCCCTGTCAGATGCTGAACAACTGGTCCATGCCTTCGTCTCCTCAAGGCTCGATCACTGCAACTCTCTCCTCATCGGGGACTCCTAGCGGGAGCCTTCAGAAGCTCCAATACGTACAGAACAGTGCCGCTAGGATCCTGATGAGGGTGAGAAAATACAACCATATCACACCAGTTCTTCATTCCCTCCACTGGCTTCCTGTCTCATTCAGGATCGAATACAAGATCGCACTCCTGACCCATCAATGCATCCACAGGAACGCTCCTCCATACCTGAAGGAACTTCTCACATCTCAAACCTCCACACGCAACCTCCGCTCCACAACCGACCATCGGCTTCGCCCCCCGAGGACCAAACTCCGCACAATGGGGGATCGGGCTTTCTGCGCAGCTGCTCCTCGTCTGTGGAATTCCCTCCCAGACCACCTGAGGACTCCACAGACCACTGACACCTTCAAGAAAGGCTTAAAAACCTTTCTTTTTAAAAAAGCTTTTGATTCAACTTTGTTTATTTTGTTTGTTTTTATTATGCCTCCTGTAAGCACCTTGGGATTGCTGTGAGCAATGAAAGGTGCTTTATAAATCAAATGTATTATTATTATTATTATTACCACGCCCCCCTGCAAAGGAGGGGGCCGAGTTACGAGCGTCATGTTACCATGCTGTTACCATGCCACGGCAACCTCTCATTCCCCTGATTGGTGGAGAGTTGGCCATATAGGCGGAGCTCCTCGTCACTGATGTCACACTATTTTCAAATCTGTATCAGTCTGTATCAGATCCGTTGCAGCCCCGTTTTTAGAGATTTGGGTATGGAGGAAAAGAGAGACGGTTGTGTTTTCTGACACTTGGTGAGTTCCCTGACACACCGGGGACACATATTCATGTCTAAAAGACGTACAAAAGTGCATTTTGTATGATAGGTCCACTTTAAGCAAAAAACTTCACAGACATGTTTTGTATTGGTATGGCCCTACAATATATGTTTCCAATATAGCATAATAGGTCCACTTTAATGCATGACGATTGAGAATGGTTAGAATGAAGGAAAAATATATGATGGTTCAAGTCTCCCCCTCACTATGCATATTAATCAGTGCTTCTGTTTGTTGCATGGTATTTTCAGTGCAATGGGCCTTTGTTTTTAGATACAGTTTGTGAGCTGAAATGGGCTTTTAGTCCATTGGGACTTGTTTCAGACTATTGGGGTTGCAGAATAATGGGCCATCCGAACAATGGCATCTTGAAACAAACATAAAAATACATATGTTTATATTGAATGTACTCAGTGCCAATCACCCACCAATGGTTACTTTGTTTTTTCGCTATAAGAATGTATGTGGATTTACATTCGGGAGCATGTAGCTTTGCTTCAATGTGAAGCCATAATGCCTTGTATGTGTCATAGTATTTGGCAGCCTGAACTACACCTACACACTATGCATGCAGCATTTTAACATATGTATTTACATTGGCGGATTACAGAGCCTTTGATAGTTGAGGGGAATGTCTTTAGTGATGTCTGCATTATGTAAACCCATGCCTTGCCAAAAAAACTGCGTGACCCCAGGCGCAGTCACAAAATTGTCAACTCAATATCTGTTCACCTAGCAAGTCAAGACCCTGAGGAAAGTCTCGTTATAGTCTAGTTTGAATTTATAATGTATTCTTATTTACAAAAGAGCTTTTGGACTATTTTTAATGTTCTGTGCTCCCTCAGTTGCACAGTTAAACTTAACAAACGGATTAGTAAAAACACATTTTTCTAGCATCTAAGATGCTGAGGTTATCAAAGTCATAGCCTTTGGTTGAGTAATAATTCCAAGCGATAACAAATGAGATGTCACATTGGCAAAAACAACCTTGGCTGACATGTCTGCTTTTATAGCTATTAAAAGGGGATCAAGTAAAAGAAGAATTGTTCAAATGTTGGTTTAAAAGAACATAATGAGCAGACAGCTGAATAAGCTGCACCCCCACAATGTGCTAGATGTTCCGAACAATTGCTTTAATATTCCCTGTACTTGCTAGATAATGGTGTGATTAGACTGGGATATGTTCCAAATTTTAACCACACTATAATATATGTTCTAATTTGAATGTTAGACCATGAGTGTCTGCAGAATTTGCAGGGATGAATACATTATATCAAATAAGGATATAAACACATTAAATACATTTTTATTTTCAGTATCAGAATGTTGTGTTTTGCCAGATACATTAATTAATGTTTCCTCTTAACGTTGATGAAAAGAGGCCCTATTATGCTTTCTGGGGTTTTCCCTTTCCTGTGGTGTGTTATACAAGCAGAGGCGGAAGAAGTACTCAGATCTTGTACTTAAATAAAAGTAGAAGTATGAGGTTAGGAAAATTATGTTGCAAGTCAAACCCTGCATTCAAAATGTCATTCAAAATGTTACTCAAGTACAAACATATTAGCTTCAAACTATACTTAAAGTAATTATTATGCAGATTGGATCATTTCATAATAATATATTATAGGTTTTGATTATAACAACAAGATTTTAATTTTAATTCTCAGTTTAAAATTGATTTTAGAATATTAGCGTATGACAGCATTTGAACAAATATAAAACATAAATACATAAAGCCTTTATTGCAAAGATGTTGAGAACACTACCTTACTGCGCTGAGACAGAAGCTGCCAGTCAACCGTAGTCTCATTTATAAAGCTTTATTTGTGCTAACAATCTCATCTAATTTGACAGTGATACATTGATGTTGGAAATGTTACTGGTAGAAATGTTACTGATCCCTGAGAATCTTTAAAACAAATCAAAATGAAGACGCTCAAAAACCTTATTGCAAGTTATTAGACCTAATAGCTATACTGAAAATATTCAAAGACCCAAATGTCAATTTGAAATTGCTGTAATATTGCGTTCAAATATAAAGGGCCGTTAATGTCACAAGTTAGACACATTTATTATTGTTTGTTTGGTTTGGCTCATCTTAACTCTCCTGTCATTTCAGATCCCACCTTCCTCCAGCCTCTTGTAATCAGCTCACTCCCATCACCTGGTATTCCCAGCCCTTCCCCTCACCTGTTACTCATTCCCTCATCACCCACAGTATTTATACCACCTCACTATCACTTGTCCTTTGCCAGATTGTCTTGTCCTTTCCGTCAAGCTTTCCAGTGTGATTCTCTCTAGTCTAGATTTTTGTCCTGCCCGGTTTTTGACCCTTGCCTGCCTGTCTCCGATTTCCTGCCTACTCCCTGTCTGGTTTTGGTTGCCTGTCTGACGGATTCCCTGGTTTTGACCCTGCCTGTCCCTGACCCGAATAAACTGAACATTCCTAAAACACTGGTTGTATCTGAGTCGTGCTATTGGGTTCTGATCTGTACCTGTGAGTGTGACAGTTAATGAATCAGCCGTAATTAGGCTACAATAAGCTCTGTTGATCCATCCACACCTTTATGGCTCATCATGGATGTTTAGGGACTGGTCTTTAAATGAATACATGAAGAATATCAGCACAATATGAGTGTTTAAAATTGGCCTTTAGCCACTTCTTATGAAGATACAGTACAGTTTGACTGAAGCCTCTAGAGATCTAAACTGGAACAGAAAAATACTTTTTCTTCTGGAATACGTGTGTACAGGGAATAAAAAGCTTTGCAAGAGATAAACTAAGGCCATGCCATGTATTGATTTAAAGGGGATCATAAAACCTTGAATCCTAGATCAATATAGACACAACAAACCTGAATAACATGCCAGGAAGACAATAATCCTAAACGTATCACAGCAAGGGCATAGGTTTCCTATCAACATTGGGGAGATGAGGGGGTCTGGCGACTTAGAGCGTAAAACACTTCATTTCTTGTGTCCTGGTAAAAAGATGTGCAACATATTATATATATCGACACCATGGTAACAATTTGAATCATTACATTACATTACATGACATGTTACTTGTTAGACGCTTTTATCCAAAGTGACATACATACTCAGTACTGTGGGCAATCCCCACAGGAGCAATGTGGGGTGAAGTGTCTTGCCCAGGGCACACCGTATGCTGACTGCAGTGGGGTTTGAACCTGTGACCCCGCTGATCCGAACATCAACGCACTAATCCACTATGCCACACGCCTCCTCCGTTCAAGGTTCAAGGTTCAAGGCTTTTATTGGTCATACGAACATAGCTACAGTGTAGTTATGACGATGAAAATCTTAGGTCAAAGGCTCCTCCAACAGTGCAACACAATAAAACAGAAAAACTGCAGTCCATTATAAATCTAGAACTGGTCATAACAACAATAATAACGAAGTGTATTCATAATAACATTTGTTTAATCATAGTTTCAGAATGCATTGACTTGTTGAGTATAGCAATACTTATTATAATCATTTTTGTAATCAATATTTAGGAGGGATTTGTTCCCGCATACGTATACTGTACATTTATTATAATTTCGGACTTGAATCATAGTGATATTAAAGTAAAAGACGTTGTATGTGAGGGACTACGGATGGAAATGAGCTCAAAGCTAAAATCCGGCATATTTGCATTTGAAGTGTTCATCAATGTGCATTGTCCCTGTTCAAATAAACGATTAAATGAAAAATAAACAGATATAAAATGTTCAGTGTAAGATCATGTGATTCAAGCATAGGACATTGGGTGTATTTACAACAACAATTTATATTATTATTTCAGAAGGAGGTGCATATATATATATATATATATTATTGTAATTTCGGCCTTGAATTGCGGTAAATTAACATAAAAGATAATCTGTTATCATAGAGAATAATAGACTGCACGATCATGTACTGTAAGTGAAGGTTGGCTTTTTGCATTTGCAGTAATCTCGCGGTGTATTCAGCCCTCACAGCAGCTGGTTTTCAGACCTTGTTTCTCTTCAACTACTTTGCATCTATTGATCGTGGCTCTCAGCGGCAAAAAACAAAACATAATACAGGAGTTTTAAAGTGTAAGAGCTGGATTGCATAGTCGCCACTGGATTGCAGATGTAATGATTTTGCAGCCACAGATCCCTGTCGAGCTGCAGTCTATTCTATCTCCAGGTAGTCCCATACAAGGCCTCTGGCAGAAAAGCCATTGCGGCTTCTCCAAAAAGCCCATCTACTGCTCTGCAGGTGCACAAGTATAAAAACTGAGCAGGTTTTCAGGTCGAAATGAAGCAAATCGTTCTTCCCTTCAACAGCGTGCTTTTTTCACAACACTGGCACTAGAACAACACAATATTTACATAAATATCATATCATTTCGCTTTTTTTATCCCAACAACAGAAAAACATGACATTAACTAGAAAGCTTTTACAGGCATTTAAAAAAAAAAGTTTGGCTTAAAAATTGTGACATATCAGAAGCCAAACAGTAGTATTGGGGAGAAAGCCAGTGTGATGATCTGCCATGTTAATACAACAGCAGCAGTTATAAAAAAGCAGTCAAATCAGAATTGAATCAAAAGGAAAAACTGCAAAAATCTAAAGCTAAATCAAAACTACAGTGTAATATGTGTTATGATCCTTAAGCTGGCATCACATGTAACAAATAAGAACTTGTACTGTAATAAGGAATCTTTATGTTTTTTTATGTTGCAATTCAAGATAGCCAAATGTACAGCTGTCATATCAGAATCACAGTTTTCAAAAAATGGGGGCCAACGCGTTCTCAACATTTCCACTGAAGAACTCACGCAGCATTCAAAAGCTCAGGAACTCAACACATATTAAAAGTAACCTTCTTTAAAAAGCTTAGTTAATGAATATTTCAACATTATGAATCTATAAAATTAAGCAGTTTTCAAAAGGAAGCTACATTTGAAGCTGCCCTTAAAGGCACAGGAAACATGATATTTTACCCTCTGCGGTCTTTTACCTAAGGGGGGCATTAGCAACTACACATTAATAAAAGAAGGAAAAAAGCTACTGTCTGGCATTTCCTCTATTACAAGGTTTTTACTGCCTAGCGGTGAAAATATGATGACCTCATGATATTACTTACAGAACGGCCTTGGAAGAGATATGCACTTCCCCAATTGGCCTTCTAGTTTTCAATAGAGTTCTTCAAAACGTTTACTTTATTTCAGAAGTTCAACTTTTTCTAATAGCCCTCCTACCTTATCTCTCAGCCAATCACATGCCACCAGGCTAAAATTAGGCTCAAAAACGACAAGCTACCTAACTAGCTTCTGTTGGCTACAATAACCCAGAAAGAAGGACGCTTGCTTTTTATAGAGTTGGGTCTTTCTCTCGGAAGCACCTTTAATTTAAATTTGAACAATCAACTGGTTTTTCATTTGATTGAATAATATGTGAGTAATAATACAAGTTTACAGGTCTACACAATTAGGCCCAACCCTAACCCTAACCCTTGGATGCAACTGTAGCCTTGTTGAGCTAATTCAGACAAAGTAGAGGTTGGTTTACTGTTTTGGTCTGCCATGTTTGTTTACACCAGCTGTTGCATAATTCTGAATGACCTTACAAAGTACTTGCATTGCATTGGCTGTAAGTAAAGCTATCTGGTTACATTTGGTAGCAGTTGTTAAGCTTTAGGGATGCTGTGAGGTGTGGGAGAGTTGACAATTTCACTGTCATAAAGTGATGTCAATTATTAATAACATTAGACCATAACAAACATTAGAAAATAAATGGAAATGTTACTTTTGAAAGTAAGAATGGTGAAAAACATGCCTAAATAGCGCTTTCAATATTTTATAAATATGTCTAGTATTGACATTATCTATTTAACAATCCTTTGTATGTTTCTTTATTTTAAAATGTTTTATTTATTTAATAATGAACACTTTGGCGGTCCATACAAAGCTAAGCTGAATGGAGCTTGTATGTACAACAGTACAATAGGATTTGTCATCATTGATACCTTTGTAAAGGGGAACTAAAATACTCCTTTGACGTGACAAGAGCATAACAAGCATTGTAATATGTGCCTTTAAGTTATTTTGGTAAGCTATAAAATAATTGTGTGTTCCCACGGCTTTATCTGCTCAATGCCGCTTTGGGCTATATGGACGAACGTCAGACTCTTTGATGGGACAACTGCGAAAAAAATATTTGAAGGACAGAGAATAAAGCGCTGCTGGTTCTACTGACTCCTCCCTGCAGGAAACAAGATCTCTGATCAGCAGGGGTTCTCTGCTATGTGGGTCAATCAGCTTAAGGAACAGTGGAAGTATAGAATCCGTAAATCATGCCTTTCAAGTTTCCAATGCCATGATCCCTTCCCAGCATATGATGTTGACTTGGGCACTCATGTTTATGTTACAGAGCCTTTATCACGTTGCACATCCACCTCAATGATGGATAAGTGAGAAAGATGAAGCCCAGAAGCATAAACCTTGAACTGGAGGATGCAGTGATCTGAGACATATGGGCAGAATGCATACTTGAGGATGCGTCTTAGCTCTCCACCTCCACATAGCATTGTTTCTATCTCTCTGTTTTGAGTAGCTCACCTTGAGCTGTTCATCTGTTTCTATGGTGATTCTGCTTTAGAGTTTTTCTCACCAGGTATCACCATTGAGTTTGGAACACTTTTTCTATCAACACTGTGCAGGTGTTAATATTTTGGACAAGTGTCAGCTAATGTTTCTTGACCCGACCTTCAACTTACATTAGAGGTGAACCAATCTAAATGATCCTTAGTGTCCTTTTACAATGGTAAGAACACCTTTTCACAAACATATATCTGTGCAAATGCAACATAACACTGACATGTGGAATACATACAATGGGCCAACACAACATTTGTTATTTTATAGCAACATTTCTGCTTGAAATAGTGCTTTTGAACAAAAAAAGATAATCCATGTGGGCTGCATTTATTCAGATTGTTCTGCCTCGGGGAGCCTACAAGCAATGTTCCAAAGAAGAAGACATGTTAATAAGATGGAAATCACTGGAATATGAGGTATACTGTATTTAGCGTTATTATTATTCTTCTGATGCCATGTCGGTTTTGCCAGGAGGTCAGTTAAGGTTATGGAGGATGAATGATATTTATTGTGCTCATTTAATAAGTAAAAAAAAGTGTTCATGGGTATTACAATTCAAAACCTTGATGAGTACAGCAGTTGTCAGTTTCTATGCAGCACTGCACATGCTTAGAAAAAATATATGCCTCTAGCAAGTAAGGAAAAGCATGGTTTGCCTAGAAAAGAGTGACATTTTTGCGAAATGTTGTGAAGCTGCATGTATTCACAGTGTGTGGTGGAAAAAATAAGTTTCAGCAAAACTTCACTAAGTAGAGGAAAACACTAGTGAGATGCATTGAAGCTCTTATTGAGATCTTATTGTTCCGTACACAACCGTTACTGCAAAACCTAAAACCTAAGCTATATACAGTATAGTCATATTTCAGCTTGTCTTTGCCACCGCATCGCGGCAGGATGCATTGTGTGTATGGGTTGCCTGTCTTTTCCATTATCATGAACGCAATAGCTAATGAAAGTTTCTTTAAATATAGCATTAACATCTACTTGGACTCAAGGATTAACTCATTAGGGTTTTGTTGTCGAGGTCCCTGTTACGTCCCAGAACCCTGCTAATTACGACAATTCCACACAATCTTTTATTATGATAAAACAATGAAGTGATGTCATTTCGGACAGTCAGGGATTTAAAGAGGCCCTATTATACCGTTTGTGGTTTTCCCTTTCCTGTAGTGTTCTATATGTTGTTGTGCATGTAGATGGTCTGCAAAGGCTAACATCCCGGAGTTCCATCCAGAGGGAGTTTCTCATTTCTCAGTTTCATACAACTGTGAGGCTGATATTTTAGTTGGAAACATAACTTAAAAGGTGCCCGCTCAATAATAGAAGCGCAATGTGGTTATGTTTTATCATGGTCATGACATTTGAATTATCGACAGATCCAAACTTTATGGATTTAAGACTCACAGTTTTTGGGAAACAGTACACCTAAACTAAACTTTATTTTGTCTGGGTACCTTTGATGTTAGCTCACCAGGCTATCAGGGTGCTAATTAAGCTCCTCTTCACTACATTGCGTATCTACTCTCAACACAAGAAATTGATGAAATCAAAAGATTTGCACAATTACAGAGAAACATTTCTTGATATTGACCTTAAGAAGCCCTGAGACACAGTTTAGTGAAAAAGAAACCCACCTCCGGGTTGAACAGGTTAATGACAAAAGCCTAAGTCACAACACATTAAATGTAAATTATTGTAAAACACTTCCCAAAAAAACTCTATGCATTGAGATTGAGAAGGACTCAGGAAGAGGTAAAAGAGCATGTCAAGTTCAGGTTCTTACAAAAAGCAAAACTTGGTCGCTTGATTGTGAAGCAGTCCCCTTGTCCTCAGTCTCCTCTAAAGTGTATTACCTTCTTTCTCCTGCAACCCACAGGCCCCCGCTGCTTATGAAAGTCATTCGGAACAATTTAGCTGCATCGTCCCTCAGCCCCATTGTTCAGTACACTATGAATACACTGCCACCCAAGATAATGCTAGCGCAGCAAGCCAATCTCCACAGAGAGACACCTCAAGCGTGAATCAATACCCCTGACTTCAATGAGACAAAAGCTAAGACCTTGCCAAGCCCAGAGCCACTCTGCCAGGGACATGTACTCATGACTTTCCCATGTATGGCAAACGCCCAAAGACACTGGATCAACTACTGCATCAAACAGTGACAAAGCCTGGCTTAGGTCAAATCCACTTTCCTTCCAGTCCATGTAGAACGCTGACATTCAGTAATATGCAAACACAGAATGCTTTTTTGCTCAAGTTTCCCATAATTTGAAGTGCAAAAACAACATTTGAATGCTCCTTTGATTAATGCATGCTTTTTCAGCTTGTCACCTTGCTCTTTTCTGACGTTTGTGAACTACTGTGTTGGCGGCTAAATGCAAAACATGGCTCTACAAAAATAAGACTGCACACAAATCTACACCCACACAGGGACAGAAAGAGGGGAACACAACATTACAAAGGTGAGTTATAAAACACTGAAGTCCCTTCTCCCTGTGGAGCTGTTGAAGAAACAAAAACCTCTTGAAATTACTCAAAACATTCAATTCGCAATCTTTTTTCTCAACGCCACCACACACATCCACAACAGAGAGGGTGGTGTAAACTGTAATTACAAACAAGATTTAGAAGAACTATATAAAAATTGAAATCATTGGTGCAGTAACAATATTAGCAATTGTAATATGTGTATATTGATAAAATTAGGAAAAACATAAGGCACGGAGATGACGTTACAAAATCCCCATCTTTTTGTCAAACTATGTCGGAATCGTATTTGTAACGTTGCTCTAAAGTACAAAGATGGTTGGGAATCTGTGGCTGCCTGTCATAAGTACAGAAAAAACGAGGGGGAGGCAGGATTGTGTGGGTCGATGGGGGAGCCACAAATCTGGGGTGCTCTGATGAGTTTGTTTGGAGCCCAGCTGTGTGTTTGCCTGTGACGCCTAAAATCCATTAGAAATCTGCTGGGGGTCAGGGCTCCACTTCGACTGTGGTGGCTGTGTGCCTTCGGAGGGGCCCGAGTGGCCCACCTCAACCTCATTTTCTCCACGGAGCGGGGGCTGTGAGGCAATCAGGCTCCACAGGACAGATGCCTGGAGAGCCATGAAGCATCAAAACATGCTGTCCAACCCTTCCCAGAGAGGCTGACACAGTGTGGCCGCCTGAAAAAGATCTTTAGGTGAAGACTGATTATGAAGCGGCCGGTCCGTGCAATGCATTAATGGCTTTGTGGAATATCATTTTTGAAGTGCAATTTTTTCGCCCCAACAGGATTTAGTTTGGAGAGTTTTTCTTTCATGTGGTTTCATTTTGAAGTTGACGGCTCTCCTGCAGAAGGTTGCAATTTTAGCTGTACAAATATTTCTTCAGGCAGAGCTGCGATAGTATATCCAGCCTCCATGCATATTAGCTACCTACCTGAAAATATTGTGTTTCCAAATGGCTTCAACCACACATATTATTATTATCTTTACCAAGGAGGTTCTCTTTTTGGCGTGTTCGTCCATCTCTCTGTCGGCAGGATAGGAAAACGTACTGAGGTGCAGCATCTGCCAAGGAAGAAGCGATTAAATGATGGTGTTGGAGCAGATCCTAATCACAGGCCGGATACACAAATGATGTTACACTTTCAGCAGCATTGCAACATAGGGCATTTATGTTGCTATCATGTGGTGTTTAAACGTTCGGAAAAAGTGATCCCGACTGGGAGGGTTCACAGGAACGCCCAATTAAGCTGTAACTCTGAATCAGATATCAACGTGTTGTTTTAACACTGAGCAATTAAATGCAACACATGTTATTTGTAGCATGCATGTTGTCTCCACAATATGACTTAAAGCTCATCAGAACACAAAAATAATAACTTCCAACCTTGGGAAATGGGAACATCCACTGGCCATGGCAGAGGTGTTCGCTGTACGAGTGACATTCTACTTATTATAATTAGGGTAAGAATTTGTATTATTGAAAATATAACTCATCTTAGTATAAGTAGTAGTTAACATGTACTTTTATTTTATTTATTTGAATTCTTCAGACTTGTGTAATGAACCAAATGTTCCAAAGGTGAGTTTGGCAAACATTGCATTGGCTTACAGAACATTTCCACAATTTCCTTACAATGTGGGCGTGATTTACATAATCATATGTTCCGTTAGCAACGGCATCTCTGTCTTTGACCTGAATTGTAGCTGTGTTTTTATCAATACCTGTTCTCTAAACGTGCAAAACAATATTGGCCACTGTCTTTTGTCACTGATTACTGCAATGAATGTGCAATGTTTATCAAAGTCGTTTCTAAACCATGGACAACCGTTTATTTTTGTACAGAGGATGCCTGTGTTCTATAGGTTTGGCGCTGTCCTTAATAGTAAAATAGAGCCCTCAAAACGTATTTATTTTTGTAAATAGAGAGAAAGAGTTTAGTTTATTAGTTTAGTTTATTTATTTATAGTGTCGTGGACAGTCCCCATCGATGAACTTTCACAAAAACAATAAATGGAGCAGCTTTAGCCGACATGGCTAATTTCCAGCTGTTGTCCCCGGCCAGATGGTAATAGACACCCTTAAAATCACAATATATCAACAGCATTAGTTATAAAAAAATATTAAATCAAATAAAAAGGATGAAAGACAAGTAGATACAGGCGAAAGGGATGGATAACAGAGAACAATAAACAACACACATTACTACATACAGTACATGTCACATATAGGCTAGCACATCACAATCACATAACAGAAACGAGGGGCAACATCCATGATCACAACATGTAACACAACATGTAACACTCACGCCATACTCAACACAGACTAGTGTGTGCAGGTGTAGTTCTCAGTGAACCATGTTTTTAAGTGAGCTGTGAAGGTGGTATGTGTATGTATGTCTTTGAGTGGGTAGAGAGTTCCAGTTTTGTGTTGCTGTGACCGAGAATGATGACTGACCAAAAGTACTCTACCTGAATGGGACTGATAGGTCGCCACGTGTGGAGCTTCTAGTGGTCAGTCTGGTGTTTACGTTGAGTAACCAATGAGTTAAGAGGTGGAGGGGCTGTATTGTGCAGGATTTTGTAAACCAGAACGATGTTCCTATACTTTATTAAATCTTCCCATCTCAGGATGTTATGCTTGTTGAGGATGGTACAGTGATGGGAGCGGTTAGGTTTCTGGTCCAGTACTTTGAGGGTTTGTTTGTACAGGGTTGCTAGTGGCTTCAGTGTGGAGCTGTTAGTTTGCCCCCAGCCTGTGAGACAGTATGTTAGATGTGACATGATCATGGCATTCATGTATAATTTGGCAGAGTTCAATGTCATTGTGTTTCTTATGTATTTAAAATTTGCTAGGCTAAACTTAACTCTTTGGGTCACTTTTTTGACTTGTGTTTTGAATGTTAAATTAGAGTCAATAATGATTCCAAAGAGAGCCCTACAAATCCCAAACGGCTGTTTTCTGAATTAACAGAAATCTATTAATTTATTCTTTATACATTGCATAAACATTTAGCGCTTTGATAGTGGAACGTTCTTATTTGAGTTATCTGATAAATACATGTTTTTCTTTGATTTTGAAATGCTAGACCTTTTATTGTTGTCATTAAGCCTTTTGCATGGTTATTGCTTTTTGCTTGGTTAAATTAAGTTATTTTATTCCATTAGAAAATGGCTTCCTTCTCCTCCATGTTACTTCATACTGGTTTCTGTCAAAAAAGTGTTGTGCCTGCTGAAACTCACACATCACTATAAATGTGTTAGGTATGCATCGAATGTGTTGGCGTCCAATCAGATTGATGGTCTCCTTTATCCCCCCCATGTTATTGGCAGGGCCCATGACTAATGCCAGGTTGCCTTGGACAGCCCTTGAGCCATCACAGGGACAAATGGACAAGTGAGTGATATTTGCAGCAGCCAATCAGCACCACCTGCTGTGAAGAAAAGACAGAAAGCTTTTTTTTGGAGAGGCACATTTACTAGGACACCCCCCTCCCCCTCCCCCTCCCCCCTCTCTCCCTCTCTCCCTCTCTCCCTCTCTCCCTCTCCGTCGAGAGCTGGTAAAATGACCAGGTCTTGACAAGACTTCAATTCACGGGTCACAAAACATGTCAGAGTAATGGCAGAAAGGTTGAGAAGCACACTTAGCTTGACAGGTTCCTTTTAATGCTAGCTGCCTCCGAGCTGTGATCCACGTGATGCGTTGCACATACAGATTAACTTTCAGCGGACATGGTTTGCATGTCAGTTTCCTCCGTGATGTCAATCTGAGGCAGTGAAGGGATCAGGAGTGTTTCCACCGTAGTATCAACCAGGGATGGATTTGTACACCTTATATAAATAGCTCTGATTGAAAAACACTTATATGCTAACTTGCTACCAACACTGTTTATATGATGAGATTAAAACGCTTAAAAAACAACTTTCAGATATCAGGGTTCTCATTGAAGCTCCTAGTAATCAATGGTTATTTCTCTCTCATGTGCGGCCCTTTCATAGGTGACTTCATCATTGGTGCCTGAAAGACACGGTGCCCCTGAGTAACAACTGATTACCTCTGAATGAATCCCTAAAGTCTCGCTGCTAATGCAGAACAATAGGTGGTGAGAAAAGGGAGGCTGTGCTTTGCTTCAAGATCCTTTTTTTTATTTTTTATATACCAGGCATCATTTTTTGCTTCACTGATCTATCACTAAACAACAGCTGCTGAGCAGGAGCCAGAGAGACGCACTGCGGGGAGGACGAGGCAAAGTGGGAGAGGGAGAAAGAAGCAACAGAGAGGGAGAGGGGAAGAGAAAAGGCATCTCAAATTGGAGACAGATGAGATTTTAAGAGGCGAGGTCACTTGCGATAGCCCGGAGGTCTTAGGTTTGGTGACACACTGAGAAGGAGTGAGAAGAGAGATCCTGGCAGGTCTGCCTCTCTCATGACGGATAACAAGTCACCTGAAATGGCTTCCTGGGTGGCAGCCATTAGACAGACAATTTGCAATCATCCCTGGTCCAATTTCGCTCACCTTCCCTCCCTCTCTGTCTCTCTCACTTTTTCTCCTATTACCCGGCTTCTCGCTCTGGTGCCCCATAGACCTTGGCAGCTTGAGTGACAGGGACTTAACTAGTCTAGTCACACAAATGTGAGAGGGGAAATGAGGAAAAGAGAGGGGAGAATTTCATTCATCTCACAAATACCAAATAACCTCTGCTGCCTGGCGCATTTACATATTCTCTCCACATTCTCTGTTGGCCAGGTGCACTATCCTGTTTCCAAGTCACCTCATCTGGAACTCGCCGACGCCGTTTGTCGCCGCCGAGGCAGAAAGCAGAGGTGTAACTACAGTAACAGATGCGAGGGCACAAAGGCCTGAACTTGTGTCTGCATCATCACAAATATAAGATGCATGTAGCATAGTGGGCTGCTGCATTGAATACCTTCTACTGGTAAATACACTGTGTGGCCAAAAGAATATGGAAAAGGAGAATAACATTCCAAATTCATTTTACAATGCTGATTAATATGCTGATGATTCACTCATCTTAGGTTTCCTGGAAGGAGAGGAACACTAGGTCAGGGGCCCTTAATTGACGACTTTCTGCCATGGACTCTTTTCTTGAGTTGAACGTGTTCTAAAACAAAGGACATGATTATTGACTTCAGACAGTTGGCACCAAACTCAGAAGTGACAGCTATTGATGGGAATTAAATGTACCCTTCGCTAAGCCCCGCCCATGCTTCATCAAGCTGTCGGAGCTAACATTGAGCCCATACTGTCACTACTTGGACTCCCTAAAGCAGGGGTCAGCAACAGGCGGACCCGGACCTATAATCAATACATTAATAGGGGATTTCAATTTTGACGGGGTGATTCTATTTTAACCGCCGCCAGCAGGGGGCAAAAGAGATGAGTGAGCGATACAGGGAGAGAAACACAGAAGAAGAGACGAGAGCGCGGCAGAGAGAAGCGGAGAGGAAAGTGAGCAAAAAAAAAAAATAACCAGTCCACCAGGATCAAAATTCGTTCCAGGGCAGGCTAACCGAGGCTAACCAATGAGCACCTGCATGTGTGTATGAGAATGGCCCTGACACCATTTCAGCCCAGATTTAAACTCCTGGCAGGACAAGCTCGATCTCAATTCTGGCACTGAATCAAAAAAAAAGTGAATGAGGGACTGCAATATAAGAGGGAAAGAAAGAGAAACTTTAAAACTGTTCAATTGTTATGATGTGTAAAGACTGATATTGTTCTATAATCGGCTGAAACTGTTAAGCCATGATGTGAAACGGTTAACAAAGAAAAAGGGAAACTCAAGCTGCTGCTACACTTTATTTTATTTATCTAAAATTAAGCACTTTTAAGATGCACACATTTTCAAAAGCTATTTTATTTATTTTCTCTATTTTATTTTTAAATGCAGCCCGAGAGGAACATTATACATATCCACAGTATTTACTGTGTATCTGTATAGTTAATTTGAATTGACAATAAATATTGTTGTTTATGAATTGTACTTTCTTTATTTGATTGGCAGTCAGTTGTTGATTACATGCAGACGTTGATAAAGCTACTTCAATATATATCACACTAATTCATAAAGCAACTTAGACATTTTGATGTTCCGGACCTTTGCATGGGGACATTTTCTCTAACTGGACCTCGTTGAATTTTAGTTGAATATTCCTGCCCTAAAGTAATGTTCTCTATTTGTTAGAACAGCAAAGAAACCTTTTGGAGAGAACTACACGAAATGATCTGAAGGATATACAGAATTTCAAAACGACAACCATAGAAGCTAACGTCAAAGCCTGCTGATCCAACTGATGTTAAAAGTGAACCTAACAAGGAGATTGAGACCCATAATGAAAATTCTGAGCAACACAACATCTTCTTCTTCAGCTCTTCATTCACTATGAAAATCATTAAAAAATGACAAGAAATATGTGTACAAATTGAGTAAACCTTAAGTATCTAGCGTACAGTAGCATATAGAAGTCGAAACGTCAGTTAAAGATTTGCTTTGTACTTATGTTTTTGCTCTACAGGTTCTAACGTGGAAATGTAGTGTTTTAGAAATGTACATCCCCTTCAAACCTCTCAAGGTAACAAGTATCACTAACCGGCCCCAAAGCACAACTTTCTTCCATGACAAAAGTGAAATCCACTTGAAACTGAAGAACATGGAGACGTATAGTTGTTGAATCCTATTATGAGCTGACAGGTGCTCACTATGATTGGCCAGTCTGCATTCAAGGGGCGGGACTTAGCAAAGAGTCAATTGACCTGATGGTATATAAGTATTTAGGTACAATGTTTGACAATAAGTATAGTTTCTAACCCAATGCAATTTCCAAAAAGTTTTAATTAAATTACGTTTTTCTAAACGTATACATTAGAACCTGCTAATCATAATATATAGTTAGCATTTATATGCTACAATAGATAATTAAAGTTTATGAAATGCTTTTCTACTTAGTTTTAACAAAGTCCCTGATGAGCAGACAAAAAAGAGGTCTCCCAAGCACTAAGTATTTTCTGCAATGCCTTCATTTAAAAGTGAGCTTGCATTCATACTTGTTATCACTGTTAACTGTTTAGATTGTACATTGTGATTGTGTTTTTTGTGATGACTGTGTTTGGCTGCAACTGATTTTTTGCTTGTGGGATAATAAAGTTTTGACTTGACTTAACCTGACATAAGCATTATTCTGCTGCTACGCCTCCACTCCACATTGGGTGTAAAAGCTTGGTTTCAAATGAGACTTTTTGTTCTGTTACATTAAATATCCTTGAATAAATAAACAGTTATCAAAGTTAACATACTGGAAGAAAACTAACATAATATATAAGTGTGGTTAGAATGATTAACATAAAAAAACAGCTACTCTGCACCTCAGACTGTGTGTGGTTTCATTACAGTATATTTAATTGTCATTTAATTTGACCAAATGTCTATACATAAACATTTAATATATTTTATTATTATCCACCTTTTTGTTTTATGTCCTTTTATTTAAAACATTCTTTGAGATTTCATCTTCTGGTTAAAATGTCAATCAATGTAATTTGTATAATCACTCTTTTGTCTTTATTCTACATGAAAATGTTAGAGATTCCATTCAAATCTGTTGATTATTCATATCTTCCTCAGGCTAGGAATAGTATATTGAGTTTTTAATGCTAAATGTATATCATTTTCTCACAGGATATAGAATGAGACAGCACAGTTTGTATCCATTGTGTATAATAATAATAATAATAATAAATGGAATTTATAAAGCGCCTTTCAAGGGACCCAAGGTCGCTGTACAGGGTGGACAGACAACACAAAACAGACAGTGTGGAGCGAACAAACAAGAAAACAAATAGGGAAGCCAGGGGACCAGGAAAGGACTAGGGTCCGAAGGCCATGGTGAACAGGTGGGTTTTGAGAGACGATTTGAAGATGGCCAGTGAGGCAGCATTCCGGATCTCAGAGGGAAGTGCATTCCAGAGGGTAGGGGCAGCAACACTGAACGCCCTGTCACCCACAGTACGAAGGCGAGAGCGGGGGATGGAGAGGAGGCCCGTGTCTGAGGACCGCAGACTCCGAGAGGGGGTGTAGGGATGTAGGAGGTCTGTTAGGTACTGGGGGGCGAGGGTATGGAGGGACTTGTACGTGAGGAGGAGTGTTTTGTAGTGAATCCGGGACCTGACCGGCAGCCAGTGGAGGTGGATGAGGGTGGGGGTGATATGTTGCCATGGTTTAGTGCGGGTGAGAAGCCTGGCGGCAGAGTTCTGGACATATTGGAGCCTGGCCAGGGATTTGCTGGGAACCCCGGACAGGACTCCATTGCAATAGTCCAGACGGGATGAGATGAAGGCGTGAATGAGTGTTTCAGCCACAGAGTCGGAAAGTGAGGGGCGGAGTCTGGCAATGTTTTTGAGATGATAGAAGGCGGATTTGGTGATGGATCTGATATGAGCCTGGAAAGAGAGGGTGGAGTCCAGGATGACTCCCAGGTTGCGGACTTCAGTGGACGGGGAGATGGAGCAGCCGTCAATGTTGAGAAGCAGGTCACCGACCTTCTGGAGCTGCGCCTTGGGAGCCACAATCATGAGCTCAGTTTTGTTGCTGTTGATTTTTAGCCAGTTGGATGACATCCAGTTTTTTATGTCCTGGAGGCAGTTGACAATGGAAAGTGGTGGGAGCTGTGTGGACGGTTTGGTGCAGAAATAGAGCTGTGTGTCATCGGCATATGAGTGAAAGCTGAGGCCGTGTTGGCGGATGATTTGACCAAGTGGGAGCATGTAGATGGTGAATAGGAGGGGTCCAAGCACAGAGCCTTGAGGTACACCTTGGTTAACTGGGGCCGGAGGGGAGCTGCAGTCACTGATAGTAACGAACTGAGTCCTGTTAGAGAGGTAGGATTCAAACCAGGCAAGAGCTGTGTGACTGAGGCCAAGGTAGGCTGACAGGCGGCTGAGGAGGATGGTATGGGATATTGTGTCAAAGGCAGCGGAGAGGTCCAGGAGGATGAGGATACTGATGAGGCCAGAATCAGATGCAATGAGGAGGTCGTTAGTGATTTTAATGAGGGCAGTCTCAGTACTGTGATGGGGTCTGAATCCAGACTGGAGGGGCTCGTAGAGCTCATGAAATGACATGTGGCGTTGGAGTTGTGCGGCAACTACTCTTTCCAGGATCTTGCTCACGAATGGAAGGTTTGAAATCGGCCAGTGGTTGTTGAGGTCCTCCGGGTCTAAGCCAGGCTTCTTCAGGATTGGAGAGACTGAGGCAGTTTTGAGGCAGGGTGGGACTATGCCAGAAGACAGGGACACGTTCACAATGTCAACAATGGCAGGGCAGATGGTGGATAGAGCTGCCTTGACCAAGGCTGTGGGCATGGGGTCAAGAGAGCAGGTCGATGTCTTGGCCTTGGTGACCAGCTTGGCAATTTGGATGGCATCCACTGGGGAGAAGGTGGAGAGGCAACACCCAGGTGGACGAGTAATAGCTTGCAGCTGGGGTGCGGTAGGAGTAGGGGGGGGGGGCCAGGCACCTGAAGCTGCTGGTGGATGGAATCAACCTTGGCCTGGAAGAAATCCAGAAACTTCGAGCAGAGATCGAGAGCACCTGAAGGAGGGGGTGGGTCCAGGGGGCGGAGAAGCCGGTTTATGGTTGAGAACAGCATTCTCGGTTGGGATTGTTGGATGCCAATGAGGGTGGAGTAGTACGAAGACCTAGCCAGGGAGAGGGCTTCTTTGTAGGCCTTTACATGGTCCAGGTATGCTTCGCGGTGGACGGTGAGGCCAGTTCTTGTTTTGAGTCTCTCTAGCCGACGACCAGAAGCCTTCAGGGCGCGGAGTTCCGTGGTGAACCAAGGGGCCGAGCGGGTGAAGGAGACAGTCCGGGTTTTGAGGGGGGCTAGAGAGTCAAGGCTGAGGGATAGAGCTGAGTTGTAACGAGCAACCAGGCCATCCACTGTGGTGGTAGGGGGAATGGAGGCTAGGTGGGCTGCTATCGTGCTGGTCAGGGCTGGTGCACTCAGTGTTTTGGTGTTTCTGAATGTGATGGTGCGTTTAGCACGCTGAGTGGGCAGAGGGACAGGAACAGTAAAGAGTATGGCAAGGTGGTCAGCAACAGCTAGGTCCAGGCACTGGAGATGGCAGGGAGGGGTGCCTAAAGAGCACACTAGGTCCAGCGTGTGACCTTTGTTGTGGGTGGGACCTTGGACGTGCTGTGTGATGTTGAAGCAGTCGAGTAGTGAGAGAAAATCAGAGGCAAAGGTGCATGTGCTGTAGTCGACATGGATGTTAAAGTCACCAAGCAGCAGTGTGGATGGAGATCTGGAGCAGACACAGGTGAGCAGCTCAGCAAACTCAGACAAGAAGATGGAGGAGGCTTTGGGGGGGCGGTATATGAGGACAACCTGTAGCTGAGATGATCCAGGGAGGGAAAAGGCAATACACTCAAAAGAGGTTGTATTTACCACAGGGAGTTGTTTAATCGGAATTTCTGCTCTGTGGATAACAGCCAGCCCACCACCCCGACCCAGGGAGCGGGGCTTCTGCAGGTAAACATAGCCTGGGGGTGTGGCTATGTTTAAGGTGAAAAAGTCTTGTTGATTTTGCCAGGTCTCCGTAAGGCAAACAAAGTCCGTTTTTTTGTCAGAGATGATGTCGTGAATGAGTGGTGCTTTATTATTGAGGGAACGGGTATTCAGCAGCATGAATGTGGGGGCATTGCTACTGGAAGCTGGCGGTGTGAGCAGAATGACACTGTCAACACAGACCAGGGCCATCAGATTGCCAATGCACGTGCGAGGTTTGTTGTGATGAAGTAGAGAGCCAGGGACGGTGCGCGCGCAGGACCAGCTGGAGAGTGGCTCCGTCCCAGCAACAACAAACCTACGCCGGGAGCCTCTATGGATGTACTGAGGTCTGCTACGTAACAGCCCAAGCTTGTTGATGACTGCTAAGCATAGAGGTTGGATAATACAACTATTGAGAGTAACCAGTCGTGCAGTGGAATATTTCAGCATCATGGAGCCGGAGGTATGCTAGCACAATGCTACGTTAGCTGAGAGCCAGTTTGGAGAAGGTGGTCCCAACCAAGAGGCTAGCCACTCCAGGATGGACTAAAGTGTGTCGTGGAACAGGACTCTCAGCATGGACAGCACTGGGGGGGAGGTGGGTGATCCAGAAGAGATGCAGCGGAGCTAGCCAGCTAGGCTAACCGCACCGGCGGGCAGCCGTGGGTTTGTCGAGCAATGCGTGGTGATGATGGCACAGAGTAGAGGCGGCAATACGTGACTGAAAGTCGGCGACGGGTAGTCCAGAGTCGGGGGACGCAGGGAGGGCAGGACAGAGCAATCCGCCGGGTGACGACAGGAAGCAGAGATCACCCTGGAGCCGGAGCAGCTGCCACAGCTACCTGCTACAGCTAGCTACAGGAGCTGGTGTAGCAGCTGCAGCATACAGGTAAGAGATCCGAGGAAATTGGTGTAAAGACGTAATCACATAAAACGTGAAGATATAAGATACACAAAATGACGAAGAGGCCAACAGTTAGAGCCGGCAAAAAACGTCAAACAGACAAAAACACCACTAGGTACAGCTGGAGAAGCGGCGAACAGTCCACGCCAGCGTCCTCTCTCAGCCATGAAAAAAAATAAATAAATAAATAAAAAACGTTATCAATTATTGGGAAATTATTTAACAGCAGCAGTGTGTTCAGGTATTAAAATATTTAAAGTTGGAATAAAGTATAAACTACACAACACAAGTATAATGAACAGCAATCCAGAAGATAAGTCCAATATGTTCATGAAAACCCCCAGGAGTCACTGTGTATATCACCATTCAAACATGTTTTAAAAAGTTTAAGAAACCCCACACAGCTCAGTAACCTCTGTGACATGTTGACTTTATTGGATCATTTCAGTATTTTAGTTGAACGTTCAAAACAAAGCACTTTGGCAAGTTACAGCCTAAGTTCTAAAATGCTTAATAAGCTCCGTAACTTTCATAATACTTATTTCTCGGTCAAGATTGGTTGTTTCTGTGAGTGGCCGAATGTTATGTCACGGTCCATCTTCTCACGGTATTGTGGGACAGCATTTTCACACCCTGTCCTTTTGTGAAGGAAGGACGAGCGTTTGCTAAGCTAAAGGAGGTTATAAAGGACGTATTGAAGCTTATTTCCTATCATCTATAGAATTATCATAACTCTTATCATGGCTGCCACTCGGGCACTTCCGAGTACTTCCGAGTCCTTTCACTCCATTAATAACCTTCCTAAGCTTAACTGACAATGCGAACGATAGAATGTAACCCTGGTCTTCAGTTGCTGTTGGCCAGATCTTTGTATGTAGTCGTTTGTCGTACATGGGGAATTTCTGTACAGTTTTCTTTGCTTCGCCTGGCGCCTTTGAAAATATGTATTTTCTCTTGTAGGTCCACTCAGCTCCACTCTTTACAGTGATCCTCTGTTATACAATCTATACAAAGGGTTTATTCTTTTTTTCTTGGCCAATGCAACACCCATTCTCCAAGTTGAATACAAACAATTAGCCAGCATTCCTTTGAGTAATCCTGCTGAAAAACAAACCAACAATCCAACAAAAACGTGCATTGACGATGATCATAGAGGTTTTAGATTTTGGTTTTAAGGTTTTCCCTGGTAGTTTTTCACTTGACTTCAACATGAAATGTGCTTTATAAAAATTGGTTGTCAAGAACCATGGGAGTTATGAAGATTGATGAAGCACAAACAAACAATTGCCAGACAGCAGCCAGACAGCAAGTGAGAAATATGTTCCACCCATGACTACCTACCTACAGTCACCAGTTTGATAATCTGTTGTCACAAAGTCCCCTCTTAAAATCAACCAAGGATGCACTTAGTGAACCAGAAGCTGAGTCATGTTTGACAATGAAAAAACAGTTCCAATCAGAGGCAAGTCACTTTTTTTAAAAGCCAGAGCTCCATGAGGTCAGAAAAAAAGATCCTGTGACTCAACAGGTGAGCCAGATGTTGTCCTGTTAGTCAGTATGTGGCGGCACTCAGAGGCGCTAACACTGTTTCATCTTGTCAGAGCCAAGCAGTGTGTGGTGTAATAATGCTGGTGGTTTAGTGTTGTAGTTTCACCATGCTACTATAACAACAGGTATGTAAGCAATGTGTTCTGTGCTGATACATCTCACTTTAAAAGAGAAAAAACTTGCAGGCAGCATGGCCCTGATTCACTCCAGGAATCCAGGATTCAGAAACCGAATCAGAAACAGGTTTATTTGTAGTAGGTTTACACATACAAGGAATTTTCTTTGGTGCATATGGTGCGTTCATAAACACAGTTAAAGAAGATAAATTGAAAGAAAAACAACCCAAAAATAAAACAATTATAAACAAATATTGAGAAATATTTACATGAAATATAGATATACCAAAAAACTACATACAGTATAATGTGATAAGATACTCAGAATTATAATATATATGTGTTATTTAAGAATACATACTTTATTAATCCCCAACAAGGAATGTACTTGTTTTACTCTGTTGTGTGTACACAGATTACACACAGGCTTGATACTTGAACATGCACAACAGTTAAGAAAACTGGAAAGCTGTGCAGATATTAAAAGAGGTAGCTCTGTATACAAATGTGCAGAATATTCAGAGGGTTGTGCAGACTGATGGTACTTACATCTAATAATAAGAACAATATATTGTTTAATGTAATGCA
>CALSBZ010046934.1:1857381-1881868 GCA_943591055.1 Gobionotothen gibberifrons
AAATACTTTAATATAAATTCAAATGTAAATGTGAAGGGATGTGTGTAATGTGGTGACATTATTCACCCACGGATCTATGGGTTGGGGGGGTATTGTTCCGCACGGACATTTTAGTTAACCGGACTCCTGTTGATGTGACGTCCGAATTTTTTTTTTAAAATAAAATAATTCTTTATTCCGAGTTTGCTTGCTTTTCTCTTTGGAGCTAATCACATAACGGCATTGTAATACACAGTTCGGCTGCATTACATATTACATATTTGCCGTAGTTCTGTATTTATAGAGCCCTGATGAGAAGACTTCTGGACAAACAGGAAGCACTGCCGCCAAAACTGAATGTGACGTGGATCATAAATATCTCCGCAATTAAACAACATCTTACATTTATTTTTCACACAATACGTCTCCTTGCAGTATCAATACTAATTCGGCTGACTTTTATATTTGATCCAATTGGTAGATAGGCTGTATTTACACCATAACGGTGCACAGCTGATATAATGGCACATATAGTGGTTAAAGCATGTTATTGAATTATATTATTTTTCACAAAAATGAAACCATCAATAGCAAAAACAGAATTAACTGTCATTAGTAAACCACTCAAATAAAAAGATCATAAGTGGTTTTGTTTTACATATATTTTAAGGATAATAATAGCAATGTAACACTGTCTAGCTGTAGCCTATAACACTGATTTGAAAAACATATAGAAAAAACGAATTCACCGCCCTTAATAAAGTATTTAAATATACATTTCAGGTGTGCTGTTTTGTTTAGATCATTAACATCTGGAGCTCTTTTAATGTCCTTTTTCATTACTGTTACACCAGGTCTTGTCAAAACGTCTCCCAGCATGGTAAACCGTCACATGTTCACGTCTTGCCGTGATACCGGGTTGGAATTAACACATCATTAACAACGGAACTGAGGTCAGTTAAAAAAAGAGTCCCTCAACCATTTTTTTTTTTTTTCTTTTCTATGACTTTTAAGAGGTCTACCGCGTCTCCTCCTCCCCCATGTTGTGTACAGAAAGGCGCCAAGCTGCAGACTGAGTCATACCCATCTTCCACCTTCAAGAGTGCCTTATAAAGGAACACTGCGCTGTGAGTGTTCATTTCCTTTAATAGCACTTGAACTGTGCAAAATAGAGGGAGTATGAAGACTGTATAGACAACAACTGATAGAACAAAACGTCAGTTAACAGTGATGACAATAACACGAGAGAGAGAAAAGGAGTACTTGAAAAATGGTAACTGTTTTTCATTAAGAGCAATTAAGCTGCTTTTGTCCAATAGGTTTAACTAATCTTGGATTTGATGGCTTTGGGTTTTATATTTTAAACAGTTGTGCAAAACTGAATGAATATGGATATATGTCTCAGAACAGTTTGGCACATTTAGATTTTTTAACATACAGAACTGCATGAGACTGGTTGTATTTACAATGCAATATTCCCTGGTTACAAAGGATTGTCCACCTTACCCAGCTCTCGAGGAGAAATAAGCTGAGCATCAATCTGTCGTTGTGCCAAATGGCAGTAAGAGCTAGACCTGCCTGTCTAAATATTGCGCATGTAAACTCAGAAATCCCATAAATCCACTCGCACACAGGGATGTACTTCTCGCATGCATAGGCAAGAAAGAAAGACATTTTTCCTCACAGTGAAAATGAGGAGAGGCAAGTTCATCTGGTTTGCTTTTCTATCCAGCCTTTAACACAAGCGCAAATATCTAACCCTGCTCGTTTGGATTTATTAATGTGATTTAAAATAATAATCAATTAGGCTCAGCGCAAGTTCCTATTCTACCTACGGCTGCACCTCCACCGTAGAATACCTCATGGGGTCTGATCGGCAAAGACTATTCACATTTCTATCATGTCGTGCACATGTCAATAAATGTCCTTTTTTCCCCGAAAATAAGTACCTCCTGATTGAAATATATTTATACATCAAATACGATGAGAAAGGGTTAGTTTGCAGTGACCAACAGACACTTATCAGCTGCCTCTTCAGTTCTTCTTTTTCTGGGCTCCATTTATAACTAAAAAAAAATGTCAAAACAAATCAATGTATGCTACTATCCAGCACCAAATGATAGCCGGACAGAGTTGGCAAATAGTTGGCAAACTTAGCATGGCATTTAGCAACTTAATATCCAGGTATTTCTCTGACGAGATGGTGGAGACCAAAACGGAGATAAAAGTTGAATGAATGTTAGACCTTCATTGTTCAAAGGGACAAAAACACGACAAACACATGTTGTTTCATATCTGCTAGATGTGTGCATAAACAACTGTTTTCTAACAAATTCACAATATCATTTCAAATAGAGATATGACACACAATTTATATTATTTTAGCCGCTCCATCACCGAAAAAAGAAATAACCAACATACCTTGTTATAATAAAAGAACACCTGTATTGTTAATGTTTTCTTCTACCGTTTCATTGGCACATTTATACCTTTTTACAAAGTTGAATTGCCCACATCACACAAATCAAACCAACAAAATTGAAATCTTTATACTGAGATGGAACATAAGGCAACAATTATTTTCCTAATACATGTAACATGTAACATTTCCATAACTCTGACAAAGAAACATTATTCGTCATATCATGGTAGATCCCCTTGATAAGGTCAGCACCAATACCAACATATTGGATCAATGCATCCTTGGATAGAAAAGTGTATTATATCAGTATGTGCATGTCAATCCTAATTATCCTAGTTGTTGCAAGAATAAGGGGATACAAATATGACATCTTGCCCTTCATAACATTGTTTTGCACTGGTGGTCACACTCCACAGGGTAACTTAATGATTATAAAGTCTCTGTTGGTTCCAAGTGTTTGTTAGCGATTGGCCCAAAGTATACTATAGCCTTCCAGTTGTGAGATACGACATGTTAATTGTTGCCTGCTACCTAAAAATGTCAAGTTGATAGCTCAAATGAAATTTAAATTATAGGAATCACTTAATTAAAAGGTGTTTGGCAACCTTATAAATACGTTTATATTTTCGAACTAATGCTTTGGCTGTCACAACAGAGTCCTTGATATTTGACGGGGCTGGCTACAATCCATGTTGTGCTCGCAAACCAGCCGTAGCCAAAATATGACACATTGCACATATATTGCACTTGTCTCGGTTCAATTTGCATGCAGTGTCTTACTCCGAGACCACCCACTGCAGTGCAGGCAGGGGGGCTGCCTCCCAAGAATGTTTAGCGAGCATCTGGCACTCCCTGATGTCACTGTACTATTTAGCCAGCTTTCAAGGACTTAAACTTACACCCATAATGCTTTTAATACCACTTTAATTAAAGTCAACAGTGCACTCTCTACTACATTGTGGTATACAAAGTTGTTTCCCAACTGTCTGATTTAAGCTAAGGCTAATAATGCTTTTGCCCAAAGCTATAGCTAACGAATAATTGTTTTTAGTGCCTTTAATACTGTTAGAAGCTATCATAAGCTAACAGATGTTTATTTGTATTGCCTTAAGACTATCATAGTTAATGTTAGCTGATCACACTTCGTTTCAAGACACCGGAATTGTTATTAATGTTAAACAAATAAAACTTTAAAAGCACTTCACATTACTCACACTCTCTGCGTTGTCCTTCATATTCATGTCTCCTGCTCGCTAGGTGGCAGTGTCACGAAAAACTAGGGTCGTGGGAGTGCGGTCGTGAGAGTGCAGTCTCCGACGCTGCAGCTTCATGCTACTCAAAATAGGGGGAAAGTAGAAGGTCAATGATAGAAATATAGAATATAAAAAATCTAGAAGATACTGTAAGTGATCTCTACAATAAAACAGTTTAGTGCCGGATGTACAAAGATATTAATAGGAGGATGTGCAAAACAGAAAAACGAATTAACCTTTAAAGAATACTTTAGGTTATGGGCTTCTTTTAAATAAGAAAAAAGCTTTGGGGGTATCTACAGATAAATATGAATCCTGACAAAGTACTTAACACCTAATATATTGCTTTCCTGCAATGTTAACTATGTTGAAGCACTTATTTTAACTGATATTTTACACATTAATTATACTCTTATGTATGTAGATAGTATAAGAAATGTGCAGAATATGACAGTTTAATAGTGGAGGTATACACACATATTGATAGATGTCTTGTAATGCTGTTGAGGAACCTGCGACCCAAGTTTTTCATTCATTGCATAACTTCAACGTAGTTGTGTATATGATATGTCAATAAACCTTTGAAAATCTTGAAAGGGATGTGCAAAATAGCAATTATATATAGTCTTTAATGAACTATTAGTAGAGAATAACGAGTAATGAATATGCTTTATAGGGATCTGCAGATAAATGTTTAGTCTTCTCAAGCACCAACTATCAAATATCTCTCCTGATTGTTGGCACTTGACAATCACCTTCCCTGAATTGTACTCAGGTGTAACTAAAGTCTGCTCTAAGGGTTGTTTATATTTCACATCATTAATCAGAATCTACAAAGTAACTAAAATAAATGTAGTGGAGTAAAAATACCAGGTTAACCTCTGAATTGTAGTGGAGTAGAATTACAAAGTAACAATGAACTGTCATATGGGTATACATTAATGCTGCCCATTATGGACACAAGCAATTTTCGTGTTGGTGACCACGAATCAAGAGATTAAATGTCGTGACTATAACACGAAATGCCGTGAGACTGGGTTGAATAAAGAAATAGTTCCGTAGCACCGCTAGCAGTCAAAACATTACAGGGTGTCCTTTAAGCTATCAAATTCCTTTCAGCAATGCACATGGCAGTCTATAAAAACAATATAGACAGGGGACTTAATATGAAATGTCTTAACTAAGCAAGTAAAAGATAGCTTTTATATTGCCAGTCATGAGCAGCAGCCAGGACTTACAAGCTAGCTACATAAGCGGGCTAACGTTGCTAGCTATCTAGTTAGTAATTCCAGCCAGGGAGATAACGATAATACTTCACTTGTAGGGGTGTAACGGTATCCGTACCCGTCCCGTACCGTCACGGTTCGGACGTCACGGTTCGGCACATGCAGTCACACGGCGAATACGCCTTTTTTTACGAGTGGGAAACAAGTCTGTCACTCAGGGCAGTATCCACTACACTATATATAATCCAGGGGGCGGTATTGCGCCGAAAAGCCAGCCGCCCGTAAATAACAGATCAAGAAGAAAACACAACAAAATAAACACAATACATGAAGAAGAAAAGTTAGCAGCTATGGCCATAGATGGCGAGTTCAGATAACACACAGGAGCTAGAACCCACCTGCTTCTTTTAAATCAGCTGTGTGTGAACATTTCGGGTTCCCTGTGGACTACAATAACGATGGGGAGCGAGTTGTGGATCGGACGAGGGCGGTGTGTCGGCGTTGTTACAGCGGTGCGTGCGGTATGCTAGTGGTAACACGTCAAACATGCCCAATCACATCCGAGTCAGTCTCAGTCCCCAGCGAGAGGGTTTTCTCGACGGCAGGTGACATAGTTACCGCCAACAGATCTGCCCTCACTACTGACAACGTAGACAAACTCATCTTTTTGAAGAAAAACTTGAAAATAGAGTAAAGCTTGAGTACCTTTAGTTAGGCATAATGGCCTCACACACTCACAAGTTAATTACACATGTTAGACATTGCTCCTAAAGGTACAGATTTTATTTTGTTTTATATTTATCATTGTATTTATCAGGAGATGTTATACAGTTCTGTATTACCTTTTATTGATTGTGATTTAAACACTTTCTTATTATTTATTTTAATATTTTCAAGACATTCTTTTTAGTTGTACAGCTTATTGAACCTTTTTGTTTGACATCAGCCATTATAAATAATATGGCCATCTGAGTGTGTGTGTTACTGTTTGTGGTTTGTTTTTAACTGTGTAGTACAGTTAATGATTCCAAATGTTGGAGTTCCTTATTTTCATACCAAAACTTGCACTACTGTTAAAAATAAATAACAGCAAAAAAAAATTATGCATTTGGGACTTTTTTTTGCTTTTCCTTGTTGTACCGAAACCGTACCGAACCGTGACCCCCAAACCGAGGTATGAACCGAACCATGACTTCTGTGAACCGTTACACCCCTATTTACTTGTCATTCATTATTATAGGTTAGCTAACTTAAGTCAGTTATTAGAGCACTTCACTATTATCAGGTTCCAAATAATATGTACATGTTGCTACATAACTAAGCAACATTTAAAGGAAGTCCTACATAATCTGTGTTTTCATTGTTTTAGGAGAGACCTACAATGATAACTACAAACTTGAGAGGGTTACTAAATCTATTTATCTTCTTACACAAACCTTGGCCAATTCATAATACTATACATTTGAAAATGCAATTCTGGTTAAAATGTGGATACTATGTGTCACAAGTCAAAATAAACCAGAACAATTTCTAAATAAATAAATAAAATCAACCGCAAATATACTCCACCCCTGATTAATGGTGATATACTGTATGGAGATGAATAAAGGAGAGAGGCCTTGTTCTGCAAACAATTGTTAAAAGAGAAATATAGCACCTTTTTATCTGAATGTTGAATCACTGTTTAATGTACAAATAAAGTCAAATGAAGCAATACATTCCTCAGTACTTGCTAACATGACAGATAAAGTGGAGCTCAAAGCTGCAAATTAAATTGTTTTACTGCATCCAGAACCATCATTTGACATGACATTTGTTCTGGCAAACCAACGGGCAAGGTCTAGGTGCCGCATCGTTGTATCCTGCTATCCTACAATAGAAGATGTTGTGGACAAGGATACATTTTACAAGGTTTTGGCTTACATGGATAATCAGTATTTATTAGAGACAAAGGTATGCAGCAGCGAGAGGCCAAGGGCTGAGGATAGGGCCGTTGGGGATCTTCTAGAATCTCAGCTGCCAAGAGCAATAACCTCCACCTTAACCTCCAAAAAACAAGCGAAAAAGTGAGGCTAATAACCAAATAGTAATTTTAGAAATATTAAAAGCTGCTTTACAACAGGTACAAAACTTTGTATAAAATAAACGATCATCTACCCTTTGACTTAGGTCAGGGGTGGGGTGCGTGTGTTTATAAATTACCTCGAGGGCCGTACCAAATTGTCTCGCGTAAACGTTGATTTCAAGGGAACCGATGTGGTAAAATGCTTAGTAATTTACGGGCACCACTATATTGCACATTGTTGCCGTATTACTGTTTTAAGTTATGCTGCTTCTTGCATGGCTTTTGCACTATTTTGAGGTTGTAGATGTTTTGTCTCAATGGTGTCTTCTGTTTGTACATTTGAACCATCAGCTCACTGGTTTTAAAACATCTCGCCAAAGGACTGCATTTGAGAATCAGCCAGTTGGCTAGCACTGGCACAAATTCATATTCAAACCCCTACACAGAAGTGTGTCCATTCACAGAGCTGTAAAGCACTTGCAATAAGCATCTCCAGTCCAAAATGGCAGATATAAATGTTTGTGGTAATGTGAGTGTGTGATTACCAGGTGATATGTGCTTATGATGAGCTGTTTGATGGCTTACGACCCCTCTCAACACATTATTAATCATATCTAACGACTTCAGATACTGCACTAAACAGTTTGCCCTACAGGATTTCCCGTCTGCTGCGGCCAGCGCTCAATATGCTGCCCAAGGCATGACTGTGTAACACATGACACGATGTGTATGCTTGCATAGGAGAGAGAAAAAGATGGTGAGGGATAGAGAGGTTGGGGGGGGGGGGGAAGAGAGGGAGCTGCCTGATCTCAAGCAGCAAATTAGGGCCTCTGTGAAATCGATAACAGGGGAGCCATGCACAGATTTCATTAGTTGGCAAATGTGTGCGGCTAAAGGGATGCAAACGTATATCGACGTTCGGGATTGATTGATGTCTTCTTTTCTCAAAAATGTACACACTGAGTTGCAATGCAGAGTTTGTTTTGGGTTTGTTTGCTCTCTGAGTGCACATTCAATCTTAAATAGCAGTTTGTCCGTGACCTTCTCCCAAGAAAAACAAACTCACTTATTATTCAACAGATAGTCATCTGTTGAGAGCTGATACCACAGATATATAAAATGGACTTGCTAGGTAAAATGACTGTCATACCCTGCCTGCCCTGCCCCACCCATATTCTCCACTAGCTACAAAATATGTCTTCCACTAGATGTAAAAATCAATAAAGAAAAGTGACATTAAGGCCTTTTGCATCTTAAGCAAGTCTACCTTGTCACATAGGTGGCATTATAAAATGCATCTAATGCACCCTCTCAAGTAAATGTAACAGATAGGCCTGTGTGGCCACAATTGTATATCTGCTGATATACATTAAGGCTAATTGGGTCCCTGATGGGTGTGGCACGCCACAATCGCAAAACAGGAGAGGGCTAGAAAGGTAAGGCAATCACAGGAAAGCCAATGTGAGGTTACATAAAGTGATGGACTACTTTCTTTATATCATCTGAATTTCTTGGATGAATCAAAGCCCACTTATGTGGCGGTAAGAGCAGATTAAAGCAAGGTTGCCATTCATTATTGACAGTGGCATCTTACCACTTCCGGTTCCCTTGTCTCAAAGTCATCAATTATATCAATGCGGTATGATTAGATAGACTATATTACACTAAATAAGACGTCATAACGCTGACACAAGGCCACCTTTAGCTTAGCAGTGGTGATGCGCAGCCATTCGATCGTGATGTAGATCAATGTAGCCTAACATTAGCTTTTTACTTCTGATGATTGCAATTACCCTCCAGAAATCATAAAAACTGTGTTAATATCTGAACATTATTCTACTGAACAAAAACGTTTAGGTATCAAACATGTGCTTGTCTTAGATAATGTATCTGCTGAATTCTATAATCCTATGGAAACAGTCTTATTGCTTTGCTCACGGGAGCTCTTGAGTTGTTAACTTCTGTGTTGGCCTACAAAAAGAAATCATCCCAGCACCACTCTATGGGGAGACATGGGGAATTAAGCTACTTTGAACCTACCATGAATGTGGAGGGGGTAGTTTAAATATTTCAGAAACTGCTGATCTATTATTTTCACACACAACCATCTGGGTTTACAGGGAAAGGTCCAAAAAAGGTGTAAATATCAACTGAGTTGTGGCTCTCTGGGAAAAAAACACTTTGTTAATGAGGTCAGAGGACAATTGCCAGACTGGTTCTTGCTGACAACATGCAACAGTGTAACCACTTGTTACAACTGAGGTATGCAGAAGACACATCACACGCAACCTTGAAGCAGATGGGCTACATCAGCAGAAGAGCACACTTGACCTCCTGTCAGCTAACGTGAAACAACAATTGGCACAAGATTTACACAATTGCAAGGGATTGGAAAAATGTTTGTCTGTTGAGTCTTAATTCCTGCTGCGACATTCAGATGATTGGGTCAGAATGTGCCACGAACAACATGTAAGCATGGATCCATCCTGCCTTGTATCAACGGTTCAAGCCTCTAGTAATAGTGTGGGGAAGTTGTACCAATGGAGCATTGAGAATTGATGCTGACTATGTTCATCCCTTCATAGCCACAGTGTAGCCACCTCTCTTCTAATGGCTACTTCTTGCAGGATAATTGAGCATGTCCCTTGTAATTATTTAACCTGTTAAGCCCCAAGCCTGTTTTTCAGGTTTCAGGCTCGAAAATGACATTCCCAGAACAAATGACCATATCTTCCCTTCTACAAGGGTTAAATTAATAATCTTTCTTCTCAAAGTAACGATAAACCTGTGGGTTGGATGTAGAAAAGTCAGAATCAATATAGATGTTTTTTTATTTTAAAGAAAATTCAGATTGAACATGGTAAAAAACTGTAAATTATAGTGTCCGTCCAAAAGATATTTTGTACTTATAGTGAAAACTAACCTTGGATGATGGGTTAGTAGACTAAAAGGTTTAGGAATCCAAAGTACAACATATAATAAGTACCCTGTATCAAGATTGATGCAAAACAAGTGATATTTTACCCTTTTAGACAGATTTAGCAAAAAAAACCTTCTGGGGCCATTTGGGTGGATTTTCCATATCTCTGGCCCCCCATGCTCGATTTTGACATGTGACATTTCTTCCTGACCGTTAGAGCCAATAGAATCGAAGGGAAATCGTCCCGCACACACTCATGTTAAAAATAAATGGTGGGGTCTTTGTGCTTGCAATGTTGCTGCAGAGCGTAGTAATGTTTTCGCTCTGATATTTCAAAACGGAATTGCAGTTTTATTGCTTATAGATTATCAGAATATTTCAAAGGGGACACAGTCACATTGGATATTAACCTATGGATTAGCTACTATTAGCTTTGTCCGTTATTCTCGCGTCCAGGAGAGGAGGTTTAAAAAGAAGGAGACCAAATGGAGTCTCTGCTATAAGTTTCAAATGGGGTACTTTAATAACAACTATGGCGCGGTAGTGTTACAAACAGGCAATGGTTCAGAAAGAGGAAACAGATGTTAAACTCTCGTGCAGGGGTGAAAAGAAGGGCAGAGTAACACATTCTCAGCTGTTAAATAGGCTCAGATGACTCCTCCTCATCTGTGGGTTGGCTCTGTAACGTACTCTTCCGCTGTGGTTTCACCAATATCCGATATCGCACATAACAGAGGATTTTGACATTGTACATTCAATACATAACTAAACACGCCTTTTCTCCTCATTCTCTTTCATGACTTTTCATTTATTTCCTTTTAACGGCTACAATCGTTACTTTTCCTTAAAACCTGAAGTCAAGCTACTGTTGGTATTTCGGAGATCCCTTCAGGAATAGCTTTTCAAAATAAACTTTAATCACAAGGCGGTGTTGTGGCGATCCAGCACTCACACAACAGGAAAGAATGAAACAGAGAGGAATCAATGAAACACAAAGACAGAAATAGTTGAGATTAATCATTATTATTTAGTTGCGCACCACCAAACAACAATGGGGAAACATGACCTGCTCTCCAGCAATCATACAGCAATGCTCCCACGAATACAAAAAACACAGGGGCAGATATACGTTCCTAAATGACACACGAACATGTTCCCTAATCATGTTTAACACACACACATAGTCAGTTCTCCTAAACTTGGACATGTTCCAGATGTCGAAAGGTCATCATCTCATGACTTCTTTAGGAGTCTTGCAGGATATGAATTATCCAATTAACAAACTATATATACGTCTGCACATGAACGCACATACATTTCTTTCATTAACTAACACTTAAAGGAGCAGTAGGTAAGTTTGAGAAACCGCCTCGGCTGTTTGGTGATAACATTGTTCGAACATTATACCCCAAGTGTTTTTGGTGTTCATGCACATATCTCTATTGTCATATGGATCGAATAACACTTAGAAAACCAAAGACAGACATATAGAAGAACGGACCGACTATCACTGCCCGTCCCTGAAACCCCTGTTAGTGTTTGTATGTGTTTGTTTCTACTGTGTGTGTCTCTCTCTCCCCCCCACCTGCCTGCTGGTCTGCTCTACACGGCTGGGAGCAATCTCCAATCAACCACACCTGCAACCTGCTCATCAGCCACACTATCAAAGCCTGTAGCCTACACTCATTCCCTGCCAGATTTTTGCCGTGAACGGTTTGTTGCGTGCCGCTCTAGCTTTTTGCCAGCATATTCTTTGACAACTTTGCCCGCTTTTGCCTCACACTCATTTTTGTATCTCTCCCAGGAGGAATCCAAGGCCTTCCACACTCCCAAGACCAGCCAGGCCTCTCCACCCTGAAACAACTGTTTCCCACTGCTGCCATAACCATCCTCCACTCCCAGCTCCCCTTTTCTAATAAACAAGTGTTACTTTCACCAGCTGATTCAGAGTCATCCTTTTACATGTGTTAATAGTCAAAGTAAACTATCAAAATCATCCTAATGACCACAGTGGTCAGTCCAGTTACCCAGGAATTTTGAGTTGAACATTTACAGGAATATTATGTCCTATTAATGTAAACATATTTTAGTAAATTGTTACCACAGAACATTTGCATAGTGTTTTAAACATAAAGCATGTTATCCTTCTCTAAAATAATAACATTCTGGCAACATACAAAAATGTAACTTGCAGCTGAAAACGTTTTAAGACCAGTAGGGCATAATGTTCTAACAATGTTATCAAAAACATTTGAAGAATGTTTTTAGAGAACGTTATCCTACCTTTCAGAAGAACATTCTGGGAACCAAAATAAAAACTTCTGCTGAAAACTTTTTAAGAATAGTAGGGCATAATGTTCTAACAATGTTATCACAAACATTTTAGGAAGGTTATCACCAAACATTTTAAGAATGTTTTTAGAGAACGTTATCCTATCAGAAGAATTCTGGGAACCAAACAAAAACTCCCCGCTGAAAATGTTTTAAGAATAGTAGGGCATAATGAAAGGCGCTTTATAAATTCCATTTATTATTATTATTATAATGTTCTAACAATGTTATCACCAAACATTTTAAGAATGTTTTTAGAGAACGTTATCCTACCTTTCAGAAGAACGTTCTGGGAACCAAAAGAAAACTTCTGGCTGAAAACATTCCTAGAACAATGAATGTAACATTCTCAGAATGTTTTTAGAACAAAACATTTCTAGCTGGGATCTACCTGCATTGCAATTACTCTAAACGTGTAATAACGTGCTTTAACCAGTAGGTGGTTTGGGTTAAAAAGCTGTCAAGTTTACAGTGTTAACAAAATAAAATATACTGCTGTTTCCGGTTTAGTTTACGACGGATATATTTTGTTATTGTTTTGATATTTGTAACACAAAAACGATGGAAAAAACCCACAGCAACACAGAAAAGATGGTCTTAACATGACCCAGCGGTCTAGTAGTTAATAAAAAACAATAATATCAAAACTAAATATTACTACTAACTTTATTGTGAAATTAAAACAGAACGGTAAAAGAATAGTTTCCGGTCTATTCTGAGGCCTGATCTCTGTAGATAAATAAAGAACTACGACAGATGTGTAATATTTAATGCAGCCGAACCATTTATTACAATGCATTCATGTGATGACTTTTAATGAGTAAAGCAAGCACTGCTGAATAAAGTATGATTTTATCTTACTTATCAGAGAGAGAGAGAGAGAGAGAGAGAGAGAGAGAGAGAGAGAGAGAGATCATTATAGTTATACAAACAATAAGAGAATACATGAAAAACAGGTATGACATACTATATGGCAGTAAAACAAGAAAACCGTTTAAAAGGGGAGTGATTTGTAAAATATCCATAAAGAAAATCTGTTTCCAGTTCTGTTTCATATGGGTGCTGAGAGAGGTATCCATAGATCTCTTCATGTTGCTCTTAAAGTGCACCAGATTGACGCTTTCAAACAAATCTTCCCTGGAGGGAGCCTCCCCCTGGACCCCCCTAGAGGAGGTGAAGACCTAGGAGGTGAGGTCCGTCCCCCACTCATAAAAAATAGCACTTTACCCCTGCCTATATGCCGTGAGCTGATTATGGAGCCTTCATTGTAACAATAATTCAGATGCAATTAGCCTATATAAAAGGCCTCAAATTGGAAGCACTGTCTGGGCCGTCTTTTTCACTCAATTCTGCAATAGGTAGATCTCGCCTTTCACCTAGGCCGAGGTCGGTGATCTTGGGCTTAAAAAGGTTGGTGACCACTGGCTTAGAGGGTACTTTTGCACGTACTCTGCACTTGGTGCTCTGCTGCTATGAGAGTGAACTGCTCTTTATATCCGAACGGAACATTACAACAGTGCTTTGAGTTTATTATCATCCGTTTTTCTGCACAGAGTGACTATTTACCACCCAAAGTGACCGACATTGTTTGATGTCATCATGTACCAAAGCTTTGTTTCTGTATTATAATTATTATGAATCACAGTCCCCCTCCCAGGTGCATTTACGTCACTGTATAATGTAGACTCACACTCGGGCGGAAATATGGAGGTTGGCCAGGTACCGCAGCAGTGTCATATTCCACCATCTTAATTTTTCATCACTCCTTTGATTTCCTGCAGCCATCTGATAAAAGTGATGTTGTGATAGTCCTAAATGATTAATTGAGCTTGAATATGTGCTTTAAAATTTCCATTCATTACGGTGCGTCACATTTTATCTGCCTCACATTTAATCACTTGCCATATGCATATTAATGATTACAGTGGTACCTGTGTAATGGGAGTGAGTCACTTGATGTAAGTGTGTGCTTCTGTACAGTCACACTGCCCACAGCAGTCTGTGTGACACATATTCCCTCAGTGTGGAATTATCTGCTTTACTGTGTGAGTTTTTTAGTTACAATGAGATTCCAACTGCTTTCTCGCCTTGTTAGCTGAAGACGTTATGCAATATACTGACAATGCTAAAAAAAGCAAGCTCTATATTTTTGTTTTTATTTCAACTCTCACTTCTAGACACATTTGACAACATTTGCTAACTTTGACACTGCGCAACACTGAGCAAGGTTATATTTTCACTGTACTGTAGTGCCGGTGGAAGGGAGTCGGAGGCGGTGTGTTCAGGATCGAATTCCACTCTATATTACAGGTTGACATAACAGGTAAAATACACGTCTGCTTTGTATATGGAGCTAGCAGGAATGAATAGCTAACGCTACCGGAGTACCTACTCAAGGGTCCGTGTAGCAACACAACAACAAGATGAATTATGGTCCACATACGGTGTCACCACAGTACGCTGTTTGACTTTCTCCTTTCTCCCTTTTGTTAGCCTATAGGTTTACAATAAGAGCAAAGTGTGTAGTCACTGGCTGTGTTAGTTCTGGTGCCACCTGCTCAATTTATTATGGTGCTATCATAAAATATGATGAAATGAGGATCTAAAACATTCAATTAATTATCAGAATCAGAAAACCTTTATTAGTCCTGCAGCGGGGAAATGTACAGTGTTACAGCAAAAGTGACATAGCAGTTAAAAGGCAAACAATACAAAAAAGAGCAAGCTAACATATTGAATATTGCGAAAAGCACATAATAGTAATAATAAAAAATAAGTACACATCCATGCTTATTTTGAAAGCTTAGTGAACATACAAAGAGATATTATAATATGTATATATTGCCCATAAAAGTGATTATCCCATAACATAGTATAACATAATGACAGTAATTATAACACTAGCGTTTCTTTTGGCTCTTTTGTGAATATTCGGTTTTTAGAATAAAACAGATTTAAATTAAAAACAGTGTATTTAATTCAAATTACGCCATATCAACATTGATTTTAATTTCTTACACATGTCACAGGCACAAAATACAAATATGAACCTGAAAAGTGAAGCCCTGTAATCTGTAATCCTGATTCATGCACATAAACAATAAACAGGGTTGGGTTGTAACGGAATACATGTAATGGTGTCAACAAGTCCTCCAACTCATACGACCAAATAGACCGATTGTTCAGGCCAAATTATTACGACCAAATACGTCCTATAATTACGTTTTAAAGGGTACCTGGGCTGGACCATGGATGTATGGGCTGGACCCGTCCAATTCCAGTTTTGGAAAGTCTGCCGTGGTTCCATTCCATTTCAAAGAACTGTTGACGCTCAGCGTAACCTTGTCGCACTGCCACTCCAACATCCAATTACAGGGCTTGGAGGATGTTGTAGTCCCAAACGATAGCTGGGGATTCTGGGTAGTGTAGTGTCTTGGGAAACTGTAGTGTTAAAAAAACTCCTAAAAAACTATTTGTTTCTCTGAATCAAAGGTTAAAAACACAAAAGCATTGTACACAATTTAAACCAATCAATATTGTGTATATTGTGTAAAAGGATAAACTGATGTTTTTTAGTGGATGAGTAATGCAGATATCACTGTGTAATCATTTGACAGTGAGGGGAATATATCCGGTTTTATTATGAAAACTTGGAGACCGGAAAAACAGTTTTCACCCACGCTAACTTTACATTGAAGCTGCATACACGTTATCCTCATCTTCGTAAATATCTATCAAACTAGATCCTACACATCCACTGGACGTGGATTCTAAGAGTACAATATACACTTCTCGCTAGAAATCTAATCAAAAAGCATTTTAATGGCCAAACTATTCTACAATTTAGGATTTTCCAGAGAGGGTTATTTGTGAATAAACGAATAAACGGGAGCATGTTGTTTCTTACACAACCACTAGAGGGGCTACACTTTAAAACGTGGCTATGGGTCGTAATGTCGTAATCTAAGCTGCTTAAACAATCAACCTATTTGGTCGTTTTTTGTAGGAGGACAGGCTGAACGGTGTTACGTAATCAGAATACAAAAATCAAGTAACTGTATTCAGCTGGCGTTACATTTGAAAAACGAGTAATCTGATTATAGTGACCTTCGTAATCCTGAAATGAATACATTTTGGAATACTTATTGGAATTATTGGTGGAAAAGTTCTCACAAAATGTAATATTCATTACCGGCAGATCTGTTCACAAAACGTACTCATCTGTTATGGAAAAATACACGTAACTGTAATAGTATTCGGATGACTTTCAGAGCCATATATTCAGTAACTAATTACATTTACAAAGTAACCCTCCCAACCCTGACAATAACCAAATATCACATTGCAAATGACATAGGCTATTCACAAACATATATGTTTTTTGTTTGTAGTTTGGTTGCCTGTATTTACATTTTAGTATTTACAGAGATATTTGGCCCATTAGTTTAGAATTATTTATGTTATAACCACCTATTTCAACTTTGTTGACATATTATCCAATAAATAGCCTACTAAATAATGCAAACAGACTACAAAAATGGAATAAAAGAACCCATTGAATTCTTTCTTCATTACTGAAACTACTAAACACACAAAACAAGCCTTTTCTTACAGACATGAAGATTTAAGAAACCAGTTATGTTTTAGACTGCTACTAGTCTGACCGCGTTTTCTGTCTCTCACAAACTAGGATTTTTCTTGTTGCTAGAGCAGCGCAGAGGAAAATAATTGATGGTGACATGAAAAACGGGAGGTGGGAATGGAGAGTGGCGGGGTCGGTGGCGGGTGTGGGATGGAGGGGATGAATACCAAAGTATTTAGCCTGAGCCAGAAGCTCCGCCACCCCCACCTATGGCAGGAGAAATGTCTCTGTGTGACATCAATCCCAATCCTTCATGCCTCCTGCCACGCACAGGTCAATTATATCTTTATTACAGTGAAGTGCAGATCATTTTCCTGCAGAATGTAGGCGCAGAAAGACTGATGATGGGGGAAGCTTGCAGATTCTCGTATTTCTACTGTATTTGCTGCTTATACAGTATGCATGTTGCGAACGGGGAGTTCACGGTCATAAACAAAGGCAGGATTTCACTAATCTAATCGTGACCTACTCTGAAACCCAGCCATAACCTTAAACTACATTAGTGTGGATTCGGCTTGACACTTTGAAGCATCAGCACCTTTGGCTGGGTGGGGGGAAAGGTGTTGTTTTTGGCACCCTGCATCGTAGGATTGATGCCAGAGCTCAAAAGCTAAAGGTTTTTCTCAGCAGTGCTTTTTATTCATTTCACGCAATATTTAAAGATCAAGGGTTGGGGAAACAATATGGAAATGCCTGTTTGCAAGAGGCTTCAAGTAGGTTTTATTTCACAAAAGCTGCTGAGATGTGACCTCTAAATTAGTCAACTATGCAAAATATATTGTATTCAGCAGTTTTTTCTTTAGTTTCAGCTAAAAGCTGAACATTTTGCACATTCTCACAGGACCTCACTGCATTTAAACATTGATTTTCATATTTAAAAAAAACTACGGCTACTTTTATAATGTACCCATATGTTTTAAATGTTTTATATCTTAGTTTTTAACTATCAATAACCCTGAACAATTTGCATTGTGCTTACATTTCAATAAAAAAATATATATATACTTTGTACAGTAGGGGTGTAACGGTATACGTACCCTTCGGTTCGGTACACGTGTGTACCCAACGAATATAACGGTAAACGTAACAACTTTTTGGAAGTAATCTCAGGTGCTGCGTCGCAGCGTTCGAGTAGCATGTTCCTGCAGCCCATGCTCCGGGCAGGGCTGCAGGAACGCAGCGTTCAGTGCAATTTCAACGCGTCATAGAGCGACCAAGTCATTTCATTGGACGAGAGGCATACTATGAGAGCTGGTCACAGGGATGCGTTCAAATTTAGTCAGTAATTTGAGGAACTGTTGAAATGGCGAACGCAGATAAAGTTGAGCTCGAAAATCCTCCAGCATCATTGAAGTCTCCGGTTTGGGAACATTTTGGTTTCGCAGTTACGTACAAGGATGACGGACAAAGACAGGTGGACCGAACCAAAGCTGTTTGTCGGCATTGTTCAACTAAAATTGGTTACGCGGCTGGCAATACATCAAACGTGCACACTCATTTGAAAAGGCATCACCCGAACGTGAATATCACCGGTACCAAAAGAAAAAAGACTGAAGTGCAAACCCAACTCCCGCTAGCATTTAAGCCTCCACCACTCGCAAACAGTTCAGACCGAGCCAAAGCTATTACAAACGCCAAATATCCTTATGTTGCCATGTTCGCAAAGCGCTACCTGGCTGTATCTGCTACCTCTGTCCCTAGCGATAGTGTGTTCTCCACAGCAGGAGACATTGTTAGTGCCAGCAGATCTGCCCTTTCGGCAAGCAAGTTCATTTTTCTTTAAAAAAACATGAAAATACAATGACAAGCAAGTCATAATGTCAGGTACTAGTACAGTACAGTTCAAATACACATTATTTCAGTTCATCGAAATGCTGCACCTTAATGTTTATTTTATTATATTTTGTATTTGAGTGAATATTCACAGTTTAATAATAATAATCAAAAACCCAAAACTAATAGTTTGTTTTGTGAGTATACTAGTACAGTAAAGTTCAAATACAGATTATTTCAGTTAATCGGAATGCTGCACCTTAATGTTTATTTTATTATATTTTGTATTTATTTGTGTGAATACATTATTCACAGTTTAATAATAATTTTTAAAAAACACAAAATATTTTATGTTTTGTGATAATTGTTTCTGCGGGGGGCCGGTGCTAGTGGAGTACTCCGTGACCACAGAGCGTGAAAATTGTGATCAGCTGTTTTAGCGCAGTTCTCCAGTGAAGGGGGGGAGTCTCCCTCCGCAGCCAGTTGGCGTAGTTTTGGCACAATTCCCTTGTACAGACCGACATTAACAGCAGCCCTGTCTGTGCATATGGAGACCGACTCTGTCGTCCGGTGATATCAACATGCTCATAGTCTTTTCCTTCTGGCAAAGCTTCACAAGTACGTCGGTATCGTCTATGGTGGGTACGCAAATGCGCTTTGTGACACAAGAGACGGTATGCATTCCGGATTGTTGCCGCGCATGCGTACCTGCGTACCAGTTATGTGCACCCCTGTTTATAATAGTCCAATCTTATTCTGTATATTTCATAATGTATTCTATTGATATCTTTTTTTTTACTTTGTATGTATATATTTACTGTTTATTTAGTTTGTTCTATTTATATATTATTTTACAATATTTTGTACCAATGTGTACACATATTGTACTCACCCGACCTAACTGAATTTAAATTGTAAGTAAAGAAACGGCAACTTTATAAATATATAAAGTGTCTTACATTTATATATTGTTGTGTTAGTAGTAGATTGGTCTATTAAAGAGTGTTATTACTTGTTCTGTATATTTTATATTGAGTATTATTTAGACTCTGTATTGATATATATATATATATTATCTACTGTGTGTATATATATATATTTACAGTTTATGTTTTTTTCTTCTTTTTTTAACCCGTGTCATGCCTGTTAACATGATGCTGTGACAAAAAAATCCACTTTGGGACAATTAAAGTTAATCTAATGTAATCTTAATGCTGCTATACATTCTTCAAGCTGTCATCCATCATCACCACAGTTCTGAAAATTCTTGAAAAGTTGAGGAATTCTACAATGACATAACAGCTCTGAAAAAAATTGGAAAGGTCATTACAACATAGTCTTTTCCTTTTTTCAGCTGCTGAAAGTCTTTAATGTCAAGATTGTCTGTTGGTAGATTTAATTAGACTTGATGGAATAACAACTCATGAGGCAACAAAGCCTCAAACATGCAGATCAGCCTGATGAAAACAAATATTGGTAATGGAAATGACTCTACATGTCAGGTAGTGCTTATGAAAAAGTCAATTACTTTCAATAGCCACTCAGGGTGGTTTTTTCTGCTGCCTTATTGGATTGGCGGGTCACAACGACAGGCCTCTTACCTTTTACTAGTCCTATTATCCAACCATTTCCTCTACCTGCCTCTTCTGTTTAGGCTTGAGAGGGGCAAAGCCTCTCCCAGCATGCACTGGGCAGGGGGCAGGGTAAACGCTGGATAAAGTCATGTAAGGACATGAAAACACCTACATTCACACATACAGGCAATTTAGAGTTTCCAGTCCATCTATCCCACACAGAGAGACCGGGGTGCTCGGCAAACAGTGCTGGGCAAGTTACTTTTAGAATCTAATCAATTACTCATTACGCTTTACTGAGTGAAACAGTAATTACTGCACTAATTACTCACCAGCAAATGTAATTAGCTACATTACTAATTATATTACTTTCAGTAATCAGCACAAGTCTCTCAGAGGTACCTAACCTAAACAACTCGGAATCCTCTATGCCCAATACTCCTGCTGTATTTAAAAAGTTTAGAAATAAAACAAAAAGATACTTAAGGGACGAATGAGAAGTCAACTTTCCTTTCTCCCCTGTTTCGAAAGGAATCCAATGTTATAGAAGTTCATGAAAAAAAAAAAACGTTGAGTACTCGGCATCAAAGGTTCCATTAAACAACTCAGAATGATCTACACCCAAAATAAGATCTCCTGCAATTAAAAAAGTAAAGAATTGTTTCTCTCTCTGTTAGAGCATTTTACTTGAATATTATTATTGTTTGACTGTTTGCAAAATGATTAAATTAAACTTTAATGTTTATTTGTGTGGATTTCAATAGGGTTTATTACGGTGGCCGGCAGGTGCAAACGCGGAACAACGCCCAAAAACGCTTTCATAAGCAGGAAACAGCTGCAAATAATGAAATGAAAAACAAACAAATCCTGAAAACAAATACAACAAAAAACGCTGCATTTACAGAAATTATACAAACTAAATACAACACACAAACCCCGAAAAAAACCGCTGCAAATACAAAAACGATACGCAAAGTCAAAAACACAAACAAACCCAAAAACACATACTACCCCAAAACACACAGTGCTCCAGGCCTCCAGGTGCATTACGTGGAACAGATTGATGTCTGACCAGACATAAAGAGAACGAACGAGAGTGATGGAAATTGAAGCCGGAGGAAAGAAAGTTGATTGAAGTGGACAAAGTTGATATATAAGAAGGTAAGTTTTGTTTTGATACAAATAGCGTCATATTTACGCAGCTAGCATTAGCGTGCCTACAGTAACTACTACACCAGAGGCCTGTACTACGAAGCAGGATTTTCACTTAGCCGGCTAACTTCAGGGAAAACTCGGGGTTTCTGGTCCTACGAAGCTGGTTCTCTTTTTAGCGGGGTAGATCTCCATGGTAACTTATGCTGAGCGGCTAACCTGCCCCGGAGCAGGTTAGGTTGCAGGCTAAGAGATCAACTCAGTGAAAGCACTGCCTGCTGACTAATCAGAGCTCAGTGTGCAGAGTTTAAAGCTATCAAGTCATATTACAGGAGAAAGGAAAGGAACGTTTAAACTGCCGTTGCAGGAAAGACGGCCGGCAAAAATCACAGACTGTGTGAACGCATTACTAATGCAGTTCGGGTAATTACTACCCTTTGCAATGCTCAGTAAGTAACGCAGTTTCCAGTCAACACAGTGTTCCTGCAATGAATGGCGTTTCGTAGGGTTTCTTTTCCCCTAACCAAGCCTCTGCACACTATCCGGGTATGACACGACCAGATACTAAATAAAGAAAAGAAAAGAAGAAAAGAAAACGAAAAAGAGAAGACAAAAAGAAGAGAGATAAGGAGAAAAGAAAGAGAACAAAGAAAGAAGAGAGAAGATACTAAATTAATTAGGAACTGACTCCCAATATTATTGAATGATTTATTTGACTGTAAATGATCGCATTTTGTATTCTCTTTTCTTCTCCACTAAGAAATATGCCGCTCCTCGGTGCACCAATGGCTGGATCTGCGACAACAACATCTCCGCAGCAGCACCGTCCAGATCCGTTCACAGTCTCGATCCACTAATCCTCACACATTACAGAGGTGAATTAGGTTCAAGGTGAAATATCGCGTCTGCGTCATGACGTAATTGCTTACGTCGCCGTTTCTCTCCCAATACTGCTGTCAAACAAACATCGATAGAGGATTGTGTCGGGTAGTTTAATCATATGAAGCCAGATTTATCAGAACTACTTCTTCAAACTATACTTTCTAGAACGCCGTGATGCATCGGGTATCATGTGGTTCAGCGGCATTACGCCACTGCAGTGCGCGTGCACCGGAGCCTATTTCAGTGGTAAATAGGACATGCACTGCACATCCTCCGTTTTGGGGGAATATCTGCATGAGATCTTCCGCATAGCGGCACACTCAGATTCAATATTGCTTACACCTTATTATCACACTCGCTGGATCTAACACTAGCGTCCCTCCATCATCCCCTCAGATGATAGAAGACGGTCTTAATCACTCAATCAGTTTATCAGCATCATGACCCATCCTGGCGCACTTAACTGCTAATTAAGCTAGACTATATCACGGGTCACGTCTGAGTATTAACTAAGCGTATGTCTTCCGCGTACATCCTGCTCTTCATTCTTATTCGGGTTCATGTGCTTCGCTCGTGGTAAGTCAGGTACGATATCATGCATCACCGTATTCCAGCTAACAGCTCTCACGCACTACTCGCCTACATCTCCCTTCTCCCGGACATTGGCTCGTGCTGCAATCCAAGATCTCTTCAGTTTACCTACGGTAAATATGCATAGCTGGTGGCGGCGTCTAATAGCATATCAGGGCTTCCGTCAGATAGACGCAGCCACCTCTACTGCTAATCAAGGCATTTCTCCCTCATTCCTGCAACTCGGACGGCGGTCCCCCTCCGCCTTCATATCCCACATTTCGCCCGGACATCAGCGTGTGCGGGCATCAAGGTCTCTCAAACACAAAAATGGGAATTTCCCTTAACTCAACGCCGGTTCATCATTACCTAAAGCAAGGTCCTATTAGATCCGGCTATCACCCCATTTATTATCGGGGCATTCGTTCAGGATAGGCGCAGCTACCTCCGCTGCTAATCAAGGCGTCTCATCCTCATCTCTGCAACAACTCGGACGATGGTCCTCCTCTGCCTTCACATCCTACATCCGCCCGGACATCAGTGCCGTGCTGGTTATCCAAAGGTCCCTCAAACACAAAAAATGGTAATTATGCCTACAACTGGTGGTGGTCAACACGTAAGCATGTATACGTGTCAACTGTTCTTGTAAACGTCAGGCTATGACTCCGGGCCTGCGTACGCTAACCCTGCAAGTGCAGGTTGCGGACGTGGGTCCACGTTATGTTTAACCCTGCATGTCAGGTCGTGACCTCCGGGTCTGTGTTCTGTTTAACCCTGCACGTCAGGTTGCGACCTCCGGGTCCGTGTTCATGTTTAACCCTACATGTCAGGTTGTGACCTCCGGGTCTGCGTATGTTTAACCCTGCGGGTGCAGGTTGCGGACATGGGTCTGCGTTAGGTTTAACCCTGCGGGTGCAGGTTGCAGACACAGGTCCGCCTTAGGTTTAACCCTGCGAGTGCAGGTTGCGGACACGGGTCCGCGTTAGGTTTAACCCTGCAGTGCAGGTTGCGGACATGGGTCTGCATTAGGTTTAACCCTGCGGGCGCAGGTTGCGGGCACGGGTCCGCGTTAGGTTTAACCCTGCGGGCGCAGGTTGCGGACATGGGTCCGCGTTAGGTTTAACCCTGCGAATGCAGGTTGAGGCCAGTGGGTCTGCGTCATGTTTAACCCTGCAGTGCAGGTTGCGGACATGGGTCTGCGTTAGGTTTAACCCTGCAGTGCAGGTTGCGGACATGGGTCTGCATTAGGTTTAACCCTGCGGGCGCAGGTTGCGGGCACGGGTCCGCGTTAGGTTTAACCCTGCGGGCGCAGGTTGCGGACATGGGTCCGCGTTAGGTTTAACCCTGCGGGCGCAGGTTGCGGACACGGGTCCGCGTTAGGTTTAACCCTGCGGGTGCAGGTTGCGGACATGGGTCTGCGTTAGGTTTAACCCTGCGAATGCAGGTTGAGGCCAGTGGGTCTGCGTCATGTTTAACCCTGCAGTGCAGGTTGCGGCCAGTGGGTCCGTGCATATCTAACCCCGCAGCCCGGAAGCAATTCCGGCGCCTTATCACGTCCCCATGCTAATCTCTCATTTCATCCATAGATCTCCGCAGCCAGCCGCAAGGTAAGCATTGCTCACAGCTCAGTACTTCATACTTCACTTCTTTTGGGGGTTCATCAGAGCGGTTCTTTCCCTCCTGAATGAGCATCCTGCA
>CALSBZ010046934.1:1885419-1898042 GCA_943591055.1 Gobionotothen gibberifrons
CACGCACGCACGCACGCACGCACGCACGCACGCACGCACGCACGCACACACGCACGCACGCACACAGCAGCCCTCTACTTGCTACAAACTGAAATATGAAAAGGTTCAATTATGTGCACACACACATAATCTCGGCTTGCGCAGCACGCTCACAGGCATAGATTGCGCAATAATGTATTGCGCACCTTGGAGATGAAGTGCAGGCATATTGTCATTCAAGAGAGAATACAATGCGTAGTTCTTTTGGAAAACATGTTTTTATTTTAGCCTATTTATCTCGTTATCTCGTAAATAATATTCATTACATTAACACATGCATTATTTGTGATTAAAATAATGGTTGTTGGTAATGTATTAGCGACCCCCACATATGTATGATTTAACTGCTTTCATAGGAGCTCAGACCCCTCCTTAAGGGAGCTCAGCTCCCATTGGCTCCCACATAACTTGAACCGGTTATGAACATATAAACAATAAACACAATAAACAATAAATATGACCACAATACACAAACATTGTATTACAATACATATACAGTGGTGCATTTATATTAATAAGATATTAAATAAATATTTTTGCATATTGATGGTCAGGAAAATACATATATCTAACTGTATTGTCTATGTAATTGTGTAGAAGAATTTCTTAAATGTACCATGTGTTTAGAGAGCTTATCAATTTCTCTCTTATAATTACTCTTGGAACATCACACACTAAGATGTGTGTGATTCCAAGCTTTTTACAGTGTGCCATGCCAGCTCATTCACAAGCTCAATACATTAATCTGTGACCCACAATCCCACGTTTCCGGGTGCTGCTGTTACTGCCTCCTCGTCCTTGTTACGCCAGATGCCTCACGCACTACAGATGTTTACTGAGCACGTGTGCCCGCCTCCCCACGGCGATCAAACCGGTACGAGGATAGATGGAAGATGGGAAGGTTAATCTCGTCCTCAGCCGCAACTAGCATGTCACCGTAATGAAGCCCCAACAGACGAACACTTAATAAGAGTTAAGAGTAAATTAACCTTGAAGACTTTGAACGCATCTCTCCTTATTTCTTCCGTCCATTTACTCCGTGCATCTATTTCCCACGATCAAGGACTTTGGTTTAGCTGGAGGAGGTCAGAACAAAACATTCCCTTGACGGTTGCAAATTTCTCTCTGACATCTATGTTCCAGACGGAGCAGAGATGAGCCTCCGTCTTCCTCTCTAATGTTGTCTGAGGCAGATACAAAAGCTACAAGCTGCTCCCCCACCCACTCCCTGTTTTCTCTCTCCATGCTGCTGATCAATGCTCTTAATGATGGTAATCAATCAAGAAAATGAAAGATTTACTCTCCAATATTAATTTTGCTCGGCATCGATTCGAGAGCGAGGAGTATTACTGCCATTAATGCCTTTTGAGGTGCCGTATTGAGTTGCTTGCTTCTAAAAACAAGCCATTCATCTTTCATTTCAACACTTTTATTACACCTTTAAACATAATTAGAAACAGATAACAGTCACCTGAGGCGGAATCTAGTAAACTCTTTGATTGTCTTGTTTTTTAAGATAATTATGGTAAAATCAGATCACAAATCCCCAAGCGTAAATGTTCTGCTACACTGAATTTGTTCATCTGGCTCAAAAATCTCTTTTTATTGTCTTTTCTGTTTACAGTTTTTCCCAAAAAAGTAGGAAAAAAAGCCTTTGTTTTTACTGATTGCCATGCGTAATACAAGGTACAATTTAGTCGCTCTGTTTTCACCCAATAATACTCATTTCCTGTCTTTGCGGCGCCATAATGCACGTGTAGGAACACAACGGTCTCAGCTGACTGGAGGTATCGTGATGACAGCCGGCGCTAATGATACGCCACTCAGTGAACCACCAGGGGCAGACAACATGCCAAACCCACGAAAGGATTTATGCCACGAGACGATTCCGCCTGCGATATGGTGTCATGTTATCGTATCAGCTGATCAAAGGCGGATAGGGAACTTGAAATCTCCGTGCTGCTTTTATTGGCACTTGCACAAATCTTTCTTCACCTGTCTTGCAGTTTGAGCGCAACAACACTACCTCCAGTCAGTATCTGGACATGTTTAACATTGTGCTGTACAAAAAGTTTACAAGACCTTAATATGAATAATTATTTTTAAAGAAAATGTGATACATTCTTTTTTTATTATTTCAAATATTTTCTGGTTTCATGTTTAATTTGTTGCCCTTTTCCCTCTTTCCTGTATTATTGTTCTTGTATTTGTTGTCCTTTTTTCTACTGCGATGTGCTTTGGGTTGTTTTTATTTTCATTTGCTGAATTGTGTAAGAGTAATTTTCTTTTTCTAATAATTTCCTTCTTATTGTTTTTCATTAATTAATTGTTCTTTGTTGGATTGTTGTTTTCCCTATTGGTTTATTTTTCTGTTCATGTTGTGTGCTTCTTGTTGCCATTATTTTTTTATTTTTTTATTCTTTCAGCTTTATTTGCCTTAAAGGTGGGGTAGGTAATTTCGGAGCAACCAGCTCGAGTGCGCTAGAATTTGAAAATACACAACCCAGAAAAATCTGCCACTTCCTTACAGAGCCCCTCCTCCAACACACACGAACGCGCACATGACCAATGAGGGCACGAGATAAGTTTGTGCACGAGATGGAAGGCTGACAGGCAGGTAGGCCATCCAGTAATTTTAGCCGGGCCGGCTAAAATGATTGGTCGTGCTTTTCACAGTACTACGGCTTCCACAGATGCATTTTGTAATGGATTTCTTGTCAAAGCACTTAAGATATCCATTGCTATCGGGATGTTAAGAGCATTCCATGGAATATAACAAGTGTATCTCGAGCCGGTTTCTCAAACGTACCTACTCCACCTTTAATTCTGCTTTTTTAAATTATTTTTTTCTTAACTTATAATAATAATAATAGGTTTTATTTGTAACGCACTTCATATTTGAAGACAAATCCCGAAGTGCTACAAGCAGTAAGCATAAAACAATATAAAACAGAACAGAACTCGGTAGAATGAACAGTAAAAAAGGGTAGTAACAAATAAAAGGTCTAGGAAAAGGCTCTATTGAAAAGATGGGTTTTGAGGCCTTTTTTAACCCTTGTGTGGTGTTCATATTTTTGTTATTCAGCCAGTGTTCGTGGGTCTGGTGGACCTGCTGCCTTTTTGGGTTTCAATTCAACACAATCAAAAATATTTTATGTTAAAATATTCAACAGATGTTTACTTCATCCCAATTACAAGCAATATAAACCGCATATATGGTTCATATTTGCCCTTTTACATTTGTTAGATCACATTAATGAATTAAAGTGCTACTTGTTTTCTTGCCCGCTGACCGACTGGTACTGTGGCTCGTCTTTTCTTTGTAACAAGCTGATGCTCAATCTCATCCTCTTCTTCAAAGTCACTGTCAGACTCAGACTTCTCAGAAATGTGATCCTCACATTCTGAAGCCTCTTCCTCCACCATCATCAAATGGTTCTCTCTCTTCCAAAATCATTTGCAAGGCCCTCTGAGCAGAGAATCTTTTGGCCATATTGATCAGTTGTGATAAGGACCCAAACTGGCGAAGCTTATTTATTGTGTGCCTTCCCAAATTTGCAGCTGAGATAGAGTGTGAACAAAATAAAGATTGGTTCCCGACGAGGTGCAGGCACAAAACATACTACCAATAGAAATACATTGCTTTTAAAAGCGTTCTGTGTGACATGAATAAAAAATGCGAAAATTGTGTTGCGAAATACCGTGAGACTGGGTTGCACGCACGCACGCACGCACGCACGCACGCACACACACACATTCACACACACACACACACACTTTTGTTAGCCCCGGGTCCGAACATCCTGTATGTAATGTAAATGTTTTGGGGGGGGTACAGTGGGTGGTCATTGAAAATGTGTTCTGATATATGTTCTTCACAGAAAATGAGCCAAGGCCGTTGAGTGTGAGTTTGAAAAAATAGTTGATCATATCATTTTTCTTTAGATAAATAAAGAAAACGGGTCCCACAGACCCGAACACCATACAAGGGTTAAGAGCATCCACAGTCTGTGCTCTCATATACCTCATTCACACCAACGCAACTCTGGTTCAAGCTCCGTGCTAGAGCTTTTCAGGTTCAGAACCGGTTCTTCGGTTTAGCTCTAGCTCTTTTCACACAGCCCAGAGTCCACTGGTAATGCGTCATTGCGTCATCGTTTGCGTCATGACGTTACCATTTGCGTGCCTGCTTCATAAAGCCAAACTGCGCGGATGAAATCAGTTGCATTCATTTCTTATGGCTCTATCTGCAGCTTTTCCGGAGTCATTTCTGTGGTTTACTATATTCTTATAAAAAAGTGTACTCGTGTCACTGTCAATAAAGTTTTTTTTAAAACACAACTGCTTGTGTCTTATTTCTTAAGGTGGACTGAACCATGAGTGTGGAGTAACGTTGTATCTTTCATTTAAATGAACTGTAACCATCACCCAAGTATGTAACAGCTGTTCTCAAATGAACACGTGAAGTAAAGTTTAATATTTATAGTTTTATAGATTTATAATTAGTTATAATGAGAGGTGATCAACGTGAATGCTCAGGTTCCACCTTAACACGCAGACACGTTGCTTCACCATGAGCAGAAACCTTTATATATACAGTCTATGGCAGAAACACTGACACTCTGAAACTCTTGTTAAGTTTCTCCATCGTTGTGTACAAACTGGATAAAATGCGGACTTTCTGTTGTTCAGGAGTTGATCCTGCCCCTGCCCCTGCCGCCGCCTCGACGTAAGCGTGACGTATGTGGTGCTTTTGCTCTGGCCGGACAATTTTTTGGTGCTCGAAATGAACCGGATTCCGGAGCTAAGAGGCTGCTCAGCTGCGGTGTGAAGAGGAAAACCCGGTGCTTTTCAAGCTCTAGCTCCGGGCCGGCCCTGAAACACCGTTGGTGTGAATGAGGTAATATAGTCGGGGAGAGAATTCCACAGACTGGGAGCAGCCGAGCAGAAGGCCCGGTCTCCCATAGTGCAGAGCTTGGGTTTGACGAGGTTGGCTTTGCTGGAGCGGGAGGTCCGCGAGGAAGTATGAGGGGTGAGGAGTTCCTTGAGGTAGGAAAGGGCAGTTCCATTGATGCACTGGTGGGTGAGGAGGGAGACCTTGAATTCGATCCTCAGTTCCACGGGGAGCCAGTGAAGTGATTTAAGGATGGGGGTGATGTGATCATATTTGCTCACCCTCATCAGGATCCAGCTGTTCTGAATGTACTGGAGCTTCTGGATGCTTTTGTTAGGGATCCCGATGAGGAGTGCATTGAAATAGTCCAGCCTGGAGGAGACATAGGCGTGGACAAGCTTTTCGGCGTCGAACAGAGTGAGTGTGGGGCGGAGTTTGGCGATGTTCCTGAGGTGATAGGAGTTCTTGCACAGCTGTTTAATGTGAGCCTCAAAGGTCAGATGGGCGTCCATTTTGACACCTAGGTTGGTGACTGTTGAGGAGAGGGTAATGTCCTGGCCTTAGAAGGTCGTGATAGTGGATGACCGAACCTGGTGTGGGGTGCCGACTAGAATGGCTTCGGTTTTGGAGCTGTTAAGTTTCAGGAAGTTGTGAAACTTAAAGGATGGTGTCTTGTAAAATCCTGTGTCTTAGACCTCTACCGACACATTTTATTCATGTGTATCTTTATTGGATTTTTGTCGACTGATTGTTGTTTTTTCTGCTCATTTTATGTGCTTCTTTTTGTCATTATTATTGTTGTATGTTTTTAGCTTTGTTTGTTTTTTTCCTTATTTTTCATTTTCCTATCCTTGAATTAACTGTATAATTCTGTGGCTTATTGTACTTTTATCATGTCAATTCTATGTGGTTTCATGTTGGTGTTTATTGAGCTCTCGATACATTCTCTTCTCTTTCAAATATAATTGTTCATGTATTTCCTTGTCTTCATTGGACTGTTGTGTACTGATTGGTTTGTTATAATTGCTTATTTGTAATTTGTCAATATTTAGTTGTATTTTTCGAAATTCTGTGTTTTTATTCCTTTTATTTGTTTTCTCCTTAAATAAATGGGAGGTCCATTGTTTAAATCTAGTGTTTTATTGAACTGTCGTGACAGATTTATATTTTTAATTCCACATACTTTTTCATTAATTTCTTTGTATTTTTTAAATATTTTCTACTTATCACTACTTTGTTTCTGCTCCTATATTTTTCTTGATTTTTTTACTCTAGTTTAATTTAATTTGTTCTCCTTTTTGATCATTTATGAAACATTTCCTGGATTTCATGCAGGTATATGCGAGTGCAAATAAAACATCTTTGTATTTTCTTTTTTGTATGGCACGGGAACCTGCATCAAACAGGAGAAAACTTGTGCTTGTTCACCATATATTTAATATTTTTTTATTGAAGTCTCTCTTTCTTTCAAACTCTAGTCTGTTGTGTACATCAGTAATGTGCAGATAATGATCCAAGTCATGGTCATTTCCCTCTTATCTTTACACGGATAGAGTGCCTTTTCCGCTCTGTTATTCTCTAGTATAACACACCATAATACTTTTAAGCCAGGTTGCCGGAGCGTCTTCTTTATCCCCGTCTTCCCTTTCTTTTGTCAGTAGTATACATACTCCTCAGCCAGAGTGAGAAAAGTGGAGCAGGTTTTGTTGATGACTTAAGGGATGGAAAGCACACCGGGGCTTCTAATGCACCTAGTATTTAAATAATCCCCGGGTCTCCTCCATCCTTTTGATGCCTTTGTTCACTTTGAAAAGTTATCACCATACAGCCTGTACTGTTGGCTCGGGGATGAAGAGAAGCAGAAAGAGAAGGAGATGTTCAAAATCGCGGCACCGTACCTTTTCTTCTGCATCCAGTTCCCAGAGCGTGAAAGAACATCTGAATACACATTCGAAATCTTATCTCACTCCAGCTGTACTGCTGAATTCTTCCTTTTTTTTCTTTCCCGGGCACTCTCGAAAGCAAAGCAGAAGGGAACCCAGAAATAATCAGCCATGCTTATCTTTCTGCAGTACTGAGGGGAGCTATAATGAGACTCACTCATCCGTAGTGGAGAGCTTAATAATTCATTGTGGTAGCTTTGCAGGTGAACCCTATCACATTACAATTTAAAAGCTCTAAAGCTAGTATTGCTGAAGGGGGGGAGAGCGGCTAGGATGAACGCTAGGCTGGAAAGCCCTCGTGCATACAGGTATACGGAACGCCACGCGCTCTTAATGATCTGCAATTTTCTCTAAATAGACCTGTATGCGGTGTGCGGTCTTTCCCATCTACAATTTAAGCGACAACCGAGTGCTACTTTAAAGAAGTAAACACAAACATTTCTCGTTTCAAAATGGCTCCTTCTTTTTTCTCTATAATTTAAAAAGCGCTCATCATATTAGCGAGCGTAAATCACTCTTCCCCGGGGAACAAAAGTTATTTAGGCACCTCAGGGAAAAGACATAAAACAAACCACTTTTACTTGTTTTTCCTCTCAAGGGCAAAGGAGTTACTGTCCAGTCTTTTTATAATGCCACCCATCTCACCCCCCCTTTCCCTGCTGGCGATCTGCCATAGAAAGTCTCGCAAGATGGGGGGGGAACATTAGTATTTATTCGCTCCGACACCCTTGTTTTCATGCGGACCTTTGCTCTGATTAAGGATCTCGAACAGTCCGCTGGCTTTTTTTTGTATTCCCTCCCTAAAACTAATTTTCTCGCGGGGAAAGCTTCAGACATTCTACAAAGATGGGGTCGGCTCTGTCAGTGACCTCTGGCACCGGCTGTCTGCAGAGCGCATCCCAGATGGGTTGGACTGCGGCCCACACTTCTTCCAGCTCTCTCTTTCTGTCCCCCCCCCCCCTCCTCCTCCTCCTCCGCCTCCTCTTCCTCCCTACAGGACAAACCCTTGGTCGCTTGGCACAAGGACTGCATACTGGAGTGACCTTGCAGGGCTCTCTAATGGAGAACTTGGCTTTGTTCCACAGTTTCTCAGCCAGCAGACATGCACCCCCCTCCCCTTCACCACGGACACCTCCTCTCGGTCTATAGATCCGGGCTATACTCACCTCTAACCCCCCCCCCACCTCCCCACCACCCGATAGCTGGAACACATCACATCGCTGACATTAATTGTCACCAGTAACGGCGGCTGATAAAAGCTCCCTGCCCTGTTTCCCTGCAGGGATTCTGCCGAGTCACGCAGGAATTCTTCTTGCTCCGGGAGGCCGTTACAATAACATGGGAGAATAAGCGCTCGTGTGTTTGCATGTATGCTCAACATGACAGTGTGTTTGCATGCAATGTTGAGGACATGTCGAATCACGTTAGCTCGCTGTAACCCTCTGGATATAAGTGTGATGGGATTAACCGATAAGTAGATAACTCACATCTAAGGGTATTATCTCGGGATAAAACAGTGCTTACGTCTTCTCAGATGATACGCCGCTGCAACACGCTCCCTGCAGTGAGCCAACATTAATACAATCATGTATCTTTTGTGAGGATGAATTCCCAAAGCCGGTATGAAATGCGCGTGTGAATGTTGTGAAATGATATGAATATTTAATGGCCTAATTAATAGAAATGTACCTTATTTTGCATTCATACAATAACATGAGCACATGGGGTACCATTAGAATATAATGCTAATCAAATTCCCTTTTCTTCTACTAGTGTGGTCCTTTATAGGCATAAAAAACAAAACAACAAAGCACCGTTTTTCAATAATAATTTAAATCCTTTTGTACCTGTTACATGTGGTAGATGCATTGTAGGTGATAATCTTACACACATAATGAAGAATAAAAACGAATATTGCGTGGTCTGTGCATATAACACAAAAACAGGATGTGTAATTCTCAAAGAAACCGCAAAAGGTCAAAAGTGTCGCCAACTGTGCTGCACATAGGTAATATGCATATATTTGGCACACGGTTCTAGGCAAATGAGCTTAATTGCAAAAGATTCACAGATCAGAGCTAATAGCCACAAGCAGTTACAGTAACATTATTACCATCTTCAGTGAGTTGGTGTTAACGAGGTTATAAGGGGTGATATACGGCAGCAGTAATTCACGCCAGGTGAAGGCTCAATTTATTTTTTAATGCAGAGCCAACATCCAACGTAAAAATACGTTAGATAAGGGCTGCCAACTCTACCTATTGAGCTGTACGGCGGCCCATATCTAATGTATTTTACCACAGATTTACTGTATATGTAAAAGCGGAGCTGCATGTCATCCCCTCTGGCCCCCCATTTCAATTATGTTTCTACAATAAAGGCACTGATTGTCAAAATAATCTTTAAAATAAGAATACATGAGATGAAATGCTCGAAAAAAAAATCGAATGAGAAATAAGAGTAATATATAAGTTGATAAAAAAACTATTTCCTCCATCCCTCGCAGAGAAAAAGGCAAAATTACATTCCGCTGCATATCTTCGTTTGATATTGATTTTACAGCTAAAACACGGCCATGATCTTTTGTGAATCGGACCTTTACACCGGGCACTGAGCGAAGGGAATTCATGGGGCTATCAGTGAAAGGCTGAATCCTTATCACCGTGGCCAAGGGGTACATTATCTTCCGCTGCACTATCAAATAAAGGCAAAAAGTCAAAATTATGGAAAAATAGATAAATATATGTGTGGTATAAAAAAGTAATAGCAGGACTGTTCTCTCTTCAGATTTGTTTTGTTTCTTTTTATTAAATGATACAATTCACATGATAACAATGCATACATCTTTGACTGTTGTTTATACCATAATCACACCCTAGTACTTTCAGACACAGTTGTACTTTCCCAGAACTGTCAAAACCAATTCTAAACTCGTGCTTTGAAACTGAATATCTTTCACATTGATGTGGGCTGTTTTTTCTAATCTGCCAAGCGTGATCAACCCAAACATCTCTGCTTTGGTAAATGCAATGAGTTTGATTTTACAACTGCTGCAAAGCCGGAGGTGTTAGAGAGCACAACACATTAATCAGCCGCCTTATTTTTAGACAGAGGGCCATATTTCCAATGTAAAGAATAAGCTCAAGGACTGCCACAGCAACAGAGAAATTATAACTGGTACATGCTTTGACCTTGTTACTCATGTACAGAAATGTTTCAGAACCCTGAGCCCAGAATTGATTCAATATTGGACAAGACTGAAGGAGGCTGTATGGATCCTTTCAATGGATGATTCCGAGAACTCATCTGAAATGTGGTAGCAAAGTCATCCTCCTGTTTCGCTGTAACGGGGTCCAAGTAGTCTGAGGCAGTAAACTGGAAAACATCATACATCTGAGACATAAAGTTGTTGTGAATAGGATATTCTTATATATAACCTTCAAAGCTATTGGTAGAAGTAAGAGAAAGGGATATCAGGAGATATGACATGAAAGGGTTACCTTTGAACAAGTCCTTTACTTTGTGATCTTTTATGCACATCAAATACAATAGGTGTAATCTATGTCATGGCCTCGCCCTTTTTTGGGTTGAAAACACTTGCTGTCATTTGACAGTAAATACAGATTCTGATACAATTAAGAATACCATGCATTTTTTGTATCTACAAGGAGCCCAAATACGATGGTTAGTCAGGCAGTTAAACAATGTCATTAGAGATTGCTGAATTAAGTCAGACTGAAGTACTCCTTTGTGCACCAGTCAATCCTCACAGTAAATACAGAGCTAAATCCCTGATCAAATGCACGCTAAAGGGTCTTTGAGCATGTTTCTCTCAGTGATTGTGATATTACATGTTTGTTTTTTCATGTTTTTCTATCCATGTTGATGTTGCAAATGGAGCTACTGTGATGCAAGTCAAATTTCAGACTTGATCTGACCATTAAAGTATTATCGTATCGTATGATGGTCACTGATTTATAGTATTTCCTTGGCTTTCAGTGTTTTATATTTTAATGCTGCATCTACAGTCTTTGACGACTGACGTTGACCTCATTAGCATCAAAATGTAGCTGTGATGAAGTGTTTCCCAAATACATATGTATGGACTGACCGGGTCCGGATGCCACAGATATTATCTTTTAACATCTTTTTTCTAAGTGAAAGTTAAGCAAATCTGAACTTTGGATATTTTTGTTGTTTGACTTGCAAGACACGACACAACAGCTTTCATGCATTACAAAACAATTGTTTCTGCTTGGTGCCGATTCTTTGTTTTAACTGGAAAGTAGGTGGGGCAGTCATTTTACCAGGCAGTGAGTAGCGCTGCTCTCATCTATAGGCAATAAAGTTCAATCATGAAATTCAATAATTGGCAGGCCCCTCCTGATCAGTGCCCATGGTTTCAGTAACTCAGTCAAATGCAAACGCCAGACAGCCTTCATAACACTCCTCATATGTAGTTACCTGAAAATCTGAATTTATTCTTGTCAATCAGGACCTTTGAACCACCAAAATGGCCCACCCTGAGGGTCTCAACCTGCACTCAGTCCAGCACAGGACTTCAAGGGTTGTGATAGAGCCACAGGACAGAGCCAGCTGAGCCATGAAAGTAGAATCTTAAAAAATCTATTCTGAAACTCACAGGTAGCTGTAGCAGAGACCATTCCTACTTCAAGCATTGCTGCAGCATTTTTAAGGAGTTGTAAGGGGGGGGAAGAAACACTTTTCAGAAACGGCCAAGAGGAACAGAGTGAGTCACAGTAATCCAAATGGAAGAAAAAAAACACTGAGGACTTTCTTCAGGTGTACCTAGGATGAAACGACCTCAGGTAAGATACACTCTTACTCTCCGCATGTGGTTTGCTTGGATGTGCAATTCAGCCAGGTGGATAAGATACAGCTTTTTCCTGCTGTCATCGCGGACAATACTAAGGCAAAAGGGAATGGGAAAAGGTAAATGAGCGAAATATACACTTCACATTTGTTGTAGCACCTTTCTTGTGATGCGAAGGTGGTTTGGTGGGGAAAATAGAGATGCAGGGTTTCATCTTTCCTGAGAGAATTGGTACAATCTCAGAGCAATTGTACATCTCTGGAAAAAAGGAAAAGGCGGTGAGAAATGTGTTTTCTTTCAGAGAAGAATTTACACATTATCACATTTTCCTTTAGCTGCCAGCAAAAATGATGATAATAATGTCCAATGCCCCACACCAACTGCCAGCCGAGTATTTTTCAGTTAGAAGCTGAACTTGAAATGACATCCGTTGCTCTCGGGTATTTTGTGAACAGAATGTTTCACCCACCTGAGACCTTTTGCGCGAACTCTACAAACCTGCTCACAGTCATAGCGGGTTTATGGACTGTAACAAAAAGCTGCACTTTCACAAGATTTTAAATGTATATCCGGTATAACTGTTACCTGAAAAGTCAAAACGAAACACCTTTTATTGCCTTACAGGCAAAAACTTGCTTGTGAAAAAGTCGTGACATTAGTTTAGCTCCAAACAAGTTAGCTTTCTCACTTAGCTTTCTTGCATAAGAGAAAATCGACAGTGACGACCCACTTTGATTCATTCAAACATTCGAAAATGCTTGCTGCTGCGGACAAGAAAGCCAAACAACTCACGTTCACCGAGGCATCAACCTCCAAAACCCTTTCGAGGGCTACAAGAAACGAGTGAGGAGAAGTGTGTGTGTGTGTGTGTGTGTGTGTGTGTGTGTGTGTGTGTGTGTGTGTGTGTGATAAG
>CALSBZ010046934.1:1898442-1932286 GCA_943591055.1 Gobionotothen gibberifrons
ATAAACATTGAATGTGTTTAATTGAATAGTAAAGGGGTTTAACGTTAGTGGCAGGTTGTGTGTGAGAGAGAATAAATTAGACAGCCCAATATTTAAAAAATAATCTATTCTTTTTTTGGTTGAACTTTTCGCATATTTTTCAACTTTCCGCATATTTCCCAACTTCCCGCAATTTCACCGCATAAAATCACATAAAAACCCTGCATGTTTGATCGCATAATCAATGATTTTAGCCCGCATAATCAAGGATTTTTGCCCGCGTTTTTCTGGAGGGTCTATGGAACACTCATGCTTCTTGAGAGGCTAAGGCAGGGGTCACCAACCTTTTTTAGGATGAGAGCTACTTTCAAAAGATTAAACAAGTCGGGGGCTACTTTTACTCCTTTTTTTTGTTTTTTGCAGCGTATATATTTAGCACATTTTAACATTATTATATGCTTACCTTTAACCTTTGTGTGCTGTTTGGGTCTGTGGGACCCGTTTTCAGTGTTTACTAAAAGAAAATGTATGCAATTTAATTTTTAACCTGCTTCATTTGGGGGTGGACCTCACATCCCCCGGTCCGGGGACATACAACCCCGGGAATATATATATATATTTTGAAAGTCAAGTAACCTTAATCTTGCCGTTTATAAAGATGTATAAAAGCATTTACTCTCAGCAGGTGTGTGAGTGTAAGTGACCAGGCCAACGTTGTGCTTTCCAGCCACAGGGGCAGCTAATTTTAGTTCCTTTAGTGCAGCATTTAGTGGCTACAAGGCTAGTTAATTTCTTCCGGAGTATGAAATAGGGTCTAAAAGGAGGATGAATAGTGGATTGATAGTCTTCAGGTGGCTATGCATTGTGAGTTTCAACTGAAACATATTTTCTCTAAGATTTAGTTTGAAGTTTATGGTACTTATGATTAGGCATCAAACAGTCTAGTTAGTTGAGAAAAATATGCTGTTTTGAACTTTTATTTCCTGGAACTATCTAGTAAATCGCGTTCACACCGGAATAAGTCCCTGAGGGAGCCGCTGACGTCACTTCTTCTTCAAATCAAATCAAATCAAGTTTTATTTATATAGCACATTTATAAACGATTTTTGGTCGAGCCAAAGTGCTGTACATATAATAAAAATAGCCTACAGTATAGACACTTTACAGCAAATACAACAGCACAGATTGTTCAGAATATCAGTATGAGGAAAACGACACCCTCTTTAGACCCTCACATCGTACAAGGAAATACTTCAAGAGAAAACCCACAGTTTAAAGGGAAAAATGGGAGAAACCTCAGGGAGAGCAACAGAGGAGGGATCCCTCTCCCAGGACGGACAGACGTGCAATAGATGCCGTGTGTAAATCGAAGAGATAATACATTTTACAGCATATAGACCGAAAGTTAGGAAATGCATGTGTCTGTAATAAGAAGATGAATCCACAAAGATGTCAGCTACAATCCTGTGGAAGCCATCAGGGAAGCAGCATGACGAGACCCAGGCAGGACCGCAGAGATAGGTTCAGCCACGACCCGAAGTCCACGACTTAATCCAACACCCCCAACTCTGTAATGACAACATTAACAATAGAGCGAAGTGTCTGTTGAGTTCTCCTCATAAAGATGACTTTGCCATGAGGCAGATTTGTGGTTGAAAGTGAAACTTTACAAGATCAATAATGTCAGGGACTGTCAATAATGACTTGCTTACATTTATCGATATGCTGACAACCCAAAGAAAGGCTTGTTTGTCCAGAGGCTTACTAAAAATCAATACCCTTGTCCAAGTTCAGTGACATTATGTTCACTGGCCATCACAGGACTTAATGATGACTTGTTGCGTTTTCTAATTGTATTTCCCCTCTGGTAGTGGCTGTTAGAGATGTGGTCATGGTTAGACATCGTCATACTTGTAGGACCTGTATATTAGGACATATTCTTTTACAGCTTGCAATTTAAATCAATCGATTTGGTGGCTAATCTGACATAAACCTGCTCTAGGATCCATATCATCTCTGATTGAAGCATGGAACCCCTAACCCCTAAGTCCCTGGTGTTGCTCTAATTTCTCTGTGAAAATGTCAATAAAATACTAATTGGGCTAATTGTTTTCACACAACAATTGATCTAAGTGGTATATTTCAGTTTCCAAAACCCTTTTTCTAAATGCATTTCTAAGAACACTCTTAAAGAAACCTTCACACATGCACAAAATAAGCATTTGTTTTCCATTTACTTCCATTCTACACGAAGCGAAGGGGCAAATAAAAGTTTGATTACATGGGATATCCAAATGTGCGTAATGTGCGTCTTCGCATTGGATAACTATCACCGTGAATCGTGACATTTGAAAAGGGATTGCATATAAATCACATTGATCATTGCTGTCCTCCCGAAGGTGGCTTTACAAAACACATGGAGAGCAAAAACTGGAAGATGCAAATAATTTGTGAAATTAGTTTGAATTTAACCACCATACTAACTGTAAAGTTCTAACTACACTTAAATCAGAGGAGGGCTTGTTGTACCATTTTTTAACACTTATAGGAGAATTTAAGAAAAATACTCGTAAAATTCTGATTGAAATGGACAGGGTCCGGAGTTCAGGATTTCCAACACGCAATGACTGTTGAGAATAGAGATGTGACAGTCAAACCCCATAGATACTGTAGATTATTTATATATATTACGGAAAAAAACTGCCACTTATTGACAGGGACTGAGAATGTCTCGGCTGGCAATTTGTTCTGCCACAGCAGCTCATAGAATAACCCTTAACCTATATCTGATGTGTAAGCAACATCTTGTTGGAATGTGAGAAAAACAGCATATAATGTCATTTCCCACAGACTTGAAATGTCTAAGATGATGAAAACATTACGAAAAAAAGTTATGTGGTTGGCAATCTCATTTCCGCTAGAGAAAAATCAATGCTGTTTCAGCATGGACAGCAGAGATGCATTTTAATGTCAGGTGCAAATGAAATCAGACTGAATCATATCCAAACAGAGTCTGGTGCATGTAAGTCCAATATGTTAACGGAAGTAATATCAAAATTAATTATATTAAGCAGGTCACAATATCAGTGTTAGGTTTAGTTAATCTCTGAAAAAATAGCATCAATCACATTCCTAATGCATTTCATACCTTTTTTTTCTTGATTTTAACGTTTTAAGGGTTAACTGAGAGTGTCACGTATAGGTATTATTTGAACCAAAAAAAGTGATGGAGTGGGTGAGGGGAATGCTGAGGTCAAGGTTCTCTGACAGCTTCCTCATGACCTCCGACTTAAACTGGGCCACTAGTGTGCAGAACCAGAAGGCATGGTGATGGTCGTCCATCTTTCTGTGTGCAGGTGTTTCTGTCTGTAAAACCCATATGGTGCCTTTTGTGAATGGTGCAGTGTACTCTGTTAAGAACCTTGTATTGGATAGGTTAGATTTTGTATTGACATGATATGGAAAATGTGTTATTACAAATGGTGTGCCAGTTGATGTATGTATGAGCCTGATGTCCATGTCAGTGTTGGTATGGAAATGGCTATAAGAATCAACAATATTTGTCCTGGCTGAATGTCCATTAAAATATTGTTGATTCCTATAGCTATTTCCAAAAAGCGTAGTTTTGTATTTGATGTTTCCTGTTTTACTTTGAAATGTATTTTCTTTTAGTGTTTTGTGTGGTTTTAGTTCCTGTCTTTGTTTATTCTTCCAAGGGACGAGGGAACAGTTTAAATCTTCCGGACAAAATTAAAAAAGTGCCGGTCAAAGGTCTTCTTTGTTATTTATTGAGCTTTAAAACAAATTAATAACGACTCTATAATATAAGAATAATCAACACAGTCTCACTCCATAATCGTCCAGGAGCGACGCTTGGTCAGGGTCCCGTGGCGTGCAGTTGTGACGCTCCTAAATTCCTTCAGCTTCATAAAGGGACGCAAATAGCTTTCAACTGATTGCAATGTATTCACATCTGCGGCGGGATTTGACGCTCATGGAATCATGGCATTCATTTGTGTCGGCTGACTCTGGGCTGCCCTTAAAGGCAATGTGAGCGCCCGTTCCCATTGGATAACAGAGAATTGCACACCAGGAAGTAAGTATTCTCCTTACTGTCAATTTATTTGACAGTGATATCTCCACTACTCATCAACTCAAAAACACCAGATTATCCTTGTTGATTAAACGACATTGATAGGTTTTGTGAACATGTTCTTGTTGCCCCCAGCTGGTCAAAACAAAGGCTACATTAATGTATTAAATCGATGTTAATCCAGGTGGATGTGGAATTAACGGACGTGCCGTTGTGTGATTGCGTTGCCAGGCAACAGCTTCGGTTCATGTTCATTTACAAACTCTTCAACTACAACCGTAGTTATATTTAAAAATATGTTAGAAGGCCTCACGAAATACTTTAATGTAAATTAAAATTGAAATGTGAAGGAATGTGTGTACAAAATACATCCTTACGAAATACGAAACCGGAAACAGACGGAGGCAAGATCTTCAGATCGATTTAGCCGCAAAGCACGCTGGGATTTGGTGTTTGTAAAATGTGAAATCCGAAAACATATTTTAAAAATAAAATAATACATTATTCCGAGTGTGCTTGCTTTTCTCTTGGAAAGTCTTCACATAACGGCCTTGTAATACACGGTTCGGCTGCATTAAATATGAAATATCTGCCGTAGTTGTATATTTATAGAGCCCTGATGAGAAACATGAGGGCTTTGCAGAGCCAAACATGAGGAAATGCCGCCAAACTGAAAACGTGACATGGATCCTAAATATATCAGCAGTTAAACAACATCTTACATTTATTTTCACACAATACGCCTCCTTGCAGTATCAACAATAATTCGGCTGACTTTTATATTTGATCCAATTGATAGATTGACTGTATTTACACCATAACGGTGCACAGCTGATAGACGGGCACCTAGAGGTTAAAGCGCGTTATTGCATTTTTATTATTTTCATTAGATATTAATAGAATCCCTATAAAGTATATTCATTACTCGTTATTCTCTACTAATAGTTAATTAAAGACTGTATATAATGACTATTTTGCACATCCCTTTCAAGATGTTCCAAGGTTTATTGACACTATACACATCAATGTGTGTATACCTCCACCATTAAACTGTCATATTGTGCACATTTCTTATACTATCTACATACATCTTATAAGAGTATACTACATGTATAATATCAATTAAAATAAGTGCTTAAACATAGTTAACATTGCTATGTTTAAGCACTTGTTTAAGCAGATCATGTAAGTGTACTATGTATTAATTTATTGAGCTGTACTTAAATCAGGTTTTAAAATGGTTTGACTGATAGAGATCATGCAATGTCATTATTTTTTTATTGATTGTTATGAACCTGCCTGAGGACCACAGATGGAAATGAGCTATTAGCTATAATCTGGCATATTGCATCTCTTCTCTTTGCTGAGATTAATGTTTTTGTATGCATGGTCCTTCTATAAATAAATACAAATACACCGTAGTTGTGTATACTATGATATGTCAATAAACCTTAGAACATCTTGAAATCTTGAAAGGGATGTGCAAAATAGTCATTATATACAGTCTTTAATGAACTATTAGTAGAGAATAACAAGTAATGAATATGCTTTATAGGGATCTGCAGATACATTTTTTGTCTTCTCAAGCACCCACTACCAAATATCTCGCCTGATTGTTGGCACTTCACAATCACCTTCACTGAATTTTACTCAGGTGTAACTAAAGTCTGATTTAAGGGTTGTTTATATTTCACATCATTAATCCAAATCTGTAAAGTAACTCAAATAAATGTAGTAAAAATACCAGGTTAACCTTAAAGAAAGCCCTCAGGATTATAAAAGACCCCCATCACCCCAGCCACAAACTGTTCTGTCTGCTGCCGTCTGGCATTTCATGGACTAAAACCACCAGACTCAGGGACAGCTTCATCCCACAGGCCAGAAGACTATTAAACACCTGAACTTTGAAACAACATCCATAACATTAATCTGGCTGCTACTTAGAAATGATTAGTCTAATATATCTTATTCCAATCACTTGTAGACTCGTATTGCACTATTTAACTTTTTACTATTTTTCTTTTTGAATTTACTTGCACTATTTCTTCTGTGCATCTGTTTTATTGTGTTGCACTGTTGGAGGAGCCTGTGACCTAAGGGGTCTTCTTGTTGAAGAAATACATTTATGTACATTAATGTATTTCAGAAATGAAATACATTAAGAAAAAGGCATTTTAAACAGTAATTAAAAAGCAACACAATCTACCTGCATTGCATTACTCTAAACGTGTAATAACGTGCTTTAACCAGTAGGTGGTTTGGGTTGAAAACCTGTCAAGTTTACAGTGTTAACAAAATAAAATATACTGCTGTTTCTGGTTTAGTTTACGACGGATATATTTAGTTATTGTTTTGATATTTGTAACACAAAAGCGATGGAAAAAACCCACAGCAACACAGAAAAGATGGTCTTAACATGACCCAGCGGTCTAGTAGTTAATAAAAAACAATAATATCAAAACAAAATATTACTACTAACTTTATTGTGAAATTAAAACTGAACGGTAAAAGAATAGTTTCCGGTCTATTCTGAGCCCGATTTCTGTAGATAAATAAAGAACTACGACAGATGTGTAATATTTAATGCAGCCGAACCATTTATTACAATGCATTCATGTGATGACTTTCAAATAGTAAAGCAAGCACTGCTGAATAAAGTATTCTTTTATCTTTTACGAAACGTTTTTTTTCATATGGAATGCAGTTGGAGGTCAACCAATCACAGAGCTTGAGAACTAATCACGGGGTTTGTCAAACAGAGCACATGGTGTAGTCCTAAACGATAGCTGGGGATTCTGGGTAGTGTAGTGTCTTCTGCCATCCTAAACTATGAACGCGGAAAAATATGGACGATCACATGAGGACGATCAAATTGCCTTTAAGGGCAGCCGATACAAATGAATGCCGTGCTTCCATGAGCGTCAAATCCTGCCGCAGATGGGAATACATTGCAATCCGTTGAAAGCTATTTGCGTCCCTTTATGAAGCTGAAGGAATTTAGGAGCGTTACAACTGCACGCCACGGGACCCTGACCAAGCGTCGCTCCTGGACGATTATGGAGTGAGAGTGTGTTGGAATAATACATGGAACCTCTCTTTCCCTCCCCCTCTCCTGGTCACCTCCACGGGGGTGAGCAGGAGAGGTGAGGAGAGGCTGGGATATGGTGTATAGTGTAAGAAATTTAAATCAATGTTTAATGATGTATTTTGGTTTAAACATACAGTAATCTTAAAACGGTTTTATTGTGAAAACATTTCCGGTTAGCATTCGCCTGTGGCTAAAGTTTATTTTGAAAAGCTATTTCGGAAAAGATCTCCGAAATGTCACCAGTAAGCTTGACTTCCGTTTTTGAGTAAACAACGATTGTAGCCGTTAAAATGCATTAAATAAAAAGTCATGAAAGAGAGTAAGAGGAGAAAAGGCGTGTGGAGCTATACAATGTAGAGACTACGTGTACATCCTCTGTTTTACGCGATAACGGACATCGAAGACCGAGGTGGGAGGTCCCCCTGCGTCACCAGCCGCCATTGAAGAGGAGGAGCCAAATGCTGAAGTTATGTAGCGAGGTGACGGAGCTCTGTTCACTCTCTTCCCGCGGGACCACTGCGAGACCACAGTTGCAGCTGCGTTTCTCCTCACTCTTCCGGTTTGTCTCATTACCGTGCCATTTAATTAAAGTACCTATTTGAACCTTATGCCAGATACTCCATTGGTCTCTTTATTCTAAGCTTTTCTCCTGGACACGAGAACATGAACAAAGCTAATAATAGGACGTACACACGGAGCTTGCCCCCCCAGAGCGTTCCGTCCGCAGATCTATCCACCTTGGGAACCGTCATCGTTTGAGGGGTCCATTTCCGCGGTTCCGTTACGGCCTCGTGTGAACGAACGGGCTATACGAAAGAGAAAAGTAGCAGATACAAACAATTTCATTCCCGTGTAAACAGCGTCTAAACATACGGAGTTCAGGGCATTTTGGCTTAAACTATTTTTGATATTGTATTGACGTATTATTAAACCGTGAACCTTAAAGTGAGAAAGCCCAAAACCATATCACTTTAAAACTCATTCACATAAATGGTAAAAAGGCTTAAAAAGGAACGGAAGGTAGGAAGGATGATAGAAAAAGCAGTAAATAAAAGGAAAGAGTGAATAGGAAGTGGCTTTCCACGGATGGCTTGTCATCTGAGGTGAGACTGAACAGAACAGAGGTAAACAATGGATGTTTGGTAAAAGGCAGAAGCAGTCAGTCAGGCAGCAATAAAAAAAAAGAGGAGGGAAAAAATAAAAAACAGCCGTGAGTCTTTCTGAAGGGAAGCTGCCAGACTCCATTTGTCTGAGCATGCAGCACACTCTGTCACCTGCCATAACTACCCATCAACCCGCTGGATTTTTCAGCCCAAACAATCCTCTGTAGTTATGTTTCGAGGTTTGTGTGTGTGTGCATTTCCTGTGTAGCTATGCATGTGTTTGTGAGTGTGCTTGTCCCATGGTCAAAACTGGTGTGAGGGCTTGTTTTGAAGTGTATAAGAGAGACGCAGGTACTGATACTAGATGACAGTTTTGACTGTGTTGCAGCGCCTTGAGTGTTGACCTGCTAAGATGGCTGTGCCAACGCAAGGCTTCTGTCTGGGCTTATCTAGACCTTCACTTCCTCCAGCTCGGAGACAGGCAATGTTTGCATTTCTCCTCCTGTGAAGATCAAGGGATTAAATGTGTCTGCGCAAACAACAAGAGCAAGATAGTCAACAAAGTTATTGTTTAAATGAGGGAACAGAGAGCGTGGATGTCGTCAAAGTGTCCGAAAATACCTTATTGATTGCAAGATGTAATGGGTGAACACAACCTATATAATAAAACACGGAGGACGGAGATCTTTTTTTCTCCCCCTCTTGACTTCATCAGAGCACGGCTTCCCTGTCCTGCAGGGGGGGCGTGGTCAGCTGCAGCTCACAGAGATCAGCCCCGTAGACAGCAAACAGCACATAGAGCGAAATGAGGCATGGCTAAAATGCATGATCTGTTTGGTATTTTGAAAACAGAAACGTATAAATATACCTTATATAGGTATGGCCCTACAATATATCATTTAAATATAGCATGATAGGTCCACTTTAATATATCGTGCATTATTTTTATTCATTTAAATGTCTATGTTCAAAGTAATTTGGATGCTTTTTCAAGTATTGGTCTATTCATATATATTCATTTAATTTACGTAGAGTTTGATTGATTGATTGATCGATTGATTGGGCAGCTGTGGCCAACAGGTGAAATTGGTCCAACAATTGAGGTGTCAGTGGTTCAATCTCCTGTCCACGCACTCAACATGTCCTTGTGCGAGATGCCTAAAGGGGCCCTATTATTGTCCTTTTTGAAGGTTCATATTTGTATGTTGTGCCTCTACTGTGACATGTCTCCATGCTTTAATGTTCAAAAAGCTCTTTATTCCTCTCATCCTGCCTGTGCTGCAGCACCTCTTTTCACCCTCTGTCTGAAACCAGAGCCCAGTCTGCTCTGATTGGTTAGCTGGCCGGCTCTGTTGTGATTGGTGATGTGATATTTGTACATACTGATGTCATTGTGGTACAGAGGTAAACACAAATAATCCAATAGTGTGTGGGAGAAACAATCCATCTGGAGGGAATTTACAGATTTTAGCCTTTGCAGACCATTTACATGCACAAAAACCTATATAACACACTACAGGAAAGGGAAAACCACAATAGCACCCTTTTTAATTAACACTTAATTGCTTCTTTTAACCCTTATTTGCTCCTGTAGGCATGTTGTTATTTTTCTTCTTTACTTGCTTGTAAAGCGCTTTGAGCACCAGGAAAAGCGCTATATAAATAACATGTATTATTATTATTAATGAAGTGTATGTGGCTTTGAATACAATTGTCAGCTTACAGTAATGACATTGATTGCAAGGTAATGTAATGACTGACATTTGATTGATTGAGGATTAAGCATGTTGTCACAATCCATAATTTGGAGGAGAAACTGTGAGCATGTAGCTGCCAAACATTTATAACATATCAAGAAAATGTTCGCCTTGAACACCTGCAAACCTTACTGCCAAAGCAATACTGTTTAACAAAATCGTATTCTCACTTGTCCTTTACAAGATAGCAATAATGTAAGTACAAATATGGCACATTCACAAAAGTCATTTATTTTTACACATCAAAATGCCGACAGCTGGCACACTCTCCGGATTCTAAATAAACAGAAGGCTTCTGCAAATCCTTGAACCCTAACTCTGACATCGTTCCTGTCGTCCCACTGTCACTTCAGCTACCTCTCATCTCTAGGGAGGCTGACAATGTGCAAAAGTTACAGATTTCAGCTTTAGATAATATAAAAATACGTCTTACCCTGTGCAAAATGTCTTGTCAGGAATTGAGAATTGAATCTACTCTAAGTTGTTAGATTGAACATAGAGGTATCTGCACTTTTTTATGACAGTCAGAATCCTACTTGTGTCTTCACCTGATTCGTCAAGGATTTAAAAAAAGAGATTTCTGGACCCCAGCCTTAAATAACAAATCTCATAGTGTTATGTTCCACGATATTATATGTGTAGCGTTCACCCACCTGGTTTGTTGTCTGTGAAGGACAGCAATTCCAGGTGCAGCGAGGAGCGATGCAAATCAATCATTTTATTCCGAGAGAGATAATTTATGATGTGCTCGGAGGGTTACAGATTCAATCTCCACCATGTTCCCACTGTCATGTCCCATGTTTAGGGCTGTCATCAGTCTTCATCAGGCACCCCACTCCGCCGCTGCCACCCCTATCTCCAGAGTCACGATTTATCCCGCAAATAATTGATCATGACAGGTTGCATGCAAACAGAGAGGCAGCTAAATGTGATTAATCACTTTGTTCGATTAATTACAGCTGATTATGCATTTTAAGCGCCAATCTCACAGCGGATGATCACTGGAGGGGCGCCCAATTATTCATCAGACCTTCACCTGGGATTGACCATCCTGTATGTGGAGAATCACGCAGCGTGGATCCTGTAGGAGAGGATTTGCATACTCTTTCAAGGGGAAGATGGTCATTTATTTCTCCCATTTCAGTGAATTGAGTTAAAAATTGGTAATATATTAACACCCCCTTTTTAAAACAAACATTTGAACTTGTCCATTTTGACAATTATATAATCCATGAATCCTTTGAACTGTGCCATTAAGAGTCCAAGAGCAGATTGCGGAAGGCTTGTTTCCCTGTCTGACTTTCCTTGATATTCAAAGTAATACAATACCATTCCCTGTGAAAATTGCAAATCAGATCACATAAGCAGGTTCACAGAAAAGCAATTAAGATTCAGTGAAACATGTAATTTAATCAGACCAAAAAATGAAATATATTAAGGTTAAGAGTGGAGTATTCAGCCCCTTTTTTCCCCCTCGCCTTTTATTTAAAAGAAGTCACTATGCAAGCGGTGGTTTTGACGAGCACACACCTATCTGGAGTGACAGACAGCTGATTGAGAAGAGGACAAAATGGCGTCTTTAGTCACTGAGTCTCCAATAACGTGATGGAGAAGCGGTGGAGCGCTTCCATCGAGATTGTCAAGCTATCACTTGCTTCGCCGTTTTTTCATTGAGAATTCTGCTCAGCATCAATTAAGCCTGCCTTACAAGAATCCATATAAGTAAAATGTGTTCTTGTCGGACGAGGCGTTAAGTCGATTCCTTCCAAATTACAACAAATTAAAGGAAAATAGACAACAGCTGCCGATATGTAAGGAATAGCTCCACTAACTTCTAATTGTAACAGTAGACTACTGAGGACGGTTAATTTGATGAGCGTCAATTCTTCGGGGGGGAATTTCCTTCTTGTCCACCTCTTCATACGTTTCTTAATCCACTTAAGAGAAAACGCATAGGATATTAAAAATAGTTAACAATTCATAAGTGCTTTCAGGTATATTCCGTGTTGTGTACTGTATACAGTTTAAACACCCACGCAGAAGACAAAGAGAAAGTCTCTTGACATCAATATAACAAATCTTCTCTGTTAGTCATTTTTAATGCTGCGTTTCCTGTAATCCTTAAACATTTGCCCATTGTATCACCACTATCAGCCAGAAAGGGAAATAGGAGTTTGTGACATGGATGGACGGAAGCAGCATCAACAAAACTGTCCGATAGGGAAGTTCTGGACTATAAATTAAGAGGTTTTTGAGAGGATAAGGAAAAAGCTGAGCGCCCTGTCGTCTCTCCTGAACGCTCCAGACTGCTGATCCAGTGAAGTCTGTGAAGTCTGTCTTGAAGTCAAGTTCTATTCCTCAGAGTGTGTCACAAGGAGCCAATACTTAGTCCCATCACAATGATAGATGGAGGTATAATCACACACTGACACTCTTGACTGAGGATCGCACGTAGAAACACTTGAGTCAGCGCGATTGATCATACGCTTTTTGGAGGCTGGATACTTGAGAGAACTTAGTTTGTGACAGTTTTCCTTTGGAAGGTCAGGACGCTGGAGCTAATGGTCGCTTCATCACGCTGGTGACCCATCGTGTAGGCAGCTGGCTGTATGATAAGAACAAGTTAAGGTTAAAAGGATTTTGTTAGATTGACCTTCTGTCCTACAATTGCATACATCTGCCAGTTCTTGACAGATATGGATTAAGTAGAGAAGGAAAAACTGAATGGTGGAGTGACAACTTGAACACTGCCTTCCAGTGTAAAATATTACAGCTCCTAAAAGCAATGATTAAGGGGAACTGAACAACTCAAAAGATTATAGTGAGCATGATGGCTGCAGTGAATCATTCTTGTTTGACAACTCTTTATCGATCCATCAGTCAGGCTTCAAAGCACCTGTTGTTCAACAATGCAATTGAACAGGCTTAATACAATACGTTTTTATGAAGGCTTTTGAACAGGGGTCTGTATGTGCGGGATTAATTTTGCTAGTTGTGCCAGAAAAAATACAGAATATTTTTAATAATATTTTTAATTAAATGTAATAGAAAATAAATCCCCAGCTAGGATTCATAAATGTGGAGTATGGATGAGATATCTTTATACTGACTTTGATTTAATTAGTTTAAATTTACATTCAAACTGACTGTATACAACACAATAAATGAAGTTTCCCCTGACTACTGAGAAGTTTTAGTAACTTTTTGCCTTGACTTTGGTTTAATTACACCGTTGAACTTTTTTGTTTTACTGTCATTCATCTCATCAGTGTTAATTCAGCATCTCTAACCGATCCAGGGAGCAGAAGATAAGAAACTCCTGTGTTCAGCGAGGTAAAATACGTTTTTTGTCAAAGGAGTCTGGTAGTCTTGAAGAGTGCATAGACATTGGCTTCAGTTCGTCTTCACAAAGTGCTGTCTCAGGGCAAGGTGAGCTGGTAAAACAAATTATAAATAAAGCATAAACTGACGTCAACTTTGTTTGGTGGGCCGTTTATGTGGCTAAAACAACGTTTGCTGCTACCTCCTGTCTACAGCAGCACATTGCTTTACTTCTTTTTCTGGTTAGGGTTAGGGTAGTTGTGTCTATTGCTTCAAAACTGGGGGCCTTCATACCTTTATCTACTAACGGTAAAACTGAATCGAAACCTCATACAACTTCACTTTAAGACATCCAAATGTTGCTTTATATGGTGATGTCAATAAGAGCTGAGTTAAAAAGAATGTGAAGCACAATTATACCATTTTTTATTTTTACTTAACATTCACAGAAAATGTTCAAACTAGTTAGTCACATACAGACAAACATTTGCTTTGTCAAATTTGGATATTTCCCCTAGTACAATGCATGTCTTGAACTGTGAACACCTATTCAGTGTGTGAATTTCCAAATTGTTGCGTTGTTTCAATACATACACTGTAAAACAGTTCATGTCAGTTTAACTTGCAAATGAAAGTCCACCTGCTGCCTTGAAAAAGCAAATCAAGTCAACTTGAAGACAATCTTTGTTTCAACTCATTAATGCAAGTAAATCTCATTGATATGACTTAAAGGTTCTAGTTGTATTAACATTGTTTTTTAAGTTGTCCAAGTTGATTTAACTTTATACTTAGAGTTGAAACAACTACCAATCTTACATTATTCGTGCAAGAAAACATTATTTACCTAGTCAAATAAACTCACATTTCAGTATTATAATAACTCACACTTTCAAGTTCTACATTTATATAACTCATAATTTCAAGTTAGGAAGATTGTAATAATGCATTTGTTTCAACTTAGATCTATTAGTTGTATTGACTTCGGATAGCAAGTTTACATAAATGAATAATAATTCTTGCAGCGCATTTGTTCAGATATATAACATTTATTTATACCAACTTATACCCACAATCTAATTGGCAATAGGCCAGATGAAAAAAGAGAAATGGCAAAATGAGAATGAACCATACAATAAACTTTCATGACTAAAAAGAAGATTATTTTCAAACATTTAGTTCAGGAAAACATAAGGGTTTGACCATACCCAAGCTGCGTAGAGTGCCAAACTGTGTATTGTACAAACTATATTGCTGGATACACAAACTATGATTGTTAGATGAACAATGTTAGTTGAACAATGTAGGAGACCCCAAAAACCTCTCAATAATGGCTTGAAATGTGCATTAATTTGTTAACAATCTCAGCAGCTGTGTTCATATCTGACCTGCACTTTACAAACTACACTGCTGAAAACAAGAACTATATGTAGAATAAATGGTAAATGGACTTTACTTATATAGCGCTTTATCCAGTCTTTACGACCCCTCAAAGCGCTTTACATACTACATGTCAATCACCCATTCACACCCATTCATACAGAGCAGTGTATCTTGCTCTAGGATCTAACATTCAGACACATTCACACACCGTTGGCCATGCCATCGGGAGCAACTCAGGGTTAAGTATCTTGCCCAAGGATACATCGACATGCTGACTGCATGGGCTGGGATCGAACCCACAACCTTCTGGTTGAAAGACGACCGCACTCCCTCGCAGCCACAGTCGCCCATAACAGAATAACAGTCCAAAACAGAAACTCCCTTCTTCCAGGAGCTATGACACAGGCATTTGTTTAGAGGTGATATCTCAGCAGTCCATGGATTCTTGCGGAGCACTGGTCTGGTTTGATGGTCATGATGACCTTTTGAAGGAAAGCAAAAGAGTTTTTCATGTTGCGGGGGCACTCGAGGTTGAGGCAGTAGATTGCCCCCATTAACATGGCGAAGCCTGTCGGTACATCTCGGAGGTCATGTAGGATGATCTTCTCTTCTACCACCACAGCCACATTGAAGACTTCCAGAGGAAATGAGTCAAGCAGAGGGCCTTCATGTCCAATCAACAGTCCAACCTGCATTCCTTTCAGGATCACATCGATGGTTTCTCCATGAGCCTAATAACAAAGACACATACATCTTAATTGACTGTTCCAAACTTGAAATAAAAACATGACAAATTGCAAGGACATCATTATTTCAGTCATTATTGCAATCCCTAAATTAACAATAGTAATACTTAAACAATACACAATATTGAAACAATGAGCATTATATTGACTATGGCAAAACCTCAAATTAAGCGAGAGAAAAGTAAAAGTATAATATATAGTAATATAGAGACTTACACATCACACATCCTGATAACGTTGGAGGAATCCTCTGCAATAAATATTGGAAGACCGAGTAGGGCAGCCGTTCTTCTGTTCTGGTTTTTGTCCTCCAGGGGGGAAAAAGACAAGGGTAGGTAAATATGATAGCCAAGCTAGAATCCTTATCTTTGCACATTTTTGGTAATAGTTTCTCTGTGAAATACTTGCCTCTTTCTGAAGACACTGCAGAACACCTCTCATGGCCAACCTTCTTCCAGATGCTACAGCAGCTTTGTAAGCCTCCAACAGACTTGGAACCATGGCATCTAGTCCTTCCAGGAAATATTTCAGCAGGTCTTTGGTGACAATTCTGCTGAAAAATAAGAGCACCACCATGTAACAGCTGTAGTCATTTAAAGAGAGGAATCCAAAACATAATGGCAAGAAATAGTACATGCTTTATGTTGTTGAAGTATAATATCCTATAGTTCAGTAATAGTAAATGTCGTCTCCATGCCTCCTCTGCCCCCCCACCCCCATGTCAGTTTAACTTGCAAATGAAAGTCCACCTGCTGCCTTGAAAAAGCAAATCAAGTCAACTTGAAGACAATCTTTGTTTCAACTCATTAATGCAAGTAAATGTCGTTGATATGACTTAAAGGTTCTAGTTGTATTAACATTGTTTTTTAAGTTGTCTAAGTTGATTTAACTTTATACTTAGAGTTGAAACAACTACCAATCTTACATTATTCGTGCCTCCAACAGACTTGGAACCATGGCATCTAGTCCTTCCAGGAAATATTATATATTTATATATCCAGGTCTTTGGTGACAATTCTGCTGAACTCGGCACATAGCTAAAACAGACAAAAGAAACAAACAGAGAAATGACAGGAGTGAGAGAAAAATAAGAGCACCACCATGTAACAGCTGTAGTCATTTAAAGAGAGGAATCCAAAACATAATGGCAAGAAATAGTACATGCTTTATGTTGTTCAAGTATAATATCCTATAGTTCAGTAATAGTAAATGTCGTCTCCCCCCCCCCCCCACACACACACACGCAGAGTGGAGAGAAAAAAGGAGACAAGGTAGATCTCCCTCCAAAAATTTGAGTTGCCTCCAGGGTCTGCAGCATGCGCCACATTACACGTCTTTAAGTGTATAAAGTTCATAATAAATTGTATTTTGTTCTGGTCAATATTAAACCCAAAGTGCACGCACAGCCATTACAAGTGACGCAGTATCGCTCCCTTATCCCTGACTGTGTAGCTAGCTGACAGCTTAAAATCATTAAAACTTACCTCCATTGTCCACTGTCTTGCAGCAGAAATAAAATGCCCTCCGTAACCGTAACGGTCGGTCCTAGCCGGTGTTTCAGAGTGTAGGTTAACGTATCACTCCGCCTCCGTTGGATCACCGCTGCAGGTGCACAGAGTTCCTCCGTCAGCGGCAGTAGTCCTCTCATTTAGATCAAAATGTGTCTTTACTTTAGTCCGAATTAAAACATGACATCTTTAGGATATACCAGTTGATTACATCCATGCTTAAACATTGCATTCAGTTTAGGGAGGAGGTTTTTTTTTAAAACTCAAATGTGTAAGCATACGTTTTTTTCTGTAGCTCTCAAACCTGCACTCCCGCCTTTTTCTTTTGTTTCTTTTTTCAACTGATAACTTGCTAAGGCAAGTTGAGTCAATGTGACAAAATGTTTAAGTTGTCAAGACAATGAATACATGTAAGTTTAACCTTCTAAAACTAGAAAAGCTGAGTTCAAAATCAAAAACTTGTCAGAGCTCTTTGAATTAAAGAGACAATGTAACTTGACATAACTAAATGGGGCTGTGATGTTTTACAGTGTATAATCGCTGCTATTAGCCAGCTAGCTAGCAACGATTGTTCATGGTAACACATAATTATAGACTAGTGAATGAACGCTATAAAATGTCCCAACTTGGGATCAATAAAGTATATCTTATCTTATCTTAAGATGATCGATGGCTACTGCCATATTTGCAAAATCTGCCTCTAAACCTTGACAAGTGCATGTTTCAGGCTTATCAATGAACAACAGGAGGGGTCACAGACATAAGACCAGCTATTAAATAAAGCTCTTCTGACCTTAGGTGTCATGTGGGTATATGAATTCACCCATTTATCAATGATATGTTTTAAATTTGATAACACCAATGTGTTTCCCATCCCCTAAACCTCCAGGGTGTACACAGTTTAATACTGGCAACTTCTAACTATGGGAAATACGAAAACGTCTTTTAAAACTACAATTCCCGAAACACAATTAGCCAGCATGTGTAGTTCTGGGGGGTTAGGGTGGACCCGGGGGCTGGACCTGTTAGAGTCCAGTTTTGGATAGTCTGCCTGGTTTCATTCCATTTGAAAGAGCTGTTTGACGCTCGGCATAACCTTGGCGCACTGCCACTCCAACATCCTATCACAGAGCTTGAGGACTACTCAAGGGGTTTGTCAAGCAAAGCGGATGTCGTAGTCCAAACGATAGCTGAGGATTATGTAGTGTCTTCGGCAATCCTAAACTCCGAAAAAACTATTTGTTTCTCCGAATCGAAGGTTAAAAACACAAAAGCATTGTACGCAATTTAAACCAATCAATGTTGTGTAATTAACAAGGATACACTGATGTTTTTTAGTGGATGAGTACTGCAGATATATCACTGTGAAATCATTTGACAGTGAGGGGAATATTTCCGGTTTTATTATGAAAACTTCGAGACCGGAAATACTGTTTTCGGAAATACTGTTTTCACCCAAAGGTTGACCGGTTGACGCCAACTTTCAATAGAAATGAATAGGGGGAAAGACGTAGTATATACACGTTCTCCTGGCGAGACCTCAAATCATCTTCGTAATATCTATCAAACTATAGATCCTACACATCCACTGGACCTGGATTCTAAAAGTACAATATACACTTCTCGCTAGAAATCTAATCGAAAAGCATTTTAATGGCCAAACTATCCTACGATTTAGGATTTTCCAGAGAGGGTTATTTGTGAATATACGACCCTCCTGAGCATTTGCAATCAACAGGAGCATCAGCCCATATGCCGCCAAATTGTTGTTTCTTACACGACCACTAGAGGTGCTAAACTTTAAACGTGACTATAGGTCGTAGTAAGCTGCTGAACAATCGACCTATTTGGTCGTTTTTTGGAGGAGGACAGGCTGTTAATTTTATACATCACATTGAGAAGATGTGCAGCCACTCTAAACCCTCCATTAACTGGAATCCAGAGGTGGGAGTAAGTCCTACATGTGCAAGTCATGAGCAAGTCTCAAGTCTTGACCTACAAGTATCAAGCAAGTCCCAAGTCACTGTGGTGAGAGTCAAGCAAGTCAAGTCAAGTCATTGCTCAGGTCAAGCAAGTCAAGTCAAGTCATAAGAAATTCTGATGAATAAGCGCAGTTTCCGCATTTAATTCAGTTAAAAGACAGTGATTATGAAAATGGATTCAACCCACACTATGATCTTCATTACATACACAGTTAATCATTTGAAATCTAATTTAGACCGATGACAATCATATTAGATTCATATTAACCCTAGAGAACTACAGACAATATAGCTAGGACTCATTCAAAAAGTCTGTTCAAAATGGCAGAATTCCAGGTAAGAAAATCATATATGGCATTTGCCATTACACATATTTAATTTAAATGTCTGTTAACACTAGAACCGCCAAGAGCGTCAGCACATAGATATCATTTTCAAATCATTTAATTTGTTCCTCTTCATAATTTCCTTATAAACTAAGTAGGACGATTTAAAACTCACTTAATTGGGTTAATTTAGAAATTGCTTCAGTTTATCATCATAACAGATCAAAAAGTTCAGATTCATTTTTACAATAAATCAATGAATGATGCACTTCTACTGTACAAACAAAAACAACATAATTAAAACATTTAAACAAACTACTAAAAGTAGATGAACTACATTATTCAAAAGTGTACAGTAACTTCTGATAATAACGCAGGGGAAATAAACGAGGCATCTATTTTCCTCTCTCTCTCTCTCTCTCTCTCTCCCTCTCCTGACAGCCCGTCAGTATCAGGGTTAGTCAAAATGAATCCCTTGGAGGTTCTAGTGTTAATTTACAGTTTTGTCTTCTCTTTGCAATGCTTAATCGATTTGAAACCAAGTCTAACATAGCTTAAACTTAACGTTAGCTTTCTAGCTAACACAACACACGCACGTACCTTTCTCTGTGGGTTTTTTTGTAGTGACGAATGAAGTTGGATGTTGTGTTGGTCGTGTCAACGATCTTTATACTACAGACCCTGCATACCGCTGTTCTCTTCTTATTACCGTCATCGACAAAATAATCCTTGAATCCAAACTTCACTATTTTTGGTGTAACGCTAGCCGCTGCCATGTTAACTGACACTCCTGCCTTCTAGTGGGTTGCCAGGTTTCAAGTCACAAAATATGCGACTTGAGTCATGACTCGAGTCAAGTCACGTGACTCGAGTCCCCACCTCTGATCACTCTGCATCTAAAATGTTGTCTGTACACACAGTTTATTTCATAATATTCCATAAACACTTATGTACATGTTAATACCTTTTTTCAGGAAATACAAAGGAATCTCTCTTAGCAATGACCATTAAATGATTCTAAAACTCACTTGTGAAGATCTTGTAATCTATTATCTGTGAATTACAAACTATAAGGCTGCTATTCTCAAAGTGAGATCTTATCTCAGCACAAAGCAGGTATTGTACGGTTGTAAAAAGCCTTTGTATTTGTATATTAAATGTCCTCGACATGCGTTCAACAATCATTTATTTATTTATATAATTATAGGAGTCATCATCAATTCACACCTTTCAATCCGTATGATGTTTCCCTCGGAGGCATCAACACGCAGCGTTTTAATGTCAGCGATTTGACCCTTTATTTTCCATTCGAGGCATCTCTTAATGGTGGCAGCTGCTAATGATGAAGGAAGAAAGTGTTGCCGTTGCACAGGACCGTATTTCTCCTCAATTAGAAACCAGAGTGCATTTGCGAAATGAAAGCAGACGTTTATTCAAGAGCATGATAAGATCAAAAGGTACATAAGAAAGCAACCCAACATGATAAACACAACTACAACGCAACCTTATGATCCCTGAGAGATCTTAGAAAATGCAATTAAACACCGGGAACAAACCAACATGTCAATCAAAGCCTTGTGTCTTTGAAATCCAGGAAAAGAAAAAACAATAAGAATGCTTGCTGTGTTGGAAAAGTGCTTTGTAACGACTCACTGAAGCAGGAGCAGAACGGGCATATTTATAAATGTCTTTGGTTTTTACTGATAACCCCTGTCCTTTTTATAGAAAAAGTGCTACTGTTTCATTGCTTTCTTTGTAACAGAGCTTTTTTTCTGTACCAAGCTTGAAGCATCATTTATTATTCTCCTGTTTGTTCACTTTCCCTAATATCTACAGAATCCTCGTCAAGGGCGAAACAAGATGGTGAAAACAGCCACTCAAGACAAATGACATATCACCGGGATTCACGACACGAGCATTTGACTCATTGGATTAATAAAATCATTAAACTGCATAAAAGCCCTCGCCATTCAACTCGGGTCCCAACAGTGTTTCACCTTGTCTGCTTGGCAGCGAGGGGCCCTCTGTCTTGTTGAGAAATTAGTGGGGGTGAGTCTCAGCTCTCGTCCTGCGCCTCCGTCGGCCGGCACGTCCGCCCTGCTCAACGCCATTGATTACGTGATGCAAGTAAAAGCCAAGTTTGCCTCTCTGATCATTAATCCTGCTGCGGCCTCGCTCTTGAACAACACTTCTCCCCCCCTCCCCTCCCCTCCCTATCCACTTCTTTCCCATATCTGGCATTTACTGAAGTCATGGGAGCATGGGCTAAATGAAGCCTGAGTGATGGAGGCTTTTTTTTCCCATGAAGGAGGTGTAGTTCGACATCATCTGACTAGAGCTTGAAATGTTCACATATGTTATGGCATGAGGAGAAATTCCCACTGAGATTGATATGTCATGGCAGGGTGGAATCCCTACTACAGGAGAAGCTCTGTAAACAGTTTTGAAAAGATAACAGAGAAAAAGATGTCTAGATCGTCTTTTTACAAAATGAAAGAGATGGGGAAACAGACAGGGCCGGTGCCTGTGCTTATCCAACATAAAATAGTGTGTTTACGCCAAACAAGAACAAGTTTTACCAGAATATCACATGTCTTAATTACTTTGCACATCCCAATTAATCCGGTTTTACAATAAACTTCATTGTGATTTAATTGAAATACACGTATAAAAAGGTGCTGACAAAACAACATTGTGATGCCAAATTGGAAAAAGTCCCTTTGTCAGGCATGTCAGCAAGATGAGGAAAAACAATAACAACTATTGTTTAGGAAAGATATTCTGCGGATGGTATGAGCAATACAAGAGAAATGCTGTATAAAAAAAGCTAGAATTAGGTTCCAAACTGTCACATGCAGACAATGAAGCTGTACAGAATGTTCATCATACAGAAAGTAATCTCAAACGAAAGCTATGCTGGCATTATTCTGATGAATGCAAACAGAAGAAAATAAGTTTTGTAACATCCTACCAAATGTCTCGACTGTTCTGAGATACATTTAGAGAGTGGTTCAGTGATGACTGTTTCTGTAGGCCGACCGGGAAGATAGCTTCGCAAATGGGTCCATCAACAAAAAGCAATGGTAGTTTCCATTCGATTACAATATATTGCAGAAAATAAGTTCATAATAGTGTCCGAAAAGGAGCAGGAGGAAGCAAATGGTTATTAATTCCTACCCTTTACTCAACTGCTGATAGTCTAATTTCTGCCATTATAAATCACTTTAAAATATCTTCAGCTGGTGTTAACCACAGATTTCAGACTTTGAGACGAGGTAAACAGAAGATACGGAGTTATTTCTGGGTTTTAGAACTCGTTCCTACACCACCCTAGAGAAGGACAAGCATGATAACATAATTTTCTTCATGATCAGTGACATTTGGAACAATACTTTTCCAGCCCCTGCAGTCAACATGTCGCTGTGACCTTGGGCAAGACACTCAACCCCAAGTTGTTCCCGATGGCCAACGGTGTGTGAGTGTGTGTGAATGTTGGCTTCCTTAGGCAGATGGCATCGTGCATTGCAGCCTCTGCATGCTTTGTGTATGGCTGAATGATGACTTGAGTATGTAAAGTGCTTTGAAGAGTCGTAAAGACTGGGCAAAGCACTATATAAATGCAGTCCATTTACCATATTTCCAAACAGTTCTCAGAAGGTTTCGGCTGACTTCAGGTTTATATTTCTTAGAATCTACTAACCACATTAAAAGAGCTCTGGAGTTTCTTAAATTGTACAACATTTGATTCATTGTTTTTATTCTCAAGTTTGTGAAGGCCCTGACACACCTACCCGATGTTGGGAGTCAAAGGCCGTCAGAGGCCGTCAGAGGCAGTCGGGCATTCGCAGCGCCCTACTCAGGTTGGTGTGTCCCACATCGTCGTTGCTTTACGGCACATTTTCACACCTCCCGCGGCCAAGGAAAGTCGGCCAAAGAAATCACTCTGATTGGCTGTTGCCTCTTTTGAATGACGAATACACACTACCGCTGCCTGCTGGTAAGGACAGTTATTGCCACTCGTCGACTGAAGTCTTTGCGGTGTGTTCGTAGGCGGGCGGCGTAGGCGGGCGGCGTAGGCGACGCAGGCGACGTAGCGGACGTAAAAGTCGGGACGCCTTCGGTACGTGTTCTTTGGTCTCAGGTTGGTGTGTAGCGGCCTTTAGTGGGAGTTAGGGCTAAGGTTCAGTTTATGGTGTGAGTTTAGGGTTTTCAATTGAAGATTAACTTAATTTAACTGCAGTAGTTTAATAAATACAAGCATTAGTTAACTTTATTTGTATGCTACAGATTCTCAAAAGCTATTGTTTTAATGTCTATTCAAAGTCAAAACAAGTTATTGTATCATATCTGTTTAGTTTTTTTACTAGAAGGAAATAAAAAAGGGAAATCCATTATTTTTTGAATTGCTCCTTTACCCCTGGGACAGCACCTCCAACACAAGCATCAACACAATATACCCGTTGCATATCCAACCAGCAGCAGCCGAATATGAGTTCTGTGACACCCACAATGCAATGCTGAGGCCCTGACGGCGGTGAGATTTCACACCAGGTAATTATCTAGTGTTTTTCTTTGCCTTTGGGGGGAAGGTGGGCGAGCATGGCTGAAAGGGGGGTGGTGGTGGAGGGTGAGGTCTCCCTCACACCCTGAGATGTGAGGGTGAAAATTACACAGCCTCTCCACAGGCTTGGAGAGCCACCAGACCTCATCAAGCAGGTGAGTGGTTTTTTGCATTTCTCCCTCAATGTCGCCACATCCAGTATAAATAGAACAGTATAGTGGCACAAGTCACATCTCAATTGGTGTGTTGTGTTTCAGAGCACCTCCACTGAGACGCCGGGCACCCGGGGTGGATGGGAGAAAAGAGGAGAGCCTCGCTAATGGACAGGAGCCAGGCCTCTGTTTTACAGTCCCCGCCGAGAAGCCTTTCTACGGGCCCTTCAGTCGTACCCTGGTGTGTACAAACACATTGAGCGACATTCATTTTCCCTTTGTGTTGGAGGCGCCATCTCCACCTTTCTTCAACCCAGTCTCCATGCATACTGCTTGTTAGAGGTAGTTTAATATAAAAAGCCAACATTGAACTATTATAAAAAATCAGACAACAGCATATGATTTGACTCTGCTGCGTATTCAGTCTGTAAAATTAAACGTCACTCTGTTAGATTGGCCTCCGAGGAGAATATATTAATGAGACATCAACTAAGTTTGATCCCATAGGAACTTTAATCAGGAAGTGAAATGAAATGTGATCGAAATGTTAATGATCTCTCATTAATGCGCTCAATGTGGGGGCAAATGGAACAGTAGGCCAGCTCCATGTACCGGTTTGATTCTGCTGCTCCATCTCTGACCAGATTGTGTGTTTTTTTTGCTGGAATCCTCTGCAGAATCTAAAAGGAAATGTGCCTCGCTCTGCCCTTCATCAGCCGGGGTCAGATCTGACAGCAGGAGTACAGACGTCTCATTATCCTTCCATCCTTCTTTGCTGATCATCAGGTTAGTGCAAATCTATAGCTTTGGGTCTAGTTCCATCATTAGTTTAGGCTTTGGGGGATTATGGGACTTTTAAGGTCATTCTTTAAACCCAACAAACTCTGCCAATTTATCTAGATAACATGTTTGTAAACATTGAGATTGAAGATATCATGTGACAGATTAAATTAAGAATAATTAAATTTGATATGTCTTTTCTCTGTATTGCATTTTTCATATTTGACCCCGATGGGTAATTATCAACTTGGATCGTACCGTTTAATTGTTTTTATTCATTATCAACCTATACGTTAATATTGCAGAATTGTAAGCAATGAAACGACCCATAAACCTGCATTCTTTCAATTATCTAGCTTTGGGGGGGGTAAACTGGTTGCAAAAACCTGTCCGATTGTATTGAGTTCTATGACAAAATAACTTAAGTTCTCACTTGAGTTTTTCCTTAGTAAACAGTTTTCATATGAGTGTATGGTCTCAGTTGCTAGTGTGAAGTATTCCTCCTAATAGCATGATATTCATTTAGTAAATGATGGTCCCTTTTAAAGAAAAATAGAGAATTACGCTGCTTATGCTTTATGGTGAGGCTACCTCATGATTTACAAGTTGATCCTGCTCAGAGTTGTCAGGTTGTTTTCACCTTGGAAGCTTTCACAGATTGTTTCAGTTCATTAGATTTAACGGTCATATTATGTGCACTAACAAAATGTCTTCTTCAGGGTTGGGTTGTACTATTTCACCAACTCAAGTAACTTCTGGTTTAAAAGAAACACAGATAGCAACAGCCAAAGATAACAATTTCCAAAATGCCTATCTTTGGGGTTCAATAACATTGTACACAACCAATGAGTGTTATCATGCTGACTCCACACACTATTTCTATACGGAGATCCGAGACTCGACAAACGTTTGATTGCGACTCGTAAATCACAAGGTTGCAACTGTCTTAATCATTCCCTGCTGTACATGGCTTCATGTAAGCTAGAAATGTTGGATTAAATATGTTGTCAAGGCACCATCTATGCTGTCATGGCAGTAATAACATTGTTTTCTCATGTTAATTGGTCTTGTTTTCTCGAGTTAATTCATTAATTACCTTGTTATTTTGACACAACCGCATAAAACTAATAGCTGTAAGCACCGATACCCGTATATACTGCATATACAATATATCATATGGGAGGTAGTTCAACATGTCAGTTGTTTTTATCACTGTGTTGTGTTCAGATTTCTACAGTTCCTTTATAGAGATGATTCAAAACCACCTTCTCTTTCTACTAAACAATCAAAAACCTCTCTTTGTGTTTCTTTCTCAAGCACACACACAAAGAACAAGGTAGAAACAAGGACAAGAGCAGCATATTGTATCCAACCGCAGTGACTCAATCAAAGTTTATTGGCCAGAAGTTGATGCATTCCATCAGCCCTCCTCAGATAAGCACCTCTGAATCTGTCTTATATGTATAGCTATGAGCCAATGGGGGTTAATAACGTCATTCTCCTTCATTAGGTATACAGTAGGTGCAGGAGAGAACAGGAGAACAATGGAGGACTCACCAGCATCTCAAGAGGCTCCCAGCAAAACAGGGATTAGGTGGAGATTATTAAATGTCAGCTCTTAAAACGAATACTTTTTACAGCCTCAAAGTAAATCAATACTACTTATCTTTGATAAAAGAGGCAGAGCAGATGTGCCAGCGTAGCAGTCTGACAGCTCTTTCTTTCTCTCTTTCGCTCTCCTCAAAACCTCTACTAATCGAATTGAAAAACCCCATAGGGATGCTTTCAAAATGCATTATGGAGCATTTGTGTTTTTACATATGTATGTGTTCTTCTCTGTTACATTATTGCACAGTCCAAATGCTCTCCTTTCATTTCTGTCCTCTTCGGGCTGCTTGACGGTCTCGCTCTTAGTTTTTTCCTTTTAAAAAAAGGCTTACAAATCAAATTTGAAATTCCACTGGCATGTTTCCAATGTGGGGCACAAAGCACTTTTTTTGAGAGAACCAAGTCTTTCAGGATATTATTGGGCAGTTCATAATCTCTGCCCGGCTGTATATATCGTGATGTTTTCAGGTGTATATGTGCATCTCTGTGTATATAGAGTTATTTCTGTTTTCTCCTCTGGCAGGGCTAATACCAATGAGCATTGTGCCTCATGCTGAAAAATCCATTTTCTCAAAGGCGCCTAGATTGACATCTGCGAATATTGATGGTAAACAAACCAATCAGAACGGCTCTGTTGGTAGCTGTGGACCTCATCTCCCTGCTTTTCAAAACAAGGGCAGGATGCGCCCTGCCGAGCCTGATCCCACATTACTCCTGCGATGAAGCCGGCATGGGCAGTTTGAAGTTTCAAGTGCCTCCACCCAAGGAGCGTGTGCCATAGCTGGACCCTTGCTCTGTGTGTGTGCATTTTTTTTACATTTGTATAGTGCACCCTCAGTGCTTTCTCATTGCCTGCATCCAAATCATAATTACAATGTAATATCACGCGTAAGGCAGTGTCCCGCTGGTGTTTCACTTTCTCCTCCTTTTCCCTTCTATGAATATCAAATGGTCTCACGCTGAGCTCTGGAAGCTGCACAGCTCTTCCCCAGACACACAGACTGTGTTTATGTGTGTGTGAGAGTTTGAGGAGTGTGGGGGGGGGGTAGTTGGATTGTGCATTCCTCATCTGTTTCTGACAGCAAAAGCCAGCGGCAGGACTTCATTTTTTTTTTTTTAAATACGCCTAGCATCCCTCTGGTTTGTTGTTAGCCCTGTCCAAGCAAGACAAGCTTACAGCCCATTCAGCTGTCCTCTGTTGGGTGAACATGATATTTCTTATTCATGTCACATAAACTGCAGAAATCACAAAGGCTATCTCAGATGCAGTGCGAGGCGATACGCCAGAGTCTTGGCATGGTTGTGGAATGCGAGGCTGCTATGCCAGTGGCTTAGAAAGAGGACATCTGTCACACGCTCATCAAAAGAGCCTTTCTTTGTGGAGAAACTGCTGAAACACTTCTAGTTTGGTACATGGAATGCTTGTTTGTTATTCTGTTGTACTGTACTTTGCATGTCATTAGTGTTCCTGTGTTTTCCCCCACTAGATGCAGTTTCTTTCCTTTTGATTTAAAAGGTTTTGTTCCCTCAAAGAATATATTTTTCAAGGGATCATTTGACAGATGTTATCTTTTTTCAACCTACTACCACAGTGGAGAAGAAAGTCACTTTTTTCCCACTAAGCAGTGTTTATTGAGAAAAGCACTAATTCAAAGAAAGTGCCTCCAGCAGTAATATAAACAGACTATCCATTCAGCCGAGGACTGGGGGTCTCTTTTATCTATGAATCACAATCGACAGACACGTAATAGTACACATTGTGATGTCGGCTCTGCAGGCAACAAACAGATGCAAACACAAACAAATTCAATAATGTTTGAGGGCTAGATCATGTTCATTTGTGGGAAAATTGAGACATGTTTAATTCCGTTAAAGTGGTGACTGACAGCCACAAAACACTATTGTTGGTCCCTCAACAGTGGCAGAGCTGGGGGGTGGCTGGGAGTGGCCACGGCCACCCCCAGCTGAATCCTGGCCACCCTATTGGCCACCCCAAACACCCTCACCACGGGGGCCCAAACAATTTTAGAACATTAAGAAAAAAATGTTTAAGCAACCTTTCATCATTCATCAAGAATTAACATTAATAGGACGTTATATCGATAATGTACTCACTAAACTTACAATTCATTTAACTTATTTTCTTCCAAAAGTTAATTATCCAAAGCCTCTGTACACCCCCTTCTATTTACATGTAATGGTTTGGTCCTGCCTCCAAACGCGGTGCAGCACCGCCGGCACTTTCTAGCAGAGAGTGAGAGCATGTTGGGAGCAGGGATGCTAGTACTTCTGTGTGTGCCATGTCTCAACGACTCACAAAGTCAGGCTTTCAAAAGAGAAAAGAAAGGAGAGAAAGACAAGAGAGAGGGACTAAAGGGCGACAGTATGTCACCATGTTTTTCAAAGAAAAGGTGGGTGTGGTCTATGAGTGGTGGAAATGTGTCTGTTAGCTATGCGTAGTCCATTGTAAATAATAATTGTTATTTATTTATTTTTACTAAGCTGACATTAAGTACTGTTAATATCTATACAGGTTTTTAATTTCACTGCTCTTTTAGCTGACATTTAGTAAATGCAGGTACATTTTTAGCAGCTATTCATACTAAATCAGTTGTCCCTCCCCCTGGTGCCAGGACCAACAGATCCATCTCTAGACTTAGCAGCCCTGTCCCCTCATAAGTGTTATATTTTCACAGCTCAGTGTCAGTAAATATTGTGAGGTTACTATTGGACTACAAGATAGATGCAAACCTGTACAGGTAGAGTTATTTAAAGCATAAATGAGTCGGTTGGGTTCTGGAGGTGTGGTTACAGCAATTGTGCTTGGTTGGCGTGGCCTGTGCCTGGTGGTGGGGCCGTGATATCTTTTCATGGGGCCCAAAATCCCTGGCGTGTATGGCCATTGGTCAGGACCTATAAACACATTTACTACCCAATAGCATTGTGAGGCTGAACAAAAGGACCTTTTGACTATGTAAATGTAGTCTTTTAAAAAAACAAAACATTTACTGACTTTTTTGGATAGCTTAAAGGTAGGGTATGTACGTTTGAGAAACCGGCTCGAGATACACTTTTTGTTATATTCCATGGAATGCTCTTAACATCCCGATAGCAATGAATATATTAAGTGCTTTGACAAAAAATCCATACAAAAATGTCATCTGTGGAAGCCGTAGTACTGTAAAAAGCACGACCAATCATCTGAGCCGGCCCGGCTAAAATAACTGGATGGCCTACCTGTCCGTGACAGCCTTCCATCTGTGCACAAACTTATCTCGTGCCCTCATTGGTCATGTGCACGTTCGTGTGTGTTGGAGGAGGGGCTCTGTAAGGAAGTGGCAGATTTTCTCCGGTCGTGTATTTTCAAATTCTAGCGCACTCAAGCTGGTTTCTCCAAAATTACATACCCCACCTTTAAAGTTACAGGGTTAAGGGCTATTGTTTATTGTTATTTACTTTAAGATGTTTACTCTTAACCTATCATTTAATTTAAAAACTCTTATTTAAATGATGTGTGTGTCTCTGTATTCCTGATGATACACTGAGAGAATGAGCTCATAGTGCTGCTGGTCACCATAAGCTAAACAGTCTGTATATTGCATTACATTTGTATAATGTAAGCTTCGTTGATACTTTGCCTGTGGGAATATGAAAAAAATTGTTAGATATACTGAATATTATTTGATCTATTCCACCACTTAATCCCAAATAATGTAGAGGTGTTTCGTCGGTGCCTTAATTAACCCCTTATTTTCTAGTGAGATGTATTTTTATGTTCATATAATAGTGATTTCAATGCCACCCCAAAATGAGCACTGGTTCCATCCTGGCCACCCCACTGAAAATGTCCTGGCTCCGCCAGTGTCCCTCAATAAGCATTGGAAAAACCATCAGTGTTCAGGTATTTACTACAGTCTGTAATAAAACCAACATATGAAACAAAATCACTTTTTTAAAACTTAGTCACACCACTAAAGACACCTCTATGTCTTAAAATAACATTATAATAATTGTTCAAATAAATTGTACACCAAATAGCAGAGAAAATGCTAGGATTTCTTTCATTTTCATCCCTTAACTTTTTTCCAGATGGCTAATTAAATGTGCTTTCTGATGTATACAGCATCCATGTTCAATTTCAATCTTAGTAAACAAGGTGTGGTGTGTAGTTTACAGTTTGACCTAAACAGACAATACATGAATGATAGTGATCACAAAGATACAGGGATAGTAGTTTATAGCTCCACATTATTCTCATTATTATTATTTTTTAAACGAGCTGGTATTGTATTGGGACTTGTGTAAGTCTTTTTACTTCCACTAATTAAATTATCTTTAATACCAATTGCCTCCAATTATCTATATATTCCTCAACAGAAAACGTGGGTTAGGGTTAGGTTCACTACTCGGTATTGGAATCCAAATGGTTGAAGGGAAACATCACAACATTTATATGTTTAATGCACACAATTGGTTTGGTCTAATTCCACTATCATATATTTCGAAATGATCAATTACTGCCAATAATCTCAATATGCCACAACAGAACATGAGGGTTTGGGGTGGGTTTAGGGTTAGGGGTACTACTCGGTACCGGAATCCAATTTGGTAGAGGAGGAAAAAATGAATTGTAACATATTGTTTATCAATATAAACATTTGGTTCAGTCAATACAACAACTTCCCCCATCAAATGTTCCATGATATATATTTCCTCCTATTTTATATAAATATACCCCAACAGACAATTAGGGATGGGGGTAAGAAGGACAACTCAGCATTGGAATCCAAGTGGATGATGGTAAAATGGTATCGTAACATCTATATCATCAATGTACACATTTGGTTTAGTCTATAATTAATTTCACTATCAAATGATAATATACATTTCCTATAATGATCTATAGATGCCACGACCAAAAATTAGGCTACGGGTTACTACTGGGCAACATATTCTAAATTGCTAAAGGATAAATGGAATCGGAACTTCTATATTATCAATGTCCACATTTGGTTTAGTCTATATAACAACTTCCAGTATCAACTGATCTATAATATACATTTCCTATTTCAATATGCCACAACAGGAAATGTAATAATCCTTTCTGCTGGTAATGTGCTATATTCTGCGACTGTAGGACATAAACTGAACCTTACAGGATTCAGTCATATGACAGAGGCGCTGCGGTGCGAGTCTAAATCCATTTGGCTGTGACTCTGTAGAAAATGATCTAATGAGGAACATTACGAGGGAAAACATTCAGAATGTACTTGGCTGCAAATATATAAACATTTTGGGACTATAAATAATTTCTCAACCTCCTTCAACTTTTGTATGTACTTGGTAGGAGTCAACTTGGTAATAATGATGTGTCCCTCCCCCTAAAGCAGCACAGATGTCACACAGGTACATGCTTATTCTCCTGTCACGGCTCACATTAGCATTCTTCATTAGACATGGAAGCTATGGAAACATAAATCAATGCAACAGCATCCTCCACATTAGTAAGGTGCTTCTGCTGCCTGCTGTCTCGTGGGAACAAGTGAGATGATGGCTGCAAATTAATTTGTGACACCCGGAATTGATTTTCTAATCCCGCATGGTATTTGATAAATAACCCTTCAGAAAACGAACACCTCAGACGATAAATACAGTTATTATCTCTTAGAGGGATAATTAGTGCTTCCTTCTAAGACGGAGCACCCTTGCTCCTCTGCTGCAGCGCTGCAACCCCAAAAGTAGCACAACTAATACAAGTTACATTGTTCAATGGTCCACAAACAAAGGGAGTGTTATATTGTTTCAGCTTTAGGTGGTGTTGGGCTTCTGGTCAGACTGACGAGCAAACAGCAGCACTTCCCCACGAGGTATTGGCAGTAATATTTAGCCAATTATGAGTGTGGTTTAAAGTGAAGTTATGAAACTCACCTGAGGGCACGTACTGACAATTAAATATATGTTGGGTGCTGTCGTTATACCAGTTTTCTAAGCCTCCGCTCTCTCATTAATGGACTTATTTATGATGACATATTCTCTCTATTTTAATTGGGAAATTGTTTGTTGTTGTGTTTTTTTATTGGCACTGAAGGCATGAAGTAATCATCTTTAATGGCCCCACTAACTTTCCTAGTTTTGTCATGTCCCTAAGTGGCGTTCAGGGACCACCAAAGGGTCTTTTAGGCGGTACAACAGGGCGCCATCAGAAAATATGAGTCACATTTTAATTGTTTTCATATTAACACAAGATTGAAACTGTATGAGTGTTTAGTTAGTTTAGAGTTTATGATAGTGGCATAGCTCTAGGGATGGCATTGTTGCTCCGTCCACACTTTGGTCCAGACATATCGACATTATTACTGGTGTCATGGTTTTTAGTTTGCCATTCTATAGTCTGTTTCTGTTCTGCTGTCATTTCAGACCCGGCTACTCCCGCTTGCATGTGTTGAAACGTGATCATTGTTCTCGAGTCCAGGAGGAAGTTAAATAAGAGACAATGTAGTCTCGAAAGAGGTTCAAATGGGTACATTAATTAAGTAACAGAGCGATTCAGGCACACAGCTGTATGTCAGCAGTGGGGGGAAGACGAGAGAGCGAGATAACGCCGTCTCCCTGTCTATATCTCTTCCTTGGCTCCTCCTCTCAATAGAGTGGCAAAGTCACGCCCATCTACTTCCGCCCCATGGGACCTTATTTCTGAAAAAGTATGCATTGAAGTCAATGGAGAGTGTGACGGCCCCAGAGCCTGTGTGCAGGTGTGTTACAGGTCTTACGGTGGGGTGGAGCTGAAGAGGCCAATCAGCGTGATCGCGGACACCTGGCCGGAGCCAAGGTGCTATTAAGTCCAGCTGCCCGGAGTCACGAGGCGGCCCCTGACTCTCTCCAAGCCGGCCGCAGGAGGAGTAACACGGCGATCCTCTCCCCTCGTCCATCCATCTTGACATTACCAATAAATGTGCCGTGGCTTTTTGGAAACTCGTGTACGTCTGGTTGTCTTTTCGTTGTGGCCTACGAGCCGGTCATAACAACTGGGGGCTCGTCTATCGTGAGTATGAACCGGGAGTTGGTTGGGTTGTTTTGGCGTTAGCTGTACCCAGAGCCCTTTATATCTCTATGACTCTGGCTGTACCTAAATTAGCCTGTGTTCGTGGCTAGTTGGTAGCCTGAGTTTTTTTGAGGGGATTCCCTCTGAGGACAGTGACGTATGTGGCTTTATATGGTGTTGTGGATGCACTCTACGGGTGCCTAAGCGTTATTTTGGAACGCGTATGGTCCCGGGTTTGTGCGATTTGATGAGATGTGTTTTTGTCCGATAGCGGTGAGCTGTTCTGTGAAATATTCGCTGAAAAATAGGAGGTAGTGGTCCCGCCTGTGTACACAATACCTGTAGGAGTGTTTCCCCTGGTAGGTTCAAGAGGCGTTTCCCCTTTGGGTTTCGTCTGGGGGGGCTTTGATAGTGTTGA
>CALSBZ010046934.1:1947729-1965361 GCA_943591055.1 Gobionotothen gibberifrons
TGTGTGTGTGTGTGTGTGTGTGTGTGTATGTGTGTGTGTGTGTGTGTGTGTGTGTGTGTGTGTGTGTGTGTGTGTGTGTGTGTGTGCAGAGAGAGAGCTTTGCATCCAGAGTGCTTTTGACCTCCAGGGTGAGACAATTTGGAGTTCCTTCAAGCAGTATGAGTGGAGACGGCGTGGCAGACCTCTCTGGCCCCGTCCTCTTCTATCACACCGACGGTTAGTCCTAATCAGAACCGACATATCGTCTGTCTGTCAGTTCATTCGGCGTCCATGTTGGCTTCAAAGTTTGCGCTATTGCCTGAAATTGCTTTCCGAGCTATGGGTATGAAGGACGAAATGAGAGTTGCAGAATGTGAAAGTGAAGCTTTGAATTGCCTTGCTGTATGCGGAGGCTTTGTGCAAAGTCTTAATGCTAAAAATACAGATGCAAAGTGTGCAGCTCGCACAAAGGCAGTGCCATTAAATCCATCAGAATCCTATGTTAAATTAAAACCTCTTTCTCTCCCTCAGCCTCGCTACCTATCACTCTTGTCTGGTCCTGATTGGTTGATGGGATCCATTAAAATGTCTAAATGAGATTTGGCTTGCATTACTTTTTAAAAGAGGTGAGTGAAAATGAATAAGAATACAGTAAATAGAAAAAGCGGCCCAGATGTACAGGCAATAAAGCCTCAAGCTAAGCAGGGGCTTTTAAATGATTAGGTGAGTGCCGGGCTCCGCGCTTGATGACATTTGCATTTTTATTTTGGATTTAAATCTCACAAACCTAATCATTTCATTTCTGCAAATGTGGGCCATTTGTTAGACTCCTACATGATGAAGCTCTCTAGTCTCCCAAAGGCGGAGAATGGCAGACTAATGAAACAAGGTACTCCGCATAGTATTTTCCAGACCTTTTCTTTTTGTTATGCAAATTCTTGCGGCAGTAAAGAGTGGCAAATTCTAAGTCTGCAAAAAGATTTTTCCCAATATTGCCACTATGCAAAGAATTGGAGTTGTTAGAGTAAACACACACACACAAAAAGCACCGAAGACGTCCACTTCACAAACTTAAAGCTACCCAAAGAAGATATTAAACAACTTCATTCAAAAGTAGACTCATTCTTTGTCAATTTCCGTTGGGGGGATTAGTTGGGAAATTGTTATGGAATTCATTTAAATCAAATATGAAACAAAATAAAGATACAGCAACAAACTTTGGAAGTGTTGAGTGCCCTACTTTACCAGAGAACGCAGTCATTTCTGTGATTTACTGGATCCACGAATCAAATTGAGATTGCATATCCAACAGATCGTCATTATTATCATGGGGAGATAGAAGGGCGGCTAGTCGCGTTCCCCTACAGCCGCGGTACGGCTTTCAACTCGATGTGATTGCTCAATTGCATGTTTATCATCCATGACATTGGCGAAATGTTTCTTTCTTGGAGTCACCTCATAAAACCCTCATTTACAAATGTTTAGCCGAGATTAGTCCATTAGCCAAATTACCTAGCCAAGCAGTTGATTTCCAAACGGAGTGTCTTCAATCTGCAGCACAGCATGGGACCACACTCTCAGAAGAAATAAGACAGAGAGTGGGAGACGGGGGGGGGGGGAACGTGCGGGCCTGGGGAAAGACCTGAGTTCTTCACGTTTTGCTTATAATGTCATACCTTCATGAAAGCTGCCCTGATAGTGTGTCCTTCTCACATCTAATTGGAGCATCAGAGAGGAGGTGAGAGATTATTCTGAGCCATTCACAGCCAGGGGTACATATGAGAATGTACATATGCAGCATTAACTCCAATCAACTCTCTGATAAGGCAAACACATTTAGAAAGGCACTCTTGAAAGGGTTTTCTTTAGTGCTCTCCTGAGAACAGAGGTGGACAAAGTACTCAGATCTTTGTTGAGTAAAAGTATCATCTTGTGCTGTGACTGGTTGGCTTGTAGACCATTTACATGCACACAAACCTATACAAAACACCACAGGAAAGGGAAATCCCCCAAAAGCATTTAAATACAGTAAAGGTTACAATACACCACAGCTTAAGATGCCTACGTTTGATTGCTCTCTTATTGGTAACCACCTTTTTTCGAAATGTCTTATTTTGTCCCCATTACTATTTAAAAGCTTAATTTATTAAAAGAAAATCTGAAAATAGCTTGCACCGAGAAATGTCAACTAACAAGTGAAAACACTTGACAAAGAACATTCATGCGCTTATCAGTAACTTTCTTGACATAGTGTTGTGGCGATCCAGCATAACACAACAGGAAAGAATGAAACAGAGAGGAATCAATAAAACACAAACACAGATATAGCTGATCAATAATTATTATTTAGTTGTTGCAACAAACAAACAATAATGGGAAGTACATCACCTGCTGCCACAGCAGCCAATCGCGGAAATGCCCCCCGACAGTAGCAACAATCATACAGCATATATAGCCACTGTAATGAACACACACACATTTTCCCTAAGCATGTTTAACGCACACACATTTTATCATGCAGCCTACCACACAAATGTCACATGTTTATCTCTCTGAAAGCTATACCTGTATATGTTTAAACATCATCGTTGACATCTTTAGGATAGTTAACTAACAAAGGTTAACTGTTTTTATAACCTGAGGCCTTCTCTGAACTTCCTCTACCCTCGGTGTCAGCTCACTTAAAATGAATACATCTATTGATAATTCAGAATGACCATTGTCTCTCTAACTGTGTGTGACCCAGCTCAGTAACACACATCATATAGCTTATCATGTGATCTCTAATAAATATCAGAAATACGCTGTATTAAACATTCTGCTATAACAATAGTTTCTTGTTTTTTTTATCTTTGTCATTATCTACTCTGCCCTCATAGCACCTATTACATTGCCTAAAAGTGCATATGATGAAGACCATTTAAAAATCTTCTGACCCCATTCGTCTCCACCACTTTTCAACACAAAATGCCTTGGTCAATAACACATTCATTGCAAACCCTGTCTACTCCTTTTCTTTCTTTTCCATTATCACTAAATGGCTGGGAAAGAGATTAAAAGGCTTTAATTCAAAAGTACAATTACTCAATTTTCTCACTCTTTTCCGTCTTCCTCCTTCACTTTTTGGGACAGGTCTGGCGTCTCAACTAAGGCTTGCCCTCGTATTTGAATACGTTCAAACGGTGGCCTGTTTGTAGGGAGTGAAATGGGGTAGACGGGGGGGGCAGTATCAGTTCTATACAGTTGGCTCCGAGGAGAATATGATTCCTTTTCATCTGTCACTCTCAAGGTGTCATTCTCCACCCCAGGTTGTTATCGCCACACAGCCCATGACAGCTTCAAGCCGCTTCCTCAAGGGAGGAGGGGAAGAAAACGTTGCAAAGCTTCACGATGAATACATTTGGAAGGAGATGAAAATGACATATCGTCGCACACAGACGTCAATTGATGCTGCATTATACCGTTCAAATAAACAGAGAGAACCAAAGCACAATGTTGGTTTTGTGTTATTCAAAGGGTTTTTCAGTGGATTAGTTTGTTCGGTCTTTTGTAATACCCATAATAACATTTTGTCATGCATTAGCAGGCCAATGTAAACAAAGCCATGCGTAGAGAGTTTCTCAGTTTGCTGTGGCAGGATGCAGCGTTGAGTCGCCATATGGAATAACAGCAGCAATATGAGAGCGCAGAACTGAGCTGCCATTTCAGTGGAATGTGATCGAAGATTATAATGCACTGATAATGTATAGCTAATATAGTGCCACCCCCTGAAAGACAATGATTGGAATCACACATCAGTGACGCCTGAGTTAAATACTGCAAGTCGAGCCACCATTGTAATGCAGTGTGCTTAGATCACAAAAAAGGAACATACCATAACATCACGACAATGTGTTATTTTGCCATCTTTAGTTATTCTTTACTCGGGTCATCTTGAGTTTGTTAGTTATCAGGTTTATGTTGTTTCATGCTTAGTTTAAAGTCCATTTCTAGATTTACTTATGTTAAGTATTGTTTCAGTAGTTGTTAAATACAGTCCCTTGTGTCTAGTCTTGTCATGCACTCTCAATGATTGCACTTCTTGTTTTATTTTGTACTTACCTTTCCATCTCATTTCAGAGGCCTTGACTTCCTGTCATTGTGTGTTTTCCCGCAGTGTGATTGTTGGCCCCACCCTTGATGGTGTCCCATTAACTCTTCAAGAGATAGTCCTCGTCTCCCTTTTTGCCTGTAAAGAGAGCCAGCGTTTTCCAAGTCAAGAACTTTAGATGTTTGAACCAAGATCTTTGTTTATTTAGTCGTTTATATTTTTGTCTATGATAAGATTTTCTTCTGAAATAATAAATGTTTTGTTTGACTTCCTTTGTTAAATTCAATAATGACTTTTGTTTTTATACTTTTGTGTCGAGTCGTTGCATTCGAGCCCCAGCCATTGTGTCACATTCCTAACACCCATAACAGAATCTTCTTATAAAATAGCTACATTTGTCTGATTCGAGTACAGACATCAACTAATGACTCATTCAGAAAGGGCCCACTGATTTATGATCCCAAATCCCAAAAAATTGATGTAAGCTCTAAACACTACAACACACAATAATATTATCACCTTTAGGTTGATATGAGGAATGTGTCAGCAAACAGTTGTTCATTTAGACCGATTTAGACCCAGTTATGACTATGACTGATGCACTGCTGTCAAGTCCTTTGTTTAACAACGCCTATATTTTCACCATGTCTTAAATTATTGATAGATACATACAAATTATGTATTGTAAATTATACTGTCATTATTAACTGACATGCAGCCTGGAGAATGTCACTTTTCAAGAGCCTGGAGGGTTTGTAATCAATTCTTCAACAAATGATATTGCAAACCAAAAAATGATAATGGTATTAATTGTCATTATTCTTTTAATAACCAGACTCATTCTAAATTCTCCCGAGCTCTTTGGAAATGTGTCACCATTATCATTAATAGGGGTTGATTATAACATGGCACTACCATTTAAGTTAGTGCAGTAGCTCAACAATTCATTACAAGGGCTATCAGAATTAATTATTAAAAATAATTATGAATTTTCTTAATTAGTGTGATTTAATTCACATGAAATCATCTTGAAGGGGAAACACCTTTGTGAAGAGGGAAACAATAGCCAGTAATGTAATGAAACCGTCAACAATAAATTACACTGGACTATGATTTACAAATTCTGATTAATGACTAAATTAATAAGAATAAACACAATTTCCATAGAAAAAGCTAGAAAAAGGTTGAAGTCTTTAAACCAGTGGTTCTCAAACTTTTTCTCCAGGTCTTTGGAGGAAAAAAAAAGTCGGGCCCCCCCCAACACAAATAGTCACGTAATGGGCCAAGTTAACATTTAAAAAATAAATCAATATGAACGTAAGCATTCCTTTAAAAAAAGGAAAAAATCACTTTGCCAGAACAGTGATAATAAAACAATGCTCCATAAGTCTGTGTGCTAAAAAAAACAAAAACATAATACAATGGTGCAATCCCTTTGCTTGAACTATAACTTATAATATTTTTGCCACTTTGCAATCTGTGCAAAAAAATGAAAAGAAAGAAAATGCTGATATTTGGCAAAAAAGTGTGTCTTATCATTAGTGGCTGCAATGAGCCTGTGTTGCACTGCACAATTCTTCAAAACGGGGTTGCAGGCTCAGTGGCGGCGCCAGAGATTTCTTTTGGGGGTGCTGTGGGGTAGCTTGACGTTTCATAGAGGGTGCTCAATCATTTAGGGTTTCCCATTAATGTACCGGGCGCTACAGTGGAATTCTCTACTGCAACAATCCACACGCAAATACACAGTGTACCCGCGACAGTTACAATGAAGGCTCGATAATCAGCTCACGGCATATAGGTGTAAGCAGGGATAAAGTGGTATTTTTATAGGTGGTGTGTGGACCTCACCTAGGGGGGTCCGGGGGCATGCTCCCCCGGGAAGATTTGTTTTTTAAATATTGAAGTTAAAAGCATCATTACATTACATGTCACTTGTTAGACGCTTTTATCCAAAGCGACTTACATACATTCAGTACTGTGGACAATCCCCACAGGAGCAATTTAGGGTTAAGTGTCTCAGGGACACAACGACATGCTGACTGCAGTGGGACTCGAACTTGCTACCCCATGATTCAAAGTTCAGCGCACTAAAGTCAGCGCACAACCCCACTGAGCCACAGCCTCCCACGTCAATGTGGTGCACTTTATTTAGCCTTTATTTATACAGGTGTCGATCTCATTGAGACACAAGGTCTCATTTTGAAGAGAGACCTGTTCAGTGGTAACACTACCAAACAAAGTTACAGACAGACAGGACACTAAACACAGAGGCAACACTAAAATACAACATCATAAAAAAGTAGTAATTGAAATCCATATACAGTAGTCAGATATAGCAGGTGCAAACACCCACAGATGACTTCTCCAGCCTTTTTTAAATTAGTTTAAAATCCGTGATGGGTATCAAACTGGTCAGCTTAAGTTCCTGCTGAAGTGTGTTCCAGGTCGAGTGGGCAGAGTACGATATGGCTTTTTTCCCAAGCACCGTGCGCACTGAGGGGACGGACAGAGTGATGTCATTTTGAGATCGTAGTCTATAGCTGTACTGTTTGTGTGATATGTAAGTAGATATGTAGAGGGGCAGCAGTCCAAGCATAGCGGTATAGATGAGTTTGTACCAGTGCAGTGATCTGCACATTGATTGTGATGTCCAATTGACTAATGAGTACAGCGTGCAATGAGTGTGTGAGGGGTTTACAGTTGGTTATGAACCTCAGAGCCCCATGGTAGACAGCGTCCAGCAGATGAAGGGAGTGAGCTGAGGCGTTCATGTACACAACATCCCCATAGTCCAAGAGCGGAACAAATGTGGCAGCTCCAAGCCGTTTCCTCGCACTTGTGGAGAGGCAGGCCTTATTTCTAAAAAATAATCTCAATTTCCTTAAGAGATTGTCAATATGTGGTTTGAAGCAGAGGTTTTCATCTATAGTGATGCCTAAGTATCTGTAGGTGTTAACAGCTTCAATGGGGTTATGCTGTGCAGACATGATGCAGAGAAGAACAGTTGGTAACCTTTTCTTATTGGAAAACAACATGACTTTTGTCTTATCTGAATTTAACACCAACCTAAGGTGGAACAGATGTGACTGAAAATTGTCAAAAGCAGACTGCAGACGTTCAAATGCAAGGGCAACAGTGCTAGCACAACAGTACACAACAGTATCATCTGCATATAGATGTACAGAGGCATCAATACTTTGACCCACATCATTTATATAAATAGTAAAAAGGGTCGGTCCCAAGACCGAACCTTGAGGAACACCTCTGGGCACATTAAGAAAGCTTGAGGAGAGACCGCTGAATTTTACACATTGCTTGCGATTTGAAAGATAGTTTGCAAACCAACCAACAGCTTGGTCGGACAGGCCTATATGAGATAACTTCTGGCATAGAATGCCATGGTCCACTGTATCAAATGCCTTGGATAAGTCTATAAAAAGGGCATCACAGTAGCTCTTTGCGTCCAAGCCTTCAACAATGTCATTCACTACTTTCAAAGCAGCCGTTACTGTACTGTGCTGCTTCCTAAAGCCTGACAGGTGAGGAGATAGAATGCTGTTCAAGCTTAAAGGGGACATATCATGCTATATTTGAACAATATATTGTAGGGCCATACCTATATAAAGTATATAAATATAGTTTTTTTTTTCAAAATACCAAACAGATCCTGCATTTTAGCCATGCCTCATTTCGCTCTATTTGCTCTTTCCAGCCCTGTTTTTGCAGGTGGCTGATTATGTGAGCTGCAGCTGACCACGCCCCCCTGCAGGAGAGGGGAGCGTGCTTTGAGATCAGCTGCTGGGCTGTCAGAAGAGGGGGAGAAAAAGAGAGCTCCGTCCTCCGTGTTTTATTCTTATATGATTATATAGAGTCATTATTCATTTGTTTTAAAGCTCAATAAATAACAAAGAAGACCTTTGACCGGCACTTTTCTAATTTTGTCCGGAACATTTCAACTTTAACGGACATGTTGACCGGCGAAAAAATATCTAACTGAAACTCTGCCGCACGGTCCCCTCGTTCCTTGGAAGAGGCGGAGAGGTGGGTGTTTGTCATCTGCTGGTGGACTAACCGGAGAGAATTACAGCGAGGGAGGGATTGCATTGAATTACAGCAGCAGGAGCAAACGCTTGCCTCGGGGAGGGAGAAAAAGAGCCACAGCGGAGAATAAACAGAAAGGCAACCATGGCAACCATGTGCGGAAGTCTTCTTCGCTGCTTTTGTGGCAGACTACAGCGCCACTTACAGGCCTGGCATATGTACTACAGCGTCTCCAGCGCTTTCGAGCGGCAATGGCCGGCCGTGGCCCAACCCCACATTTCCCTGATAGGTGGAGAATTGACCACTAAGCGGGGCACCACTTCTGTGACGTAGAAAATAATTTAAATCTGGATCAGTCTGTATCAGATCCGTTACAGCCCCTTTTTTTTTATTTGGGCATGGAGGAAAAGAGAGAGGGTTGTGTTTTCTGACACTTGGTGAGTTCCCTGGAACACCGGGGACACATAGTCATGTATAAAATACGTACACAAGTGCATTTTGCATGATAGGAGACCTTTAAGACACTTTTTTCTTCTTTATGTTAATATTTAAAATTCACAAATAACTTTAACCGTAAATAAAACATTGAGATAAGTAATGTTCCGGTTTTTGGCAAATTGCTATTTCCCGCCCGTAGTTCCGGTATACAGTCACTGTGTACAGGCTTATCAATTTCCCAGAAGCAAACCACACTAGAGATGTTTTTCATTGATACAATTTGTAATCTCATTGAGCATGTGGAAGCATTTTTTATTCACAAAGTCCACCTCATCCGCCGCGAGGGCTGTGCAGATCAGAGTATAATGCATAGCATCAATCACTCTCGGGAATCCTGTGAATTAATTCCAGCACACTAAATATGCAACACATTGCATTCATTATTGATATATACAGTCAACTAATGTCAGCTACCTGCAATGTAATAGTCTGCTTTTACAGGGAGAGCGACCTTGTAAAATCACCAAACATTTACTAAACTTCTGATCATCGGGTTGAACAAATTGTGTCCCTTGTATTATCCGATAATAATCTGTACAGCCTTAATAATTTATATTTCATCTGCCGGTTGTTGTTGTACATATCCAGAATGATTTTATACTTCTGAATAAAACAGCTTGAATGTGACATTTCCCAGAACAGAATAGCCTCATGTATCATGTTTTTTAAAAGTCAGCCATTACTGTCAGATCATGACGATAACAATGCACTTGCACTGGCAAGGCCCTGAATTTGAGCAGTAATCTGAGCAGCAGGATTGATGCCTCTTCCTTTAGTAAAAAACTCACTTGAATGCTCCAAATGTTTCATGTTTAGGCCATGTGTCCACATAGCGTCACCGTTGTTGTATGAAAGAGAGGAATTACAGTGGGATTTGTGTATGTGTTTGTGGGACTTTTATTTATTTGACAAGGTTTCCATCGATGGTTTCTGGACTGTTTGGGTCGATTACGTCCAGCCTCGTTCCTGTGCCTAAGACGCTGAGCCTAAGACGCCGTGTTCTAGTGGCTACAAGGACTATGATTAATAAAGTATTTTGATTGATTGATTGATGTTGTACATATTAAAGTACAACAACCACCAGCAAGTACATTGAGTGTCTGCTCTGACGATCCGCTCGATGAAATTAGCTTTTCTTCTTCTTCTTTTGTTTTGACCTGTCCACACGTTCTTGTAATTTGCTTTACTTCTCAAAATGCTTTGTATTTGGTTATAAAACCTAGAAACAACTTCTCTGTAAGTACCTAGAGTCCAAAACGGTAAAAACTTTCATGGTCAGATTCAATAAGCATATCAGCGGCATGGTTAGCTTTCTCCAACTCATTCTGACTCATGAAGGCCTTAATAGCAGGCTAGGTTATTGCAACTACTGTAATGATCTGTTAATAGGTCTTATAAACAAACACATCCATACACACATTGTATCCAGAACTCAGCCGTGCAATGTCTTCCAGGAAACAAAGATCACATCACTTGCCAGCCTGGCTCCTCAGTACATCTCAGACATGCTGTCAGTTTAGAACTGCAGCAGATCTCTCTGTCCAAGGGTGTAAATCTCCTCCAAGTGCCTAAAGAACATTCAAAGTCAGCTTTTATTGGGCTTGTATTGAGATGAACAGTTTGCCTGCTGATATCTCCAAAATCAAAGTTGTATACTTTTTCTTTTCAATCGAGAAGTTCTCAAATAAACACACTATATGGGACACTTAGTTTATATGAATGTATATCTATAGTTGTCTGTGTTAACTTGCACCTTGTATTGTTGTGTTGCTGTTTTGTTTTTATGTGATCAGTCTTATGTATGAAATCGTGCAATTTCTCATCCAATTTTGGAAGACACACAAGAGATTATGGGGTAAACAGTGGCGGCTGGTGGAAAATATTTTAGGTGGGGCTGTGGAAATGGTGACCAAACAATACTAGGGGGGTCCGGGGGGATGCTCCCCCAGTAAAACAAATTGAGAAAAGACCCCTTAAATTATTACTCCTGGTGATGTTAGAGGGGGGGGGGGGGGGAAACAGAACACCGGGGCTTTGGGAACACTCACAAAATTACAATGTAATAAACTATTCATGTGTCCAACACTCCAGTGTGCCTGCTGATGTGAGAAAGGATGGCATTGATCATTCCCCAACATGGGAAACCCGACAGAGATGCAAGCGCTGCACAGGCAATCATTTCACACATGTATACTGTGGGAAATGTAAAGTCCATCTGTGCCTCAACAAGGACAGAAACTGCTTTTTGTCCTACCACAAGGCAAAATAGAGCTTGTAAAAGGGCTCCTGTTAAAAAGAAAACGGAACAAAATCAGTTGAAATGTTTGACGGCCCCGCCCACTCCAGGGTGCCTGCTTGTGTTTGTCTTAGCAGGTTCCTGGAGGTGGGCGGGGCTGTCGTCTAATCAGCCACACGGGTGGCACCTGGGTCAGTGTAGCTGGAACCCCCAAAAGATCAAGGAGCGCTTCTCCCTTCTTTGTCGCAGCCTGTTGGTTCGGGTTGTGACATGTTCAAAATCTTCCAAATGTAATAATCAATATTTGTTTTTGTTTCAAAAGGAGACGTTGTTTTGTTCAATACATTGCCATAAAGGCCTGACGTATCAAATATGATAAAAAAAAAAAATCATATATGTAAATAATTACCAAATATGTTGTTGTTGTATTTTGTTATAAGGTTCAATAAACACCTCAATTTAAAAAAATTAGAATTTTCTGACTATTATTTGATGTGTTAGGCTTCACAGGGTTAACAGGAAGAAACTCAGCTAACTGATGATATGAACCATGTTTACGGAAACAAAACACAAGTCTCACAAGAAGCGTCTAAATGAGCCCTGAGTGAAAAAATGCTAACGGACTCTAGGTATAAATCAATCGATATACTTATCGGATATGCACAAACAAGCTTAGCTAACAAGCTGAGATTCCACAGATTCTAGAAATATAAGGATCATCACTGAGCGATCATCACTGAGCGATCAGAACTTGCGACAGGGGAAGCAAATACAGACATCACACGACGTAGCTTTAGGTAGCAAAACACGGAGATATTCTCACCTTTTGCTGTTATTCTGATCAAAAACGAGAAAAACACGGCTGAAGGTTAATCCATAGGTTAATCCAATGTGTCTGTCACTTTGAAAAAATTATTGATAATCCATAATTCCATTTTTATGTCAAAAACGGAGTTTTCATATTAGCTGCTAATGATAGCTTCCAGAGTGTATGACAGCTTCCTGTTTTGTCTCCTTGGATACAAGTCCAAACAACTCACAGACTGCACCGGGCGCTGACGTAGGCGCCCTGTGACCATCAGATTTGACACGCTGATTGGCTGAAATTATGTTTCGGTGGCATAGTTTAAAGATAGCAACAGTTGGCTTCTGCTGCACTTGCTGCACTCTCGTCTGGGCGCTGTGCATAGCGACCAGACGAGAGAGGGTAATGATACACGGGCAAGGCCAGGCAGGAAACATGTGACTTATCAGTAACTTTAGACATCGTAACACCATTTTAAACGAGATTTTATTGTAGATTATACATTTTACTGATACCAATTATATAATATTTACCTTGTTTTATTTATTTTGTTGTAATGTGGGAAGAGGGGGGGGGCGGCGCCCCTAGCGCCATTATGGGCCGGCCGCCACTGGGGGTAAATCTTTTTGATGCGTCATTCCCTTAAACATAGAACTAACTATTGGATGGATTGCCATGTCATTTGGTACGAATATCCATGGTGCGAGGAAAATGAATCCCTCTGACTTTGGAATAGATTGGTTATCCCCTGACTTTTCGGATAGCGCCATGCTTAGGTGAACATTGGAATCAAATCCATTGGTTTATCGGTTTTCCTCATAAGAAGAATTATAGCTGCACAGAGCAATAGATGCATTGCTATTGGAAATAGATCTAGGAAAAGCCTTTGCATGATCTTGATGGTGAGAAAACAATTATTGGGGCTTATCCCTATAATGTATAAACAGTAAATACATCTTCTGACCATAAGACATAACTCAAATATAGGATGTTTGAGTATATGAACACAAACAATAAAATGCTCAATTCCACTATTTCAAGGAAAGTACTTGTCTTTAAAAACACTTTCCCTGAACCTCATCTAAAGATATGAACCTCGTATTGACTGGATCAGCCAACACCTGATCATGACATCAGCGTGCCTTACATTTGGCCCATCTTTGGCCATCTGGTTTTATCCAGCGCTCAGAGTGCCTCTCAGCAGAGAATCTCCACTCTGCCCTCCCCGACACTTCCATTCCTTTTTCACGTCTCTGGGAGAAGAAAAATAGTAACACACAGTGACGCGAGAAATCCCCTGACACCCAGAGATTGTAATAATCTCTTCTCTTCGGTACATTCTTCGATTCCTAATACGTTTCGACAAAAACAAATTTATGGTAATCCTCCCGTCGCATTTCCTTCTCTGTTGTCAAATCCACATGAGTGCAGCCAAACATGCCTTTTCTCTCCGTTCTGTATTCGTAAGTACGGAAGCACAACAGCATTGTGCTCTGTAATAATTACTTCAAGCACACTTTCATTCACATACTTAAGCAGCCCTATTTAGATGGTGGATTACTATATCTCTGCAGTGATTTAGAAGTTCACCTACAGTAATTCAAAACACCCTGGATCTAATGCCTGAATTCTTTATAGTCCGGGAGGAACACATGCTAATCCTCTGATGTTGTATGGATGTATGTACATATGTATAGCTCACACAGTGGACTATGTTCTGAGAAGCTGGCCCAATCAGCATATGTGAGCAGGGCTGTGTGTTATTACTGCAGTGCTGCTGCTGTTGGCCTGGCTGATTGCAGGCTTAATGTGTTCCTCTCGACTAACCACTGGCAGCCTGCATGTATGCACATGCAGCCGTGTGTGCATATGTGTGTGTGTGGGGGGGGGGGTTTAAGGGATCGACACAAGATTAATCAAATAACTACCTTCTCCCCCTAGAGTTTCTTAAGACGATGACAGACATACCAAATATGATTATTAATTATCGGAACAGGTCTTGCCATTGAGGGTTGACTGTATATTTACAGTATCGGAGGAATGTTTGCAGAATATTTAAGCCCAATGATGACTTGACTTTGGGTAAAATATTTAAATTGTGCAGATTTTCTAGACTTTTCAAATATTACCTGACCATTTTGCATACAGACATAAAGGTTGTATCTCTATATCTAACACTCTGGGGAATAGCAAAGGATTTCAATTAGTTTTATTGGACTGGATTTGTCAGATTCAAGTAAGTAAAATGCCTCAAAACATTTTTGTTGTGATTATTACAATGTCTAGAACATGTTTAGTTATTGCGGAAATACATTCATCAAATTTGAGCAGCTTATGTCTTTGTTGCAATATTGCATACCTGGGTCAGTGTGGTAGTCAAAATAGCATGGGCACCTGTCATGGAGATTGCCCTTCTTATATGTTCACATATGGAAATATAATGTATTTGATAATTCACTATAGCTAAGTTCTAAATGTGTCCTCTGTTAAGATGTTGAATTAATTATTTCTGATAAAAGTATGTGAATTTATATCTCTAGCAATATTTTTATTTTAAATACTTGTATCTTATCAGTTAATTAGTTACAAAAAGACATTGAACTCTTCTCTGGTTCTGGCAGAAACAGTTATTTCTGAAATGTTTTGGGACACTTGGATGTATCCCTTTTAGTATGATAATTAGCCTGTTATCATTAGCCAGACAGCATTGTGTGACTTGTTGCATTGGTCAACCTGCATGTATGGGTGTAGGTATTCCTTTAATCACGATAATAGGCTAAGCCATGTGACTCAAGTGTACAATGTAAATAGGATTCAGATGCATTCCTTTTAGTGTGATAATAGGCTAAGCCAGACAGAATGAACACTTGTTCCACCACCCTATCTATTCCTTCAGGTATTTTTCTACATTTGGGCTTTACAGGGTTAAGACAGATCCTGGTTCAATATGATTGTCCACGTTTACTTTAACCTGTTTGATGTGCCATCTTTAAGTTTATGTGCTGCCAGTGATAACAATGTTATATACGGCCGAGTTGTGTGCCGTTTGCCTGCTAATAGGTTTCATGCGAGTGGCCCTGCTGCTGCTCTTTAAAGGTAATATGTCACAGTCCAGGCCCCCCCGGCCGTGCAGCCTGTCTCACCAGCGTCCAGCCCCACTCCATCAAGTCGTCCCTCTGCAGAGACGGGCCCCTGGGGGAGACGCCTGCCCAGGAGTGTCTAGAAGTCTTTAGGTAATGCTAGACAGAGATTTGGGTGTGCAGTGGTGTGTGTGTGCTTGAGAGGCTGTGCAGTTTTCAGACTGTGTGTACAGCAAGAATGTGTGTGGTTAAAGGAACAAGAAAAGCACTTTGCCTTGACTGACAAAAAAAAGAAAGAGACAAATCAAGTAATTATTGTAAGGGCTCACATTCCAGACCATATGCTGCTTGAGTTTTTTCAGTAGCTAGAGGCCTCTGTGTATCTGAATGTCATAATTAATCACTGTGATTCGGGATCACTGGCATTTGAAAGTTCACCTCGAGGCCCGTAATATATGCTCTGACATTGATTAAGTGTCAGTTCTTGATGCCTAAATAGGCGAGAGCATGTCTTGTCTGCCTTACATGATCAGATATAATTGTAGCTACTGTAAAACTGTGATTGATACACTATGGGGAGTTTGTCAACCTGGGTATTAATGTCGCTCAAGACGACATTTTATTTTGACTCAGCTTTTTTGCAACAGAAGATATTTAAGTCCCGTAATGCTGTATTACAATTTGGATTTTAAAGGTTGAAACCATTGCGCTTGGTTTGAAGTGCAACATTGCTAAAAGAATAGGTCCAACAAGGCAAGAAACATATGACTTCAATCTTCAGATTGGAACAAACCCCCAGGTTACTTGAAATAGGACATATTATGCTAATTCCCAGGTGTATATCAGTATGTTGTGTCTCTACTGGGACATGTCTCCATGCTTTAATGTTCAAAAAGCTCTTGATTGTTCTCATACTGCCTGTGCTGCAGCACCTCTTTTCACCCTCTGTCTGAAACCAGAGCCCTGTCTGCTGATTGGTTAGCTGGCCAGCTCTGTTGTGATTGGTCAACCGCTTAGAGATGTCCTGTCCTTTAGCCTATCACATACAATGTGTTGGAGCGCTAGCCAATAGGAGGGCGTTACATAGTGATGTCATTATGATACGATAAACAAAGGAGCCCATTTGAGGTGTTTCAGGCAGGGGGGAGTGTGTGGGAGAGAAACTCCCTCTGGTCTGAACTTAGGGATGTTAGCCTTTGCAGACCATGTACATGCACAGAAACCATAGAACACACTACAGGAAAGGGAAAACCCCCAAAAGCATTATAAGGGCACATTCGTTTAGCTAATTGAGCCACACATACGTAGTTTACCATATGAGTGCATCTCCTTTTGGAAGCTAGGGGCCTTTCTTATATTTTATGATATTCAAAAGATTGCCTGACACTACCTTCCCGATGCAACAACATTATTTTTGTAAATCTCTCCTTCAGAGACAGTAAATAACACCAATTGACACAAAAATGAGTGAGGACCCCGGTTGGAAAATACTGTGATTCCCTTTAAACGCCTGAGGGGGTTCTGCCCTAGTTTAGGGATTAAGATGCTGACCATGAACTGCAACAACCTCATTGGTATTTACCCAACATTTTATTGTGATCTCTTTATTATCGCTTTATAGTAAATGCTTTCAATGCCCAAAACGTAAAAGGACAAAAGCCGAAGCATACTCTCCTTTTAGGAATACTTCATCCCCAAAATGAAAGTTTGTATATTAATTGTTCACCTCTTAAATTACAGAAGAAATTCTTATTTTTCCTCCAAATGAACAGTCTCACACTTGGGCGAACACACTACTCCTCCAATTATGCAGAGTATTTTTTGGAATGTTTTTGATCGCTCAATGCTGTGGAGGCAAGAGAAGGAAATAATGCATTCTTCAAACAAATGAAGAAAGCCGAGTGAGTAACTGGTTTACAAATTATATTTTGTGTGGTTAGATAAACACATTTTTTGTTTGTCTTGAAACTGAAAGTGTGTAAGTGACATCTGTCAGGTGCAAATTATGTGTCAATGAATTTAGCTGAGCAACAAAATGCTGCATATTCCGTACTGTAACATTATGTACAGTACCCTACCTTTGCTTTTTAAGACCCTGGCTGGCATTAATCAACCTGTAAATCACTGTGTCATGGCCGATGTGCTGCTCACAGAATCAGATTCATGGTAGGAGTTGTTGTGCTTCTATCAGTCAGCAGTGGTGTTAGCCAACACTCTCCCCTGTCTTTCAGCAGAGGCATTACTGTAGATGGGATTGATTCCCTCTCTCTTCCTGTTCCAACAGAGGTATTGAAGAGCGTTGATTCCTTCACAGTTCAGGCGAGACCAGCCGCTGTGTTGCCCGACGAGAGGCAGAGAAGTAGTCAGGCGAGAGAGAGGTCACCGATATGATTATCCCCGAGTGTCAATACAAAAGGGAGACGCTGAAAGGTCCCCGCTGAGCTGGAAAATGAATGGATTTGACCTCATCAAAACCTGCGGAAGCATCTCCACTTGCTAATTAAGATTGAGTGGAAGAAAGTCATCAGTGTACCGCGGCCAGCTATCTTAGCTGAAGCTAATCAAGCGCACTTCGCTTCACTGCTCTTTGAATGTATCAAAAAGAGGACGCGCAGGACAGGAAAGGGAAGAGGTGATGCCGCTGGAAGCGTGTCATAATCATGATAACAGCATTCTCTCAATAGCAACACCCTTTAGTATGAGACCCAGTGTGTTGGGTTGTCACGTGTGCTCATTGTAGTCCACATTGTGGGGTAATCTCGTTATTCCCAATTAAACTCTGTTACATCCATCATAAACTGCCACTGTAAACCAAGCATAGGGCCATTATTGGCTTCCATTAATACTGTATATGCGAGCAGATGGCGCTGTGTGTGTGTGTGTGTGTGTGTGTGTGTGTGTGT
>CALSBZ010046934.1:1965761-1985798 GCA_943591055.1 Gobionotothen gibberifrons
CCTAACCCCCCCCCCTATGGGTTATTCTGTCACTCACACTCACACCCCCACTCCCCCCCCCCCCCCCCCCACCCCCACCCCCACCCCCATTGCTCCCCGAGTGCTGTACAATAGCTGCCCACTGCTATATAACTAAGATGGGTTAAATGCAGAGGTCACTGTGTGTGCTGTGTGCATGTGTAATCTAATGATATTTATTTTTCGTTGCATTTTATATTTAGGTAATCCAAACGTAATGGAAAGTAATTAGGTTACATATTTTGATACTTAGATTATTATATTTGTTTTACCGGTAACAAGTAATCATAACGATGATTTATAATAGATTTAAATATCTATAAAAGTAACCCTCCCAGCCCTGTTTGCACAGAGAGATGCACTCAAAGCAATTAGTTCAACAAACAGCATGATCATCTGCATCATGTCAGCCTCCACACAGCGAAGTCTCTCCCTTTTAGTTAGGACGGTGAAATCCCCCAGCTGAAGCCTCACACAGCGGCGTCACCCTGCGTCTGACACCTTTTAGAAGCTCTCAGCAGGTGTCTTGCTTTCACCTCTGCAGATGTGTAGTAATCACACTTCCTGCGCCGCAGAGTGCATCGCTGCAGACAAGAGACCCCAACCCAGCCTTATCAGAGGGAGAAACATGGACGACCCCTGATCACACGAGGAACCCAGTGATCCCCGAGGAAGGTGTCCTACCTACAAAGTGCTCCATGTAAGTAATGGGGATATTTGAGGTTGGATCTGATTATCGTATCCCCCCCCTCCTTTCCACCGCCAAAGGGGGTAAAAAATACAAAATAGCAACTCTGGTGTCAAAGCTGCAGTGAGATGACAGCCTCAAGGCAGCAGCCCGTCCGCGGTGCTTTCGCTCGCTTTTTCTGAAGGTCAATCTTCAGCTGCCCTCCTCGTGGCTGCAGTCCTGTTTACCTCTCTCTGAAAGCCAATTACATCGCCGCGGTGCTGTGCCAGTCCAAGCTGTTATACATCACACACAGACACACACACACACGTAGGCATGCACACATGCACAAACACCTGCAAAGGCTTCTTGGCTGCAGTTAGAAGCCTCCAACTACGCCTTTTGACCTGTCTGTGGTGAAATATATCGACGTGCACCCACAGGGCGATTACTTACGGCTCAGGCGCATCACGAGGCAAGTTAGTGAGTGCATGAAAAACGATGGTTTATTTTCCATGGGGTTTTTATATTGGGCTGAATGTGAAATGATTATAAACCTGTCTTCATTATCTGAAAAATAGAGAGGCCTTGCTAATGTTTGCTGATTTATTCTACAACCTCAAGGGTTTAGGTCTTGATTTATGCTACTCAATAAAAGCTTTTGTAATCATACAAGTGTTGGTAAAATAGTGATGGATGGCAGGTTGTTGTCCTCTGCAGTACTTTGGCTTTTACCTATTACACTGAATGATGGCAGCCTTAAGTATGATCATGCAAGAGCGGGAAATCTTCCTCCAGGTCTATCTTTCTCAGATAAGGCGAAGATTTTTTGTCATGTTAGTATTATTGCCAGCATTTAAAATGAGATTGAATCCGCTGTCAGTTATCACCTATGTGGTAATGGCCAAAAGTCAGATATATATGATAAGAATGTGCACACGCCTCATGCGCTGTCCTCGCTCTTCTCTGCTATCCGGAGATAATATAAGGGGGATGCCAGACTGCCAGACGAGCGCCTGCATCACTCAGATTTCACTGTGCAGGCCTCTTTTATGTGTGTCTGTCTCTGCAGTATACCTGCCACCTTCTCATCGGCTCCCTCACGTCTTATAACTTTCAGGAATTTTGTGAAGATGCAAATAAATATGAATTATTGTTCATTTTTTGGAATGCGGCAATGGAACTTGTACAGTAACACTTTCTTATATTTCTCTCACTATATTTGAGGCATACGGCCAATTGCTTATTGTTAGCCAAAGTAATGCCACCACTTGAAAACTACCTAAGGCACGTGTTGTGAAAATATTCACATGCACATGCCAAAAACTTGTTTAAGAAGGAGAAGAATTGCATCTGTATTGTGTTACTCTTTAATTATATTAAAGAGGCCCTTTTGCGAGTGTTCCCTTTCCTGTAGTGTGTTATATGGCTTGTTGTGCATGGTCAATGGTCTGCAAAGGCTACATTCCCTGTGTTCCCTCCAGAGGGAGTTTCTCTCCCACACACTCCCCCCTGCCTGAAACTCCTCCATTGGACTCCTTTGTTTACTTCTGTAACATGATGACATCACATGACTCGCGCAGGCCAGCTAACCAGCTTACCAGCTTCTACACATTGTGCCTGATGGATAAGGTGCGGGATATCTCTAAAGGGTTGACCAATCACAACAGAGCCAGCTAACCAATCAGAGCAGACTGGGCTCTGGTTTCAGACAGAGGGTGAAAAGAGGTGCTGCAGCACAGGCAGTATGAGGAAAATAAAGAGCTTTTTGAACATTAAAGCATGGAGACATGTCACAGAAGAGGAACACAATACCGATACAGCACCTTCAAAATGAGCATACAAAAATGTGGATTTAGTTTTCAAGAGTCAGAAGTGGTGTTACAGGGAATTCAAAAAGCAACACAAATCTGTGTGTGAGTCATTGAGAAGCTGAACGCACACACTACTATCCTCCAATGGGATAGGTTGTCTTAATTGAGATGACCTGACGAATAGTAATTCTTTAACCCATACATTTAATAATCCAATGATTATATATTACTTTAAAACATATCAAAACAAAGATTTTATCATGTGATTGTGGATTCCTGTTTCACCCATAGAGGCTTGCGAGAAAACAAAGATTTTCAATTATTAAAAAGTAATAAAATACATTAAAGTATTCCTATAAGGAGAGTAGCAGGGCTTCGGCCATTCTCTTTACTATGTATTTTTCATTTATCATCACATTTTAAACATGTTTCTTGGTGTTGGACTAACATCTTATGAGAACAAGATGTTTTTTCTTATCAAGATTCCTGACAATTCATTAAAAGGGAAGATCAAAACTACGAAACACTCGTGTATAGGTAGGTACTAAAAACATATGGGGTCATTTGTTTCAGTATGGTTCCTGCATGAGACCCAATACATGCATCAGGAAACATATGTAGATCTCCTGATATCCTGTCCTAGCAGCAGTGGATCCAGCAGAAGTAGGGCAGCAGATGAGTGTGGGTATTCAAAACCAGATGACCGCCATCTGCTATTTGTGGCGTTGCTGTTGCCGTGTGGACCGGAGATGCAGCTGGAACACAAAGAAAATGCAAAGAAAACACCCATGTTTTTTGCATAGTAAATGACTTTTGGTTTGTTTGAATGATTTTCCTTCATGAGCCTCTGAATGCAGGCAGGGTGTGATGAGAACACTGGTGGGAAAAAGCTACATGTGATACTAAAAGTAAATATTAAATAAAAATGTAACTGATGAATCACTTTGACATTGATTTATGACATTAACATTTGAGATGTTGTTTTTAGAAATGCAAATATGTGCCCTCTTATTAAATATGTTTTAGTATTATATAATACATTATATTACAATCTTTTTAAATTATTTTATAAATTCTATAATGGAACAACTGTCGCAGAAAAAATGTTCTCACTGGTGGAAGTATTTCTGACTATTTCTAACTTGCATATATTTCTGGAACATACCATAAAGACAGGATCAAAATTACATTTTCACTTTCTTCACAAATTATATTGAAAGTTTTTTACAGAAGGAGTTATGGATATCTTTTTGTTTCACTCTATAAATAAAAATACTTTAAATAGACAATAGTCCTATTTTTCGACAAATGTTAAGGTATTACATATTATATAAATCAAGTTATTTAGGATATATGACCTAACTCCTTTTTAAAAACCTTATAAATATAGATAAATAGGAATACAACTGTAAAGCTACTGAGCTGATATCTGGCTCAGTATGAGAACAAAACTGAAATGTCTTGTTTAAATATGCAAATGAGACATTACCTTAGGCAAAATCTACTGAGGCAAATATACAAAGTTAGTAACATAAACACTGACATTTGTATTTGGAGGTGTTCTTTTCCACTAGTCTATAGAAGACTGTATATGGAAGCAAAGTAGCCCAAAACCCTCAAAAAGTACCCATGTATGAACAAATAATGTCTTTGCCAGAATAAATAAAGCAGCTATAGTAACTTTTTTGGTAGCGAACCACATTTTCAGTGTGATTAGGACACTGCAAAAATGACCCAGTGATTAGAAGAAAACAGATAGTGTCCCTGTGTGGACTGCCAGTGTAAACAGGTCTTGCTCTCCCTACTCAAAGGAAGAGGATGAGCCCCGGGGTGGAGCAGAGACGACGGGCTCCATCTGGCGCACTGGGCAGCCAATGAAAAGAATAGAGAAGTGTGGCAGCCGGGACGAAGGGGGAACATCATGAGAAGCTCCAATTGGATTTGTCGTCCAGTTCATTGGCACCGGCTGCAAGGTGGCTAACGAGGCAGGTGGCTGAACAGGAAGGAAAGGTGTTATCAGCAGCATCAAATCTGCACGCTGGCTTTTTTTCTTCGCGCTGGTGCTACAAAAGAAAAAAAATCGAGAGGGAACTGGGGTATCTCGTAAACAATTAGGGAGCATGAAGGAGTTTTTTTTCTTTCTTTAAACCGTTGCAGGCTAGAAAGTGTTGTGCAATTGAGTCACTCCAGAGCCAGTTCAAACTCTAATCCGACGTCAGTGTCAGAAAGCACACCTAAATCTCTTCATGGTGGGACTTATCAAACAATCCTTTGCAGTGTGTAGTGCTTGTTCCCTTCTTAAGAATGACTACCCTGTAGCTACTTCTTCCCAAGGGGGAGGCAGAGTGTAGTATGTGCTCTGTGCGCTACGCTCCCGAAGCATTATGGGAAAGGAAATGATGGTAAGAACAGAGCCATCTGCTTTGCCACTTGCCACGGCTGCTGGTGCCAATGCCACCTACTTTCCTTATTTTTACTCAGGTGGATCCACACTGACTGTTCACACACATGTACACACGCTCCAACTTGCCAGATGTGTTGACACAGAATGTAACTGTACAGGAATATCACATTTCCCCTGACGATATCGGGCATCTGGCGCATTTCTCATGCATTATTCCCTTCTATAATAATCGACAACTGGAGGTGATGTGGATGCATGGTGATGGCGGACACAGATGGATAGCTCCTCATTGATAACAGACAGAAAGGAGCGACAGTTTTTTTCTTTTCTTTTTAAACCATCGGTCTGTTTTCATTTTATCAGAGCAGCAGTGCGGCGGAGATAGGCCCCAGCGTCCTTGACAGCGGTGACACCGAAGAGATGGGTGTACAGCCGGTCAAAGGAAAGTCATTTATTTCCGTTGACCCACTCGGTCAAGTGGATTGAAGCTGAGCCTTTTGATTTGGCTTTTACTTTGCCTTTTTCCCCTGCAGAGGCCACACTGCACCCGCAATTACTGCAAACAGAGATGGTGATGGGTCTAAGATTTGGTCCAGATAAGGGAGTCACGACCCTATCTCTCCTGTTGACACCATTAAGCCATCACTGAGACTGAGAAGGTGGGAGTGGGGGGGGGGCACTGAGGGACTGTCAGTCAAAGCTTTACCACCCAGCTCTTGTTTAAAGCCATCTGCCACCGAACTCCCAGTGGCCTCTTTGTATCTGATCCCGAAACCAGCAGCGGAGGTTCGATGGACTTAGACGTCGGGAGGCATATTCACCACTTACTGTCTTATCAAATGCGAGCAAGGGAAAGCACACAGACTCTTGGATGGAGGTAGTAGGTGGAAAGCGCTTAAGGGTTATTTGTCATGCCAGGCGGCGCTGACTGCCAGCACCAGAATAGAAAGCCGTTCCAAGAAGCATTCGTCTGACTGAGAGAGCTGAAACAACTGCAATCCACTTGACAGGCTTTAGAAATGCATACGGATGGAGGAGCATCGTGTAGAAAGGGTGCGGTTTATTTTGAGGGAGCATGAAGGAGTTCTTTTTCTTTCTTTAAACCGTTGCAGGCTAGAAAGTGTTGTGCAATTGAGTCACTCCAGAGCCAGTTCAAACTCTAATCCGACGTCAGTGTCAGAAAGCACACCTAAATCTCTTCATGGTGGGACTTATCAAACAATAACAGACGCTTTACAGATCCATTTATAGCTGGAAGAGAGGAATATTGTGTTGTGACTCCAGGGATGTTGCGGCACATGTGTCAACTTGTTGTAATACCCTAATATTTGATCTATTGCATAAATGCATGAGGAGTTGTCACTAGCGTTTTAATTCCACATTTTGTTCAAACATTTGTGAGGAGATTATGCCCGGAAATTGAATCAGCGATTACACTTGAATTCATCTAATTCCACCTCAGGTGACAATGTAGGTCTGAAAAACAGACTGAAACAATCTGACACAACGTGCTAAGACAGCTGTCTCAAATCAAAGCAGAACGCCCACCTCCGCTTTTCACTTGGGATCATCTCATAGAAATGTGATTTTTAGTTTGAAGTTGTTCTACAACTATGTTCTGTATAGGGAGTTGTCAGATTCACATAAATGGAAGTGAAATAAGACACTGCTGTTTGAAACCGTATTAAAATAAGTATTTTTCATATCAGCATGGACATTCACGGACTGTCCATAGCAATTTTACCTCCTCTGTTCAACAAAAGCATTAAAGAGAAACTGTCTTTGATAGAAAGAACACCAGCTGTCCTGTAAAATGTATGTTTCTGGTTAATTTTGTATCCCATCATTCAAGGGTAAGTAATGTGTTTTTTTTGGACGGACACAATCATTTACATTTTTTTACTATGTTCAATCTGAATTTACTTTAAAATAAAAATACATCTATATTGATTCTGACTTTTCTACATCCAACTCACAGGTTTATCATTACTTTGAGAAAAAAGATTATTAATTTTCCCCTTTTAAAAGTGTAGTTATGGTCATTTCTTCTGGGAATGTCATTTTTGAGCCTGAGACCTGGAAAACAGGCTCGGGGCTTAACAGGTTAAGAGCTTTTTTGATACAGTATATATAATTTTTTTTAATTCCAATTTATTTTTGTCACACTACCATTTTGCTTTAGATGTGTTCTGCTTTTATTACTCCTTCAATCGACAAAACAGCAATTTTTTGGACAACCAGTGCCTTTATTGTAGAGATAGAATGAATGGTCCTGTGCCAGATACAAACCTGGAAACCTGCTCGGGGACCAAGTCACAGTAGATGGACTGCCAGCTCTGCAAGCTGAGCTATACTGTGGCGTAAAAATCAGCTATTGTTTTGTATTCTATCTCAACTAGAACACTGCTCTGTAGACTGGTCATCGGCATCAAAATGATCCAAAAGTGTTGCACATTTCCCAAAAAAAGCTTTTCTGGTATTTGGCTACTCAGCAGGAAGAGTCAATGTATACATCTGGCGTTGCTGAACAAAACATGTCTTTGTATCTCCTTATGCTACTGCAGAGCATCATTAGTACCAACCAGACGGACTTGGCTCATCAGATACATTTGGCCTGGTTCCAGCACAAATGCCTTCCTGTTCCATTTACAAATCATTGTACATACCGGTATACACCAGTCAATGGCATTCCGGAAACTTCTGCTCAAAGATATATCTGCCGTCCATAACAAGTCAACTTTCAAAAAGCATACAAAGAAATGTCTTGCCAAATAACAGAATGAGAAAAGACCTTATTTTTCGATGTCAAACATTCATTTTAATATCCTAGAATTATTTAATACATGTATTTGTTGACTGCTGGATTCAGTTTTAGGGTTTTAAGTTTAATTGTACTGCCGTGTCTGTTACGAGAAAAGTTTTTGTATCTTTTTATACATTGTCTAAAAACAAGACTTCTAGAAATTAGAATAATATACTTGGTTGGATCATTAAATAAACAATAAACTACAATGTAGGTCGGTAGTCCACATCTTCAGTCAGGACTGAAATATGTCAAACTATTGGATGGCTTGCCATGACGTTTGGTTCACTCATTCATATTCCCCTGAGGATGATTAAGAATGTCTGGGATATTTAACAAAAAACTGTATTGTTGCACTGGTTGACATGTTTCTTCATTACAAAGAACATAGTTTAATTTGAGTGAATTCCATTCCACTATGTTACCTCTGTAAACACTCACTACAAGCACCACATGTGTATTAACAATCCGTGTATCTACCGTCCAATTGTTTTTCTTTATTAAACACGTAAACGGAAGAGCGTCTGAGAGGCCTTTTTGCTTTTTGCTTTTTACCTTACTAAATGGTCAAATGGTCATTGGAGCGAGGGGCGGGGCGGAAGTCACGGAAGTGATTTCAAAACAAAAGCACTCGTTTGCTAAAATCACGCTTTGAATCACTACAGTATCCTGCTGAAGAAACAGTGATTATTATAAACAAGGGGAATTTAGCGATCACAACGAAAACGGCCCAGACACACATTGAGCCCAGAGAATGGATGTTATTAAGGGCTGTAAATATAATAAGCCTCTGTCTAAAATGGACAACATTGTTAGGAGATTTAAACTACAACGATTCTGCACTGCGGTCACTCAGCCGCCTCTCGAGTTTGTTTTTTCAAATCAGCTGCTCTTCATTATTCCTGCTATATTTGACGAGTGATACAAATATTTGTTACCACAAATTCTTAAGGAAACTGACACTGTTGGACTCGGTGCTAGTTTGACTTCTACCAGAAATAAAATGAAGTACTTTTACTGTGTACTTTGTGAGTAATACTTTGTGAAGTCCCCTCCATAATGCATGTTTTTCTGCTATCTTTGATGAATGATAAAAATATAATTTTACCATTAGTTCTTAATGAAATTGATACCGTTTGACTTTCTATTAGCCTACTACTTACAATACATTGAAGTACTTTTAATGTGTATTTTTTGAGAAATTCTCAAAGTCCCCTGCTGAGAACAAAATCAAGCCACTTCTGCTAAATTTGATGAGGGGAATTATTTGTTGTTGCCATTAGTTCTTCGTGAGATTGATCCTGTTGGACTCAGTACTAGTAAAACTACCTCCACAAGTACTATGAAGTATTTACTGTGTACTTTTCCAACAATCCTCTGTCAAAGTCCCCTCCTGAGAACAAGAATGCATGTTTCTCTGCTATTTTGAATAAGCGTTAAAAAACGTTTCTTCCTGAGACTGATATTGTTGGACAGAGTATTTTAAGAGGATGGTAGACATGATATCAGCAATACTTCCAGTCAGTACTCATGTTTACCCCTTGGAAAGTCTTTAGAGTCTGGCCTGGATAGCTGGTCACAACTATCCTTCAGCACACTGAAACACTCACACACTCACAGTTTACTTTTGAAATGATTTCTCACAAAAACCTTTCAAAATTATAGTAAATTATTAAAAAAGTTTTAGTCAATAAACGTTTTTCTGCCTAAAATAGTTGAAATTGAACGTAAACTATATCAAACACCACATGCATGGCAATTAACCCATTTGTGCCTACTATTTAAATTGACTTTGGTTAGTTAATAAAAATATTGATATTATATATATATATATATATTTATATATATATATATATATATATATATATATATATATATATAGTTTATAAAGTGCAATTCTGGGCCATTGATTGTGTCATTTCTCCAAACACATACAGTAAAAATGCCTGTTTTGAAGCCTTAAAATGGTGCAGGAAAAGGACTTTACATTGGGTTATACTTAAAGACAGGACTATTCAGTTAAGAGAAGAGAAAAATGAAAGCAAACTGTTATAATGGGTGATGTAACATTAATGACAGACATAATATGAGGTCCTTGGCACTCAGACTCTGAGGGGTCATTTTGTGATCATGGGGCATCACCCTTACAGCATCAGGACAATATCATATGGAGTCAGACACTAAGTGTGCTGGAGGCGTTGACTGGGACTGATGGAAGGATGAGGCTGATGAGACTGAAGAATCTGTGAGGAACGAACTAGCGGCTGAGAAATAATCATATATTAAAAGACAGCAGCTTCATAAGAGGCCAACCAGAGTGACAGAGTGTGTCAGTGTGCTGAAGGATAGACCAGCTATCCAGGCCAGACTCTAAAGACTTTCCAAGGGGTAAACATGAATACTGACTGGAAGTATAGCTGATATCATGTCTACCATCCTCTTAAAATACTCTGTCCAACAATATCAGTCTCATGAAGAAAGTTTTTTTTAACGCTTATTCAAAAATAGCAGAGAAACATGCATTCTTGTTCTCAGGAGGGGGCATTGACAGAGGATTGTTGGAAAAGTACACAGTAAGTACTTCATAGTACTTGTGGGGGTAGTTTCACTACTGAGTCCAACAGGATCAATCTCACGAAGAACTAATGGCAACAACAAATAATTCCCTCATCAAACTTAGCAGAAGTGGCTTGATGTTGTTCTCAGCAGGGGAATTTCTCAAAAAATACACATTAAAAGTACTTCAATGTATTGTAAGTAGTAGGCTAATACAAAGTCAAACGGTATCAATTTCATTAAGAACTAATGGTAAAATTATATTTTTATCATTCATCAAAGATAGCAAAAAAACATGCATTATGGAGGGGACTTCACAAAGTATTACTCACAAAGTACACAGTAAAAGTACTTCATTTTATTTCTGGTAGAAGTCAAACTAGCACAGAGTCCAACAGTGTCAGTTTCCTTAAGAATTTGTGGTAACAAATATTTGTATCACTCGTCAAATATAGCAGGAATAATGAAGAGCAGCTGATTTGAAAAAACAAACGCGAGAGGCGGCTAAGTGACCGCAGTGCAGAATCGTTGTAGTTTAAATCTCCTAACAATGTTGTCCATTTTGGACAGAGGCTTATTATATTTACAGCCCAAACGAGTGCTTTTGTTTTGAAATCACTTCCGTGACTTCCGCCCCGCCCTTCGCTCCAATGACCATTTGACCATTTAGTAAGGTAAAAAGCAAAAAGCAAAAAGGCCTCTCAGACGCTCTTCCGTTTAGGTGTTTAATAAAGAAAAACAATTGGACGGCGGATTAAATCAACCCACAGCTGAATAGTCCCCAAAATTGCACTATGCTCTACTTTTTTTAAAGTTTTGAATGTTTTTTAATCAGTTGAAAATTGTTGCTTGAATACTAAAAAAAAAAATAAAAATAAAAGAGCTTATATGTGCATTCCAAACTCAAACAACTTTCTCATGATGAAAGCCACTGAGAGACAGAGATGAGACCATCTAAATACCGCTGCTGGTAAAGGAGGCAGCGCAATAGGGGATAGGATGAGCCTCTCCATCTCTTGTGTAATGAAGAATGACTGAGAGGGATTGCATGGGCCAGCAGCAACTGCGGAGAGAGACATTGCTATGCACCGAGCGTTACATTTCAGACTGAGCAAGTTGAGACCTACAGCGCGTGAGGTTAGATTGCGAAAAGACGAGAGGAGTGCAAGGTTAAACGCTGCTGCTTTATCCCATAAATGACATGGCTCATTCATACAAGCAGCTTGCATTCAAGGACACTCGCAGGTCTAGTGAAATGGTAGAAAAAAGACTTTGAAAGTCAATCTTATGAAAACGCCAGAAAAAATAAACAAAATCTAACTGGCAGAGGAAAAAGGACATGTAATTAAAGACTATATCGTCAGTGCTGTCCAAAGATATAGATGACAAGGCAGCTCTTGGAACCATTCTTTTTTCTTCACATAGTTTTAGATGACAGAGGTTAAAAGAAGACAGTTGTCACTGAGATTTCCCTCACGTATAGAGCATGAGGGATTTGGAAAGCAATACATATAAAAGTCTTTTTGGTTTCACTCAGTAGTTCTTCAAACTAGTTGGCAAACGCATGAGACGTTCAGTTTGCACAGTTGGTAACATAACACTGAGATGAATCTGCCCTTTTTGCGTTTCACATGAAATAAATGCTGATGACATAGCTGAATGGAACCAAAGGAATGATTGGTCCACTCAAATCCTACCTATTCTTCTACCAATTCATTGTTCAATAAGTACAAAGAAAGAAATGTGCAGGTTAACTCTATTAAAACTGGGGTAGGCAACATACTTTTGGTGTCATTGGGAAAAAATCCATAATATAATTGTAGCATATTGTAATGTGATGGTCTGAGAGAGAACTAGACTTCTGCACCTCCTTTTGACTCTGTTTTCTTAAGCTTTAGAGACTGTGACATGACACAATCACATGTCATATACAGTAGAAAAGCATTGCGATTGGCTGTTGAACAAATGCAAATGGTCATGCAAATCCCTCCGGGTTAAAGAATATCTTCCACACACACACAACTGTGGCTCGTGTCTTGAGCAAACATTAGCCTCATGATTAAGTTATGGTAGCTATGGTTTAGCGGTTAGTAAAGGGCTAAAGTAGTAGCAACATTAGCTCCTCTTCTCTCATATAGTAGCATTCTGGTTGAGACCACCAATCACCGCTGCAGCACAGAGGTTTAAGGCTTAGTAGTTAGCAAATGGCTAAACTATATAATCAATAAGAGAGCCTGACAACATTGTATCAAAGTGTTTCAGAACATTTGCTAACAGTTTAGCTTCTGCACAAAACTGTGGCTAGTGTCTTGAGTGAACATTAGCTATGGCTTACCCCTCGATTCCACCGGGTCCGTCTGCGTCGCGTAACGGCTGCGCCGCGGTTTTGGTCCGGCCTCCTCCGGCATCATACCCTACCGGGCGCGTTTCAGAAGCATTACGGAAGCGGAGCGTCTTGCCTGTCTGCTCGCAGTTTTTGTTGATTTGGGCATATTTCCTGGGCAGGCTACTTTGTACAGAGAAAATTAATAATAATAATAATATTCCAGTTATAAACGACATGAATCAAAGATGTGTTGCTGTATTTTAGTGGTAAAATCATCATAATTATTCTATATATATAATGTACACCGGAGGAGAACGCTGGCATTTCTCCTCCTACATTAAAGACTACGGAGGGATAGGGGCTGCAAAATGAGTTTGTGTGTGTGTATATAAATATTTAAATATGCTATATATGCTCTGAACGTTCCACTTCCTGCCTGCCCGACATTACCTTACGGCTGCGCCGCGACAAAAATAGGATTCATCTTAATTTTAGAGGAGCCCTGCGCCGAGCCACTTCTGGGACGCGTCTGGGACGCTTCTGAGCCGTAACGCGGCGCGTGTGGTGGAATAGCACCCATTGACTAGAGTGGCCGCTATCCTTGTGGACGCCGCGTCGCAGCCGTAACGCGGCCGTAACGCGGTGCAGACGGACCCGGTGGAATCTAGGGGTTAGTGATTAAAAAAGGGCTAAACTATTTGCAACATTTGCCTGCTTTCCCTCTTACAGTAGCATTCTGGTTTAACCACCAATCACGGAAGTGGAGGGTTTAGTGGTGACCACGGGGCTAAACAATTAGCAACATCTTTACATCAGTATGAAGCTTTGCTGACATTGAAGTGAGCAACTTATTCCTTGTATGTCATCTCAAAAGGCCTGAGATGCCCAGCAGTCTGCAAAGAACCCAGGCAAAATCACACAATATGGATGTCAATTAATGAATAATACAGGTTACTGTTTGTACCGTGTATATGCCGGTGCTTGTCCGATGGGAGGGGTTGAGGACAGAAGTTGTAGATAACAGCTTAAAAATATGGTCTGTATTCGTAAATTCTTAAAGGACTTTTCCAGGAAACGACACACCCTTGGGTAACACTAAAATTACAATATTTAAAAACTTTATATGGAATTCATGTCCAAAAATGCCAGGAATAAACTGCCTCCACTAGGTCTAATTAAATCGACCACAGTGCAGTGTGCACTCTTCCTTTTAGCCTCATTTTAAATAAACATAAAAAGCAATTTGCAGCATATTACATTATTTTTAACCTAATTATGCTAAACTGAAATGCACCTGCTCGTAGTCATAAAGTACTTGAAAATAGAACAAGCCTCCGGACCTGACGAGGAGGATGCAGTTATAGCTATAGTTAAAGGTCCCATGTCATGGCCATTTCCACTGATCATAATTCCATTGTTGAGATCCACTAGAATAGATTTATATTGTGCAATTTTCCAAACTCACATTGGTTTCTCATACAGCATCTCTGTATAGTATGTGTATTCACTCTCTGTCCTAAACGGCTTGTTGGAGCTCCTGCCCCCCCCTCCCTGTGATCAGTGTGCTCTGATTGGTCGGGACGTTGTGAGGCTCTTTGCTGCTCGCCGCTGCTGCGAACTGCTGCGAATTGCTGCGAACTGCTGCGAGTAGTAGTAGTTTTGACACAATTCCGTTGTACAGACCGACGTTAACAGCAGCCCTGTCTGTGCATATGGAGACCGACTCTGTCGTCCGGTCTAACCGCCTTCTGGAAAAGCTTCACAAGTATGTCGGTACGCAAATGCGCTTTGTGACACAAAAGACGGTACGCATTTCGGATTGTTGCCGCGTATGCGTACCAGTTATGTGCACCCCTGTTTATAATGCTGTGAGAATGGGTCTGCGGAGAGCATTTCTCCGCCATCCCAACTCGCCTATTACCAGCGTTCAGGGAGCTCTATGCAAGTCAATGGGGACTCCCTGTTAGTTAGCCAAGGGATCCTGGTGTGTGAGGTGCTCCGCGGATTGGTCCATTAGGGCCAATCCGGTCATTTGTTGTTGATCTGGGTGTTCACACGTCACAGAACCCAGGAAGTAAACAATGAAAAAAGATAAATCTCCAACGAGGCGTTCTGGGGCAGCACAGACAGGTCTTTTCTGTGTTAGAGTTTTACTCGCTACAGGGTGTACTTTGAGGGTTTGTGACTCTGCAGACCGTTTACATGCAGAAAAACCTTCATAACACACAAGGGGACGGGTAATAACCGGAAAAGCATGACATGGGACCTTTAAGACGATTAAGTTACATTTCAAAGAATGCAATGCGGCTATTTTTTAGACCAAACGTTTTAAATAATGACATATGCCAATACTGTTCACACTCAAGGCCTATTAAGATGTGATATGTGAGAGAGGGTCTTATACAAGGACTGTGTATATGCTTTAGATGTTTATGATATGGCACAGTACACCTTGAGGCGAAGCAAAAGTAAGTCACTGACTTATTACAGAGAGGAATAACTAAATGGATGCTAGCTGAAGGCCTTTTGCTTCTCCAGATTTCAGTCCTGTGAACCAAAATCATTTATTCGCATCAAGAGGCTGCTTTGTAAAGCACCCAGGGATTGTATTTGACAGTGAGTTTATTTATTCATAAAACATTCCCACAGGCACAACAAGTGGATTTTCCAGCTGCCTTTAGCAAGGTGCACTAAGGCATCTGCACTTTAAAACTTTTCTACACCAGGGAGGGCAGCATCTCCTGCCAGAAATAGCAATGATATGACATTTTCTTCCTTGATTAGAAGTCCTTTACGGTAAAATGATTCCATTCATTGCAAGAGGTAGAGAAATAATTAAGGTGAAACTCACTAAGGATTTCTCTTCTAATTGGCCATATGGACTGGAAAGAAAAGTTTCATTGTTTTCTTTTGTCTTTCAAAGCAGATGTGCGAGGTCTTTAGACTTTTGGCTTTAGAGACTATTTCGTCACTCCCTTGGTGATTCCAACTATAATTACTATACCATGTCGTATGCTATTTTAGTCCATGCTCAGGTTGGAAAGTTAAGTACCGGCACCATTTTCCTCTCATGGCTCCCTCTGGTTACATTCAGTTGTCAACAGGCTGCTCTGAAGAGACATGCTGTCCATGAGATGCATGACTTCAATGTTCCCATCTTTGATGCCTTCCCAGAAATCTGCATTCCAACGCACCAAAAGTGGAACATTTAAATGCAGTTTTATGTACGGCTTTTATCCATATTTGGAAAGTGTTTATTATGAACAGCAGTTTTAAATGTCAACGTTATAGCACATATCCCAAAACAGTCATAATCCCCAATCGTCACATATTTTACTTTGATCCATATGGCTCTTTGTAATATATTGTTCTTGTAATGATAGACTTGTGTGCAATAACTGTAGTTAGCATTTCTAATTAGGTGTTCCTTTATAACCCTGCCATTATCCTGACAAATAAATGACCAGAAGTGTGAGATAAAACATGAATACTGGTTTTCTTTTATTCGGCTGTTGTCCCTCATATTGTCCAGTTTATCTCCAATAGTGCCACAATTCCAAATGCATCTCCATAGCTAATTTCCCTGTCAGTAAATCTTTATATAACTCACAGATTTAAGTAATATTAAGGCTTAGAGTTATTTTTGCTAGCTGCCTGCTTTGCTGAGCCTCAGCTCTAACTCTTTGCCCTATGCTGGATTTGGTGGAGTCAGCAATACCAAGATGGCAGGGTGAGAACCACCCACAGTAACCAGCGCGTTACTTCTCTTCACCTGCCTCTCCTGTTCATCTGCCCTCGAATCAGTAGATCCATGTCACCTGCTCATCCTCTCCACTCACCTGGTCACCATTCCATAATCAGCTCCATAGTATACCAGTCCACTTCCATTGGTCTGCTGCCAGATTCTCTTTGTACCTGCCAGAACCGGTCTTTAACCTGTGATTTGACCATTGCCTGTTTTTCTCAGACTCTGATTTAGCCTAGCCTTTTACTTTGTCAGGCTGCTTGAATAGTTTGTTTTTTGCAACTGCCTTTGTTGAGTCATGCTTTTGGGATTTAGTCCTTGAGCTGTGACACTGCAGGTGCGCCAGGAAATATGGAGTGAAGTAATTTGGAATGGCAAGCTTTGTTTTTTTCACGTCCTCAAATAGCACAAACAAAAAAACATCTGTGATGCAGGGAAGGATTGTTCCCAGTTTGTGTTCTGTAGCCTAATGTAGGACATGTGTTACAAACTACTGAGCTGGATCCCCCCAAGAAATAAACACTCTTTTTATAATACTTGTACTTATTGAGGTGAGTGATTTACTAATCCAAGAAACTCTTATGGCGCATTTCCACTACAGCGCGGAGCTGGCTTGAAGCGTGCCTAGCCGTGCGGGCCCGTTTTTGGTTGCGTTTCCACTTAGCGTAGTACCGGCTAGCGGGTACTATTTCACAGTTTTCTGGCCCCATAAAATCGAGGTTCTTTCCGGGCCAACAACCAGGCTGAGTCGGGCTGAGTATGCTAAACTAGAGAGAGAATCGCTGGCAAGGGGGCTACAACTACAACAAGATGAACATATTTGACCGTGATTTAATTGTAATGTACGTTTCAAAATGATGCCGAAGTAACTACATACTGATACCGGTTAGTAAAAACCATGAATTAATGCTTTGACAAGTCTGCAGACAGACGGCAGGCGAAACACCTTTTAAAATGCATGTTGTCTAAATGGAGATCGGCTAAGCTAACGCAGCATATGCTCCGACCGTCCACACTCACAACAACGGCCTATACAGACATAAATAAACCAGCGACTGTATTCGCCATGACACAGACAGTCTGTGGTTTGAACTTGTAGAGCTGTGAGCTCTGAGTGCTAACAGCTAACGGCTGTGTTGTTTTACTGGGGTTCTCATTGAAGATGACGTCATGGCTCCGCCTACACTGCGTTACTATAGTTACTACCCCAGTTCCTAAACTGTAATGGAAATGCGCAATAAAGTGAGCCAGTCTTAACGAGACCTAGCCATACCGCATACATGCCAACCTTTCCAAATCCAAAAGAGGTAGGTTTGCGCGCGGCAAATGTGCACGCCCAAATTAGGTAATCAGAACAAATGGAACCCCAGTAATTACATGTATAAACCATGTATTTAACATATATTGCATCATTTTATGCATTTTTCAGAAAAAGTGGTAGTTTGGTAAACAGTGACATCAACGACATGTCTGGTCTGTAAAATGCCCGAAAAGTAAAAGAATGGGAGATAAATATCCCAAAGTCTCCACATTTTATTATATTTTTAATGTGTTTCTGGTCCTCTTTCAGTTGAGACAGTGTTGATAAAGGATGTGTCAGGATGTAGAACTCTTGTGTGAACATTGGATAAAGCCAGGTTCATATTCTTGTTTCATGTTCATGACATATTAGTCAAAGGTTTGCACAGAGCGTACATATCTTTGTGTTGCGCGATATATCAGAAAAATACTGCATTAAAAAAGTCATTTCCTGCATTTTTCTACTGATAAAGTGTGATATAAATAATGTACAGGCTTTCAGATTGCTGTAGTTCACTAAACAGAGACATTAACGACATGTTTGGTGTTGAAAATGTCCGAAAAAGTGAAAGAATGGGAGATAAATATCCCCAAATCTCAAAATTGTATTATATTTGTGTGTGTTTGTGGTCCTCTTTCAGTTGAGACACTGTAGGATGCTTCCGGAAAAGACCAAACACTGGATGTCTTTCAGTCGCCAACATGTGTTTTCGAGACACTCATATTAACGGGGAAATCCTGCAGGACTCAAATGCCTCGTCGGGGGTAACGCTGCCTTTCCCGCAGCAATACCCCCGGTCTGCACGTTGTTTCTCTTTCAGAAACACAGAGGACTGTTTGTATGATGCGATCACAGACACGCTGCAGAGTCCAGTGGAGTGTCATTTTTATTTGTTATAGTTTGGGAAGATTGAAAATCGGTAGGGAAAGCCAGCTAAGTCGGTAGGCGGTAGAAACTTGTCAAAAGCGGTAGACTACCGCCCAAATCGGTAGGGTTGGCAGGTATGATACCGAGCGAGGGCGAGCGAGGCCGTGTTGTGGAAATGCGCCATTAGAGAGTCAGATATTTTAACATTATGAGCAAAAACTGAAAAATAATTGTTTTTTCTTGATGTGGTAAACTATGATTTTGGCTTGCAATACAGAATAAGGGAGTGTTCCAGGGCCCATGTGATCCCTCTGTAATTGCACAGAGAACGCCACGAGCAAGACCTGAATAGAGATTAGTCCCGTTTCTTCATCTTTGATGTGGGGAACCAGAGCCAAGCCAACATGTTGAAATGACTGTCACCTGCTGCGTCGCTGTATATCCCCCAGGGATGCTGTGATCATTGGCAGGTTGCTGTGAATCAGACAGACACTTGACTGCCTCTCAATGACAGAACCGTAGCTGCGAGGGGAACTCGCTCTCCTTTTTATTTTTATCTCTCCTTCTGTATGGATCTGAACAAGACCAGTGAGTGGCCAAACATGAATACATGAATACATTAAGGTTGGTTGATGTCTTGGCGCTGGCCAAAGTGTCAAGTCTACACAGTGTCCAAAAGACAACATTGATCCCTTACTGTGCTATAAGCAGAGCAGAGCAAGGACAATGTGAGCCTTGGTTGGCACTTCAATTGCAGCTTTTTCTGCCTTTTCCCTGATAAAATAAATATGTAAATCAAGATACGGTGCTAACAAGTGCAAGTAAATATTTCTCATCCATTACCGATTACAAGTGCAAATTTCCTCAGCTTAAAAATTAATCCACCAAGGCTGGCACCTTTGCACCCTAAAACTACTTCATTTCCAGGATGGAAAAACCTCTCTCTTGCTTACCTGACTTGCTGGTGACAATGATGTGTTTAAAGAAGCAACGGTAGGAGTCATTCTCATGGGGAAAGAAACATTGTTGAAGTCGTCACACTGCCTTTTCTAAAAATCTTTAAGGGAGTGTGGGTGGTTAGTGGATTAGAGTAGGGCTGTCAAGTTAACGCGTTAATTTTATTTTTCGTTAACGCGTTATTAACGCCACTAATTATTTTAACGCGATTAACGCATGTGTATTTTTTGTCCTCGGCCGCCCTGTAGTTTCAGAGCGCATCGAGTTTAAAATAGCATCTACAAGCTGATGCTGACAGCCCCGCTCCTGCCGCCCGCTTGTGGCAGACCACACTTCCACGCTCACTGGCAGGCCTGGACTGGCCATCGGGAGTGTGTGTGTATGTGTGGCTCGAGCGAGGCACACCTTACGTGTTGTTGTTAGTATCTGGAGCTAGCTAGCTGCGCTAACGGATATAAGGAGCTGTTTCAATGAAAACAGAGGAGCGACATTTCGCCGACAACTGCGCCGAGCACTTGACTTTATGCAGGTAGCCAGACAGTGGGACATTGTACGAAAAGTCAGCACACTCAGCACGGAT
>CALSBZ010046934.1:1986198-2031639 GCA_943591055.1 Gobionotothen gibberifrons
GCGATTAATCGCGATTAAATATTTTAATCGACTGACAGCCCTAGATTAGACACATTCTCAATTTGCCTTACTTCAACTACAAATCACTATTTAGCAGGCAAAGTGGGGAGATTTGAATGAAATGTACATGTATGGTTATGATCACACAGAGAAGCTTTTGATTTATTTGTCAGTATTTAGGAAAAATCTTCAGTTTTTGTCGTGCTTAGAGGAACCATGCTATTCCTGCATCATCCCTTTCTTCTGCAATAGCCATCGAGTGTATTTTAAAATGACCTCTTAGTTTTGATTATTTATGGAACAATCCGCAATTCCTTTGTTGGATCCAAATGGCCTTCACATACAAAAGGCATTCACAATAAATGAAAAGCGTTCAACTTGCGAAACCCAGGGTTGATTTTATTGTGTAGTATCATAACACACTTTATATTTGTATTCTTTAATTATGCAATTTCAGGCTGGCCCAGAAGTTAGACTGGTGTTAAATAATAGCAATGTAATATATGACAAAATACACCACTAAGCTAAAGGTGACGTGTGTTGGTCGTAATGACATTTAGTATCCTATTTAGCCACAGCAATCACCTTTTAGAAGAGACGTTTAGGCTCCAGACACTCACCAGTGGGGTGTGCACTGAAGTATGTCGTAGAACAAACCTTGAAAATCTCGTAAGCTTGTATTAACGACAGACATTATTTGAGACATCTAACCAAAAACTGAGTCATTCCTGCACTACTTTATGCAATAAAATACTTATACAAATACTTTGTAAATGTTTGTAAAGGAAACAAATGAGCTATATATGATCTACAAGGATACACAGGTCTTGGGTAGTAACACTGAATGTTAATAGTGCAGAGTAGCCGACAGGGACCTTTTGAGTAAGGAAACAATGACTGCTCAGGGCAATAGGGTGGTCAGTACTATGGGAACCACCAACAGGCAACATGACATCAGTTCTGCCTCTGTGATGCGCATGGTCATTGGTCAGAATGCATTTTTTAGCAGCTCACAGAGCCTGGATGAAGAGAAGTGTTTTTCTCGTACGTCCTAAGCCATTACTTACAGATGCCGCACAGACAAGTATATTGTTTTACATCTTTACCAAGTGCAAAGAAGTCCTGCAACAGCCAATCTAGTTTGCAATGACTCTGGGTTTTCCACTCCTGACTCTGCATTTGCATAATGGAATTATGGGCTCAGCCATGCTATGTCTTTAGTGGACCATTAGGCAGGCCTTTACTGGATTGTAATTAGTGGCTTCTGCCCTTCACCTTCATTAGCATGCAAATGAAAATTCTGAACACCAAGAAATATTTGGCACATTGGGAGAAAAATGCCAAAGTGATTAACGGGCAATCTGAAGCAGAATTGTCTATTTCTATCTATCACAGTTTAGAGCACTTCAAATGAGACATTGTAAAGTGGTTCAGTCCTCATAGGTTGATCTGAACAAGCAGCTGTTCAAATGAATGTTGATGACATGACTGGTGACTGAGGGCTCATTTTGACCAAAGGGTCTTTGGCCTTAACGGAGAAAAACACCAACCTGATACAATTTACCCTTTAATTCTCAGTTTTACATCCAGGCCATTTCTGATATGCCTCCACTTTATCACATGATTGTACCTCCCTGTTCCTCTTTTGCATTCACACCTACCTGGAGATGTGTTAACCCATCCTAATAAGACATTGCACTTGAACTTCTAAACCATCTAGTATAATTTGCAATTCTAATACACTCATTTGAATGAAACGCTGCTTATCATGAATACAATTGAACTTTGGAGACACGTCAGACAGGAACCTGCCAAAATGAGCCCTGGACATATACACATTAATCACAGGAGGTAGCCACCGGCCGCAGAGTGAAAACATCCTTCCAGCGGCAGCATATGCCGGAGAGGGGTGAGGCCTTGGGGTCGCTCTCCTTTTGTTAACCCTGTCTAATTAAGGCGAAAGTCATTGTGGGGAGACAGGCCGAAGGCAGCGCCTCGTTGCATTACGCTAACAAATTATCGGATGAAGCTGTAATTGATATAAATATGGAGAGGCCATCTGTGAGGATAGATAGGTTTGAGAGCTCTGTCTCCGGCTTATATTTTTAGTCATTCATTCGGAACTCTTAATTTACATCTATGAAGGCTATTGTCAGTGCTGTCACTCTCATTATAGAGCAAATTGTCACTGGAACAATTCAGTGTGGTAGCAACATGGAGCAGTAAATGTAAGTGCTTTATTGTCAGAAATTCAAACGGTAAACAAACAGAAACATTTCTTTAGAAAAATGAATAAATGTGAATTTGATAACCACTTTTATTAACATTGGCGCAGTTCAGCAGCCAATGCTGTTCATTGTTTGTTCAGTGTTAGGTAGAATAAAGACTTTAAGGCCAGGCTATGACTAAATATAGTTGAACAAGTAATTATGGAAAATAAGGATGAAATACAAACGCAAACAAAAAATGTGTAAGCCGACCACTTCAAATATTGTATCTTTAATTATTATATTGTAAACTGATAACACACTGACATCCCACAGTCTGCAGCTCCTTTATGTCCAATGATACATTCAGTGCCTACACAGAATGTAGTTTGTTCTTTATGAAGTGTCTGACTTTATGAAAACTGTAACTTTTTGGAATGTAACTCTTAATATTTGATTACTTGTCTAAGAAATGGTACCAAAAGTCCCAAATACATACATTTGAATCAGGCATTGTAAACCTCACAGCAATAAGGATTGCTTTCCACAAGGTCAGGTGAGCATCGGATCCCAAAACTCACAGTTTGGATCTTTAACAGATCACCTTCAGATCAGGAATTTTTTTTATAAAAAGGCACAGGACTGATTTTTCCAAACGCATTGGCAAAAACAAGGTACTCCCTGAAATCTGTGTTAACCGGCTAAATGATTTAATCTTCTTTTACTTTGGTATTGTTATCTATAGTGTTTACTTAAAACACACAAGTTCAATTATTAATAACTGCATTATTGTTTCTTTATTTAAATATTTGTGTTGATTTTAAAACATAAAATCTTGTTATAAGTCATTTTAATTGCACATTGTATGCTGAGTTAGCAGGACGCTAAACAGATCATATTTCCTTGCAAATAAATATTTTACAATGTTGTGAAAACTGCATTTATTTGAATCTTGTCGTTTAAAAATACATTTGACAAGATTACATTTGAATATATTATGATCACTTTAGAATGTACCTTCAACCAATAGCATTTTAGAACATAGAGCATAATGTTTCTTAATGAAACCTTGTTCTGCAGTTGCTAATAATGATTTCCAAATGGATTTGTTGTTCACAATGAATCATTATTAATGATAGCCAACTTGAAAAACTTTGTGCTGATCTTTATATATTGTATTTTAACTGAATGTTGTCAGATAAGGATCAAAACTTTATTTAATGAGTTTTTTTTATGCCACTTTCTATGTGGGTTAAACTCAAATGTGTTACACCACTAAAGACTGTAGTAGTTTGTAGTCTGTAGCATACTCTACACTAACACTTTATAGGTGAACCTGGATAGCATGTGATGATTAGTCAACTGCATGTATTAAGGCTGGTGGTGGCAACACCTTAGAAAAGGTTTTTGGTATTTTCTTGATACAAAAAAAATCAATATATAAAATCTTTAAATCTTCTGATTCATGCAGACGTTTTAAACCACAATGAGATGGTCAGCAGTTCACCACAGAGCCCCTGCACACTAAGATGTTAAAAACAAATTCCCGAAGGACAATGCCTGCCTCAATTGGATTACTAATGTTATAATTTGTCATACTGAAACTCAAAAAAGCTAAGATATGCTGCACAATCAAGCATAGCTGATGTCAAGTGAGCAATTCAAGTGGTGTAAAAGTGGTTAACTACCTGCATGTCGGTGCAGGAACAGCAAATTGTTTCTGTGACCCTGCTGCCCTTTCTTACATTGGCTGTATTCAAAATCTTGTGAAGAAATAAAGAGCTATTATTTTTGTACCATGCCTGCTGTGCGTTTCCATCTGAAAAGCAGCAGTAGATCATCATTACTGACAATCAAACTGTATGTTAAACACACTTTCAGGAGATTGGTTTTCACAGTCAGACGCTACAGTTTCCATAAATAAATTGGATAAACATTACTTAAGCATTTAATATGAATTGGACGTTATGCCTGCTAATCACACAGGAAATATATTTTAAAATGTCAGCAACTGATTTCTGTCAATTTCCCATCATCTGTCAAAAAAGTGTTTGGTTTTTCATGGATTTTGTGGAGTAATCAGCCTTGGTTACATGTCATGATTATACATCAGAAACCGTTAATTTGATTGGTAAATGACAAATAATCTTTATTACATTTGAACAGCTCTATAACTGCCACTTATACTTCCCTCTCATTCCAGATGAATGCGCCGCACCAATGTGTTTAATATGTCTTTGTGTTTCCTGATGTCCAGTTGGTATTATGCAAAGCTTCCATTTTTAGTCGGACATTGCCTCCACTCTAGCCTATTTATTTATTAGCTATTCTCGCTGTTTTAAGACAGAAAACAAAGTGTTACAATGATGACGACATCATGGTCGCACATCACCACCGCTAAGCTGAAGGCGGACTGGTGTTGGCATGATGGCGTTGCCGTTTAGTAGTCTCCTTAAGTGAATTTTTAGACACTACCATTTATTCGACACATACAAGCTTTGGACATTTATGAGTGGGGTATTTACCGACATATTTTGTGTCGCAGAACAAAACATGAAAATCTTGTCGGCTTGTTTCAACCACAGACCTTATTTAGGGCTCATAACCAAAAACACGTTTAAAAACCATTGACTTCAAGACAAGGGAACCGAAAGTGATAAAATGCTTAGTCACTGCTTCACTCTATTAGGAAAAAACTACGATGTCAGGCAATATTCACGTATGCTGCACACAGTTTGTTAACAGATTGACAGTAGCGTTAGTACCACCAGCAGGGCCGGCTCGTGGCATAGGGGAATGCTAAGGGGCCCCGCAAATAGGTGGGGTGCGAACAGAAAAATGTAATGGGTTTAACTTATACTATTTCTTTACTAATACTATTAATAATAAATATTAGATAACAACAATGGAACTGAACCTACATTGCATACAGCGCCCTTACACCTTTTAAAATGAGAGTGCTTTGTAAAATATGCAGCTACAATCTTGCCTAGGGCAGCAAATGTATCAGAGCCAGCCCTGGCCACCGGGTTGCGCTGATTGGCTAATCGTTAGTCTCTATGTGGTGTTCATTCGCTCAATTGATTCTTAACCGAGATACTGCTGGTCACAACGCCAGACAAATAAGTCAGCTCAATGAAATGGGAGGATTCAAAGGTCTGGACCCAAGAAAAGAATGCATGGCTTTTTTGAACAAAATGTATATTTATTTAATGTAATTACTGGATTATGATTATTGATTCATTAATGTTTTCATCACTTCAATGTTGCATCTGGTAACGTTGGCTCTCCTTTTAACTGATGTATATACTGTGGGTGGTTTAATCTTTAATAATTTATGAATTGATTTAAATGTGTTATGTATAACCTAAATATGCTAAATTGCTAAGTACAAGTATTTTTTTTGTACTTCAAAAACATGTTCAATGACATTTGAAAAGATACATGATTTTACTGTCATATTTTGTAATTGAATCTGAAGATAAACCTGTAAAAAATTAAAACCAATCACAAAAACACACATTATTTTACATGTTTTCTTCTCTTACAGTAAGTCACGTTGATGAAAAATGCAGGTCCAGTGGGTGCATTTCTTTTAATTGTTTATTTATTTCTCCAAAAAAACAATTACATCATTGCTCAGAATAGACAGCTTGCTCAATAATTCATACAATTAGTTTTTTCTCCTTAAGCAAGCTCTCTTGTTTCAGTAACCTGCCTCAACCTTTGCACCAGCCCCTGTCTTATTAATCAGCCCCCATCGATTTAGTGTTGAAGCTAATTAAAGGCCTGACATGTGCAGTTGATTCCAGACATCTGTATGTGTCAAGAATGCAAAAGCACAGGCTCTCTGCCACTCTCTGACTCACTGCGGCTGACACCCGCGGAGCAACTCGTTCCACTAAAGCCAAAAAGGAGTGACACACTTAGTGTTTTTCAGCAGATTCATTGCCGCCCCAAGACCCTGTTTGAATACTAACAAGCTTCTCTAAGATGTTGCTTTCTTTTGTGTTCATTCATATCAGAGTGTTCTCAAAAACGTTGAAAGGTCTCCGGAGGCGCGCTTTAAACTTTTGGAATGAAAAATATTCCAGATTTTTTAGTGATGGATGATGGTAGGTGCATTCGATTAAAAGGCTTTAAAAAATCTATCAGTATTTATATGTAAATGATATTAAATGATAACTTTAATTAATGATAAAGTTCCTCGGGGCAGCACCCTTAAAAATAAGGAAAATTATTGCCAATTAATGTAGACTTATAAAGTATGCTAACTATCAATTTAGAAATCTGATTAATGATTACATTATTAAAACTTTGACTATGGAAATGAGAACTCTGGCTCTCTGTAGTGACCGCTTGAGGTTCCGGTTTATTATCCGGTGTTGTGTTGAAGACTTTTCCTGTTGATATGTGGTGCCATTTGTGTTTGAGACAGCAATTGACTGTTTCGAGTCATTGATGTACCTAGTCTAGTTTGCCTGGAGCGATTTGGAACCTCAGGTTTTCCATCTTTCTTAAGTAGAGGAATGTGAAAACATCTCTTTAGTGACAACCTTTGCTCAGATACAATTCAGTATTGTCAAGGTCAGGCTTGGGGAGGAACGTATCACATATAATGGGATTGCGTAATCAGGTTACAAAAAAAGGGCAATACTAGCAGGGTTACAATGTTTCAACACATTTTAAAATAAAGAACGATTTACAGTTTTACGAGGCGATAACATTACAGTCAGTGCTGTGGATCAAATAACATATTTTTGGCATGAAGTCCGCCAATTTTCTCACACTTAGCTAAGCATCTACAAAGCCGCTGTCGTAGAGAGCCGCTGTGATTGCCTTTCTTGTTCCAATGGTCTCCAGATGTATCCACTTTTTCGAGTCTCGTGTGAAACCCAAACTTAAACAGAGCTTTTAGTGTTTGTTCAGATTGAGTTTTTATGTGCTCTTATGTTTTAATTGTTTAATTGTTAGTTCCTTCTTTTCTAAGGTTACATTGATGTTGTCCATAAGTCACAGAAAGTAATCAGACTATTTTTATTATGTCATACTTAGATTTACTTACTGATTACATTTTCTTTACCAGGTAGTGCAGGTTATATTTTAAAGTAATCCTCTCCACCCGGGTCGAGGTAAGACATTTTGAGACATAAAAAGAAAGACATTTTTGAGTTGATGGTATCTATAACTTCCAAAAATCTGACTTTAATCTCATAGTATGTGCACCATGACTGAATTCAAAACTCTTTTGTAATGCAACACGTCCATGTCTTGCTTGTCTGTACAGTAAATGTGTTAAAACGTAGATTTAAAGTGAGCACAGAGAAACGTTCCTCCTTCAGCAGATGGATGGGAAAACAACCTTCTGGTGTCAAACCCACACACGTATCATTCTACACAGTGAAGCTCAAACATCACAGTGAAAGAAAAAGAAGAAAGGCACCTTTTTAAAATGGAGGGATACTTTAAGATTTCATTGTTTTCTGGAGCTTTAACGCAAAGGTTGAATAGGAATAATGCCCTCTGATAAATGTTAAAATCTGGGACGGAAAATAATAATTATTCTGTTTTCATCTCTTTAAAAGGGTAAGTCAACGCCTTGATAACTTACATTTAGTGCTAAAAACAGCATGCCGCCTAAAGCAGACCTATTTCTTAGTTTATTTAAACATGAATGGTTCATTTAGAAGTCTTTAAATCCTAAATTGTCCAAATTCCAAACGCTCAAAGACATTTTCCATAGCTTTCAACTTCAGAGGCATTTAAATATTGTGAAACTGCTGAGTCACCACAACTGTGAAAGGCCACAGACAGCAATAAGCAGTAATGCAATGCTCTAATTATCTCACACGCTGTACAGAAGAAATGAAGTCAAGGCTAAATTAGTTGAGCCTTTGCTCTGGGGAGTGGCTGTGAGTCTTAAGATGTATATTTTATTCAGTACATTTTCCTTGCCATGATAAACACTCAACACCATTCATTACGTAGTACAAACACGCATAACTAGACTTCGTGCCCCTGAAATGAATATGTGCTACTTAAAGTAGCAGTGGTGGCTGGTGGGTAAACAATAGCGTACTCAGCCCTTCAATGATGAAGCTTCCCACTACCCCTATTAAGACATGGCATCTTTATACAGTTTATCCCCGCTGTTTTATGAATTCACAATTACACCTCATTAATGTGTCATTTGCATAATTACAAGGAATGGGGACACCGTTCACAGTGGGTATACACATTACCTTGAAGGGGGAAAAGATGCAACACAATGTTGTGCGCTGTAGCAGCAGAGATCGTGTTGTTCATGCTTTAAGGTGTGTTGATTATTAATTAATTATAAACTGGGACAAAATGCACTTCTGTGTGCTGGCGGAATTGTCTTTTTACCAGCAATGCCCATTTTCCAGCTGGAATTCACAAAAACTGCAGATACCTTTTCTCTTATTTTTTTCTTATTTTTCCAGCTGCATTAATTCACAAAGATTAATTCTGTCTCATCATTGGCGTGAAATAGGGTGTGAAAATGTGATATCTGCAATAAAAGCTGTGAGGAATTCAGCGAAAGAGCTTATTTGGCCTGCACAGGTACTTCAACACACCCTCTCTAGGTTATTTGTAAGATAAATGAAAGCACAGAAACAGATGACAGGTCTTTAGCTCAACTATAAAATGCAATTAACCAGCAAATGAGGCCAGGCAAGCCACTTTGACCATTCGGTATGAGCAACAGCTAGAGGGGAAGGAGGAGAATGGTAATTCATACCCAATCTGCAAACCGCAGCCTTTAACCGGGGTTGATCAATCGCATTAGACAGTTAAACGGCTGCTGATTTGGGTATTCAAATGGGTTTGATTCAGATTTCTGTGAATTGCTGTCATTGCTCGCTAGCAGAAATGATCACAAATGAACAATTTAACAGTGGTCTGTTTATTCAAATAAAAATGTAATAATTATAAAAAAATATCTAAAAGGCTCCAAATCGATTACAAATGTTGCATCAAGAAAATGAACTTATTAAGTAATTACAATTAAAATGTATCTTTTTTATTTGACAAAACTAAGAGTCTAAAGCCAGACCAAAGTCAATTCACGAAATTACATTTTATGACCTGATGATGGGCTTAAAAAAAGAATCCAGTGTCTACAATACTAAAGTGCCTTAAATCTGCATTCTCGCTTAACATCAGGGGGCGAATCCACTCGTTGCTAGGAGTCAGATTGTATAGAAGTACAGTATATGAAAATATTACGCTTCTTTAACCCTTTCACATTACTTTTTTTAGCTCATGAAAGTTACTTGTAGTTGCCTCAAAATGTCTGATTAAGTGTTTGCTTGTACTTTGCTCCAACCTGTATTTCACATGGTCCCAAAATGGCGACATCCAATATGCGCAAAATGATGCTTCAAATCTGCAGTCCAAAAACCAAAGGGAAACTTTACAGGTACTATATCCTCTTCTGATTCAAAGTTTATGCCTGGATGTGATTGTATAACTTTATAGTGGTTTCCCTTTCCATCACTCATGGCGTTCAGGGTATAATCTGCTATATCTCTGCAAAGCATCTACATCTCATCAGGGGAAATGTGCAGCTCAGTGCAGACCGCCCACCCTCCACAAACCAACCCACAAGCCCCAGTGGTCGGATACCTTGCCAAGGCCTTTTGTTCTCAGCCATAATACATCTTTATTAGTATAATCCCGCTGCTCCTCTGCTTTACTCACACTCCATTAGTCTTTATCCAAATCATGTAGTTACAAACAGACTGTCATTGAAGGCAGGAGGAACACTCTCTGGAAATCAACGATGGATAATTGCTTTAACTTTTCCACTAACTGTTGGTGCATAAAGCCTTTGGCAAAGAGACAACAAGCAGCAGCCCACATTTGAGATCTGAAGCCCTGAAATGAAAAGCCTCTTTCTGACAGTAACACTGGTTCCATGCGGAAGAAACCTGGCTCTGCTTAGTCCCTGTTTCCGTGGGTACAGCAGTGTGCACAGGGGTCCTGAGATTTATGGCAGCAGCTCAATGTAGCTGGTAGGGGAAAGTCTTTGGGGGTTTTCACATCCCTCCATTTGTTTTGCACATTACTGATGTTTCCCTTAATGTGCTCCGAGCATCCCCTTGAGGAGCTAGATGGGGCTGTTCTCAAGTTCAGGCTTCATTTAGTTTCCCCCTGTTCTTCTCCGGAGATAAAAACCTGACATACAGACCTCTCCGTCTCTCCTGAGGAGCTATTAATACAGGAAGAGGAACAGGGGAGAGGAGGTGGAGCCCCACATCCACCTGGCAGACCAAACACTGCCATGTTTATTTGGATCCTACATGGGATATGGATGAATAGGCAAGCAATAGATGTTAGTCATGGCGGCAAACTGATGCTTTCAGGGTCCCTCATGAGCAGTGGGTGTTTCTGCCAGCTAGAGAGATCCCCCTCACTAATCAGCATATATCTAAACTTGTTTAAAACTTACATTACTGAGAAAATAATGAATACGTTGAAATGTGTTGATGGACAGACTTGAATTTGTAAGTGAATATAACCAGTAACAATAGGGTGGCTTTGTCCCAGTGACTGAAATGCTGTAATCTTTCAACATATAAGTGATTATTACACATTAGGGGGACAATTCCGTGTATTTTGTAGCCAAGGTGGGTAAAATGTAGTTTCTCCTTAGTGTATAACATTTACATTTAAAACATTAAAACAGTTCAGGTGAAAGTCTGTGTTTCTTAATTCTTCAGAAATCCTCTCAGCCAAATGTCTTCTTGAGCTCACTTGTGGTCAAATATCTCTGCCTTGCTGTTGAATCCAGCTTTCATTGCAAAACAAGCTCACACATTGCTGTTTCAATTACATTTTCCTTTATCCAATGTGACAATTAAGTGCATTCCGAACAGTGTTTACTAACAACACCATAATCTATACAAAATACTATACATATAACCCAGTGGTGGATATTAACTAAGTAACATGTTAAGGTAATTGTACTTTAGTATTTTATTTTCTAACTTTCTTTACTAAAATATAATGAACAAATAATTGATCTTGTTATAATATAGTTTAAGAACACACTTTATTGACCCCTCAGTGAGATGCATAACCTATCCTGCAGCAAAGTAGAAAGATCCACCTTTTCAAGTTACAACATTAAAGTAAAAAACACATTAAAGCATCAATGATATATAATTATTAATAATACAACATAGCTTATTTTTAAATGGGTTGTATTGCAGGATAAGCACTTTTACTTTTTGTACTGTAATTAATCAACATTTTTCTGACATTTACATTTGGATCGTAGCATTTTCTTACATTGTGGTATGATCCTACCTTTTAGTTTACGTTTTTTTTCCCTCTGTGTCATCTCTGTCTTTGTGTGTTTTCACACCTTTTTTGATTGTCTGCCCTGGCCTTATAGGTCGCACCTGTTCCCCATCAGCCCTGCAACCTACTGACCTCCTGCTCATTAGTTCACCTTGTGTTAAAGTTTAGTCTGTGTAATATCTTTGTCTGTTTATGTGTGCCTTACACAGGGAAGTTCTGGTCAGTCTTGTGTGGTTTTACTATTTTTTCTCTAGAAAAAGATCTGTGAAATTCTTCGACCTCTGATCTCATTATTGAAGGGAATAATTTAGCTATATATAGGCTAACTGCTGGGGCTTCTTAGAAACAGAGTATGGATGTGCAGCTTAACGTACTTCCAAGGTGCATAGTGAAAAAGTCTGGGTTACAAGCTACATTGTTACACCAACATGTTGTGGCTTGTGGCCTTCGAACTATGTGACAAAGAACTAGCAGCTGACCCTGTGCTGATTCATATTATATTGTTACATTTGTGTTATTCAGTTCTGTAATTGTATTGTCTTCATTTTCTAGTGAATCAGTTGAGGACAGTGGCAGTTGCTACCATGTGCCAGCCAGCAAAATCAATGGTCTCTAGCTCAAATTGAAAAGGATGCTTTTGTCTGAAATCAAGGACACGTATTTAAGTGGAAATTGCCACCAAATGTATTGTGAATAACGTGTGTGACATATATAAGGCTGCAGCCATAGCGGCAGAAACAAAAGTGGTTATAAAGGAGAAGGGGGCAAATGGGGATGCTCATGATAAATCAAAGGGGCCTTGTTATGCCTTTTGGGGTCCCCTTTCCTGTAGTGTGTTATTTAGGTTTGTGTGTAAGTTAACGGTCTGCACAGGCTAAAATCCCTGTCCCCCCCCTGCCTGAAATGCCTCCATTAAATTCCTTTTGTTTACTTCTGTAACATAGTGACATCACTATGTAACACTTGCGCTTGTATTGGCGATCACTCCAACACATTGTAACTGATAAGCCAAAGGGGGACATTGGACCACACATCAGCAGACTGGGCTCTGGTTTCAGACAGAGGGTGAAAAGAGGTGCTGCAGCACAGGCAGTATGAGAACAATAAGAGCTTTTTGAACTTTAAAGAATGTAAACATGTCACAGTAGAGACACAAAATACTAATATAAAACTGAAAATGAGCAGACTATATCCTTTTAAAAGTCTACGTGCTGTTTCAAAGAAAATCTGCATTTCTTTGATCGTCACAAAGTCATTTACAGCTCATCATTAAAGATTACAATATGTATTGTCCTTGTGAGGTTGTCCTTTCTGCTTATTTCTTTTTCTTCTTTTAGATTTCCCCAACTAATTCCAGTGAATTCACAATACCCAATTCCATTCAATCTGCCTTTAACATCCAGCCATGGATAATAAAGGTATATTCAGCAACAGACACTGCCTTCACCACTGTGCCAGATAACTTTGCCGTGCCTCAGTCTCCTCTGGCTGGCCTCGCAATGCCTTCACATAAGGACAATGAAGAGAAAGCGATAAATCTTTATTGAAGCAATTATAGAGCAAATGTTATTTACACCACCTAATTGGGCCTGGGTATCTCTCCGCTCATAGAAATTATGGCTCGAGGGGAGTTAAAATGGACACCAATTAATTTTTGCTGACAGAATCAGCAAAACAGCAAATGGCAACAAAGGGAGTTTCCCCAGGAGGTAGTGACTTTAGAGCGAGGTGAGAATAACTTGCCTAATGTAGTCACAACATCACACCATTTCCATATAAATAACTTCCAAATAAATAAGAAACTCATTTGCGCTGCTGAAAAGAAATCAATTACGGCAACAAACAGGCTTATTGCATTCCCCTAGACCTTGAAAAGCACGAATGACATGGTTATAGTACACTCTAATGCTTTGCCCGGGTTCTGGTAGAATATGCATAATGTGCGCTGACGGACAGGGAGGAGTAACGTCAGCTAGTAAATGTCAAGCACACATACAGGACCACACACAGCTTATTAAAAAGCTGTCACTAGGAGAGAAGAAGCTAACAGGATGTACCAGACTTGATGAGGATTTATTACCCGCTGCCATCTTTACTAAATGGCATTCTTAGACTCTCAGAGTCTTAAAATAAATCACCCTGCCGATGTGTGTGCGTGTTCGCTTGTGTGTGCATGTGTGTTATTGGGTCACTTTTGAAAGTTGCTTTGTTTAGCGCAGATTTTGACAAGATAAGGAATTACAAAGGACACAAAGGGTAGCCTCCTTTTTAACGGCTTTGTCACGTTACAGTAAATCAAATAATCATGAGTTAATACAGGCAGCTTATCCTTCGCCAAACTTTGGCTCCATTTGATAGCTGTCAATATCAATCAAACAGGATATTATCTCCACTTGAATACACAGGGCAAACAGTCAGTTCCAGCAATCATGGACGCCGCAGGAGTACGGGGTACCCTGAATAATTTAGAGGGGCCTAGAGCTGAACCCTGTGGTTTAGAAATGTATTGTTTAAGAACTCTTGACTTGTTGTCATGGGGCCTGCATTTCAAACACCCTGCAGGCAATTAAAATAAACTTCTTTCAGATACACACCAGTTCAGTCTAATAACAGTTCATAACATTTTTTGAGAAAATGAAAAGACTGATGAGTCAAGGCAGTCATTTGACATTGAGGTATAATACAAGCAGATATGGAAAGGATACAGTTTAAATAATAGTGTTAGATTATACTCAAAGCACACTCCCTATTTTTTTGCAATCCACTGAGGCAATGTACATAGTCTCCGTATTTCACCCTGAGACGATGTGTTTGCGCCACGTGTGTTCTTATTACTTTCTATTTCTCCATTTTATTTTGCATTTGGTACTCAAGTGTTCATGTTCTCAGCTTAAGATATATGTTTACTTGTGGTACGTAAAGTTGCTTTGTTTTTTTAAGATTCGTATATTCAAATGATAGCAAACAATCTTGCTGGAGACACGTGTTTTCTGCTCACATTGGGTCATCTCCCGTGGGATGTCTCATCACTTTTTGTAATAAGATATCAAAAGCAGACCCAAAAAGTTGCTTATAAATGTTTGCCTATCACCCAAGATTAAAACTACAGGAGACCTCACGCCTCATTGTAACTGCAAACAGAGGTGATGTCTTTTGTTTTGTTTCAAAGACAAAAATGCAATTTCGGAAGATAAACTCTTTACTATGCTTTCTGGCTATATACACAATTAGACTTCCCTTCAGATTTTCATATAACTTCTAACTGACAGATTCTCAAATAAGCAATCATAACTTTTAACTAGAAAATATGTACAGCTAGTCAATTCATAATACCTCTGATATGCCGTTGAGGCATAAGAATTAGGGATGTAATGATATATCGAATATCGCGATATCGCGGTAAATAGATGCCTCAATACCGTCGTGAGACTGACAAAATATACAGAGATTTAATTTAATTTAATTTTTTTAAATAATTTTTTTTTTTTTTAAACCTTTATTCAACCAGATGGTCCCATTGAGATCATCGATCTCTTTTTCAAGGGAGACCTGTCCAACATGGCAACAAGTAGGTTAAAACATGAACATAAAACAACAGATAACACAAAAGGTACAGGGCTACATGTACATACCTAGAGACATAGACAAGTACCAACAGTATATTTATATCTCGCCCTGTCAATAAGCCTCACCTTCTTGGCAAAAACTGTATTGTTTTTGAATTGGTGGAGAGACAATGCACAGTTTTACCACTGCTGTCACCCATGACCAAAGCATATCTCTCTGTCCCAGCAACATCAGTACCAAGCAAGAGAGTTGTTTCCACAGCAGGGGATATTGTAAACGCCCAAACATCCCAGCTTCTACCTGGAAATGTGGACATGCTCATATTCCTAAAAGATAACCTTGATGATGCTGAGTGAGTGAGTGAGTTAGTGAGTTAGTGTTGAGTTACTTGAAAAACTAAGTGAAAAGTGAAACTTGAATTATTCTATTGCAGGGTCTGATTATTATATTGTTGACACTTTAAAATACTACTATCCTACTAAAATGCTGTACAAATCATATTTATAATTTCATAAAGAAAAAAAAGGAAAAAAAAAAATTCAAATTGTTTTCCTTTATTTTTCAATATCGTGATAAATATCGTACCGTGGACTTTTTATTGCGATATTATCGTACCGTGAGTTTTTGGTATCGTTACATCCCTAATAAGAATACAATAATAGCCTGTGGCCTTATAGCGTGAATTTGGTGATAAATGATTGATGTTTTTTCATCTATCAAAAGGGAATGATGGAAATAAATACAACAATTAAGCTTTTTTTAATGAGTCAGATAACCTTCTGATTTTATTGTAACTAATTTAGCGCCTGTGAATCACAATAACTGTGATTCATGCCATTATCACTGGAATTTGATATACTGTATTATATAATACTTCTGATATTTAATAGTCCTTCAAACGTTTTACTTTCTGATATGTGTTCATGTGCAATGCCATCTTTATTCTTTAGTGGGTCAAGTTATAGTTACAAGGAAGGGGGGGGGTGCTTGTGAATAAATTAATTAATTTAAGTTATCCACACTCATGCGGGAATATCCCCGCAATAAGAGGTGTAAAACCTGTGAGCATTTTAAATCGCATTTGAACTAAATGCTTATATAATCTGTAGTTGTATTTGTATTGTTGATTTATTGTGTGAACGAAGCGATATACAGTAGAGAAGGTTAAGCTGTCATTATTAGGATGTTATGTACTGTTGTTTTTGGATATTTGTGGAGTTAGGTGGTCCGTGAGTGGTTTTATATTGGTTAAGTGGTCCTTGGTATGAAAAAGTTTGAGAAACACTGCGCTTGTGGATTGTCAACGGGGGGTGCCTCGCTGTGGGGAAATTATACAGATGGCTATTCCGCCCCTGAAAAATGTCTACCCGTTATTATTAAAAATAATTTTAAAACAATTGATACAAAAATTGATAACATTTTTATTTTTATTTTGTAATCATCTCGCTACCCCCACTCGGGGTCTCGTGACCCCCCGGGGGGTCGCAACCCCCACTTTGGGAACCCCTGACCTATCAGACCTATTCAAGAGTATGCAGCCACATGCAGTGATGTGCTTGTGTAAATTCAGGTAAGCTAAGGTGATGACAAGATGTATAAAAGTAGTGACATGGATGTGAAATTGTGACAAACTAGCGGTTATGCAGATAACATATTTGTATCATAGTTTTACCAGTTATGTGGAACAGTGCGTGACCATCTAACTTACCTAAAATGTTTGTTTTATCTGCTTATTTTAACAATGTGATCGCACGATTCCTTCAGATAATATTGCAGATCTGCTATAAAATAGCTAGTTAACCTGGTTATTTCAAATATACTGACAAAACACTTACAGTATGAAACAGAATAACTTTGCCAACAGTGACAGTTTTGTTTTTATATTTGCATAGTTTCTGATCTACAGCGCTTTTGCCTATTTGAAGTGTGTTTGGCCGTTGGAGCCCATTTGCACCTGTCGGCCACCATATTGAACCAGGCAGAATGCCTTGGACCCTACTGTGGGAATCACAGCCTTACACTATCCCAAAAGAATGCAGAGTCATTCAGCATTGCAGCTGCAACACCATTGCTGAACAGTTTGTATACAACACAGTACTTCATCCTCTGTACACCACATACAGCTAAATTAAAGATATCATTCACACATCTACAAACACATTTTCGGTTGTAAGTATGACAACTGTTCCAATTCTTTTTATTGGCTGCTTGTGAGGATATCGCTCATTCAATAACTTTAAATTAGAGCAGCCTATGTGTCAGCTGTTTAAAGGATAAAGTGTTGGAATTCAATCTGCTGAACAAACTGGGAGCAGTATTCATTTGGAGAAGAAATGAGTGGGGCACCAGTGGGAAAACGCAATATTGTCTGCTCTTCCCTCACTGGACAAGGTCAATTAGAGAAGGACATGGATTGGCAATCAAAGCTGACACCAAAGATTGACTATAGTGATTATAACCATGCAGATGGGGGCCTTTAAAGGTTATTAATAATGATTTATGGAATTAATTAAAGAAGTAAGATAGGATTCCGTGCTTTAAATACATTATATAAGTCCAGCTGAGGGAACATTTACCACTTGCGGTAACTCCAGTTAAAAATGCAATATGTTGTACGACTGGATGGTTTGTCATTTGGTCTGAAGTGGAGTTATGATTACAGGGAGTGAAGATGGATTAGGAGAGACGCAACATAAATATTAGATAAGAGATCCCGTGGATTGATTCTGAACACATTTGTCAGAGCGTTATGCATGCATCATATGTGACATATGAGTTGTCTATTAATAAAGACATGGGCTGTTATTGGTCCACACTAGACATTAAAATGTATTGTGTCTCCATTTTTGCTGAGGTGTGTCTTTGCATCATCGAGTCTGGCTGTGATTTCAGTTATGTGCTGTGTTTTATGATGAATCTAAGTTTCTAAGTCCTTTTTTTTACTTTTCAGCTTTGAACTATAAGCTTTAGTTTTCATAACATGGACTGCAGCAGTCGTTCTTAAAATAGGTGACAAGGCACCTTGGGATGCATTTGAGGACAAGCTAAGGGCGTCAGGAGATTCTTATTTTATATTTTAATAGCATTTCTGCTAAACTAGCAAAATGTACTTAGGCAATGTGATTTATTTTCCTGGGGGGGTGGGCACTTGGTGTACTCAAAACAAACGGGGACTACAACACTTACATATTTTCACCTTTTTATATTATTACACATCTGCACATTTTTAAAAAGGTATAACTGGTTAAGGGTGGAAAATATTATAAGTTAGCCTTAATTGAGATAAGGAGAGCCAAGGGAAACTGCAGAGTTGGTATTTTTTTAATCTGTCCAAATACATAAAAACTGAACGAATAAGCATTACAAATATCACAATATGAAAGAGGGCATATTAAGCTCATTTGCAGGTTCATATTTGTAATCTATGCCTTAAGTGTGCCATGTCTCCATGCTTTAATGTTCAAAAAGCTCTTTATTTTTCTCATACTGCCTGTGCTGCTGCACGTCTTTTCACCCTCTGTCTGAAACCTTAGCCTATCACGTACAATGTGTTGGAGCGCTAGCCAATATAAGCGCAAGTGTTACATAGTGGTGTCACTATGTTACGGAAGTAAACAAAGGAGTCCAACGAAGGCGTTTCAGGCAGAGGGGGAGTGTGTGGGAGAGAAAATCCCTAAGGAGGGAACTATAGCAAACTTCAGGAAAGGTAAAACCCAAAAGAGCTCAATAGGGCCTCTTTAAATTAAAAGCATGTTAAATAACATCTACTCAGCAGCCAAAAGACGTTACAGCTCACAGTATCTGACTTTTCTAGCAGTCAGAAATGGAGCGACCTATAACTGAACTCAGCCTTCAACGCACAGTAGTCTTAACTTGTCAACCCTGAGTCACTATGGAGGGGGTGCCATGGTCAAAACATTTTTAGGAACCTCTGGGATAACACAGTGGGGGTTTACATTATTTATCAGACCTTGGCTGTCTCCATTGAATTATTAGGAACCTACCAATGCCCACAGAGAGGAGTAGATAATGTATTATCTATGCTGTAGGCTGCTCCTGTCTTTTAATATGTCAAAGGGACTGCTGTATGGGAACTACAAGCACTGTGTGTTTGGGTATGTTCGGACATTATAACCCATTGGTGACCCTCCAAACCCTATGGCTGGTCATTTCCTCCACACTGGAAAAAATCTGTCAGCATTTTTTGAATGTGCCTGGGAAAATCTCTCCTAGGAAGTAGCCCTAAAGGTGATAAATAGATAAACAATGCATAAAAGATAGTTTTTCAATACGCAGGTTGGATATATTTTACCCCAATGGACTCAAAACAAAACAAGGAATGGACCACATATATATATTTTTATATTTATCATAAAATGTATTGGTTACTAACAAATGTAGAAAAGCATGCTGTTGGTGTATTGAGGAATGGTGACACAGCAAAGCTCCCATTGACGAGTGTTCCAATACATTTATTTATTTAAAAATATTGTATGTAATAACCTTAAAGGAAAGTGCAACCTTGAAAAGTGCAGTCCATTTATGACTTCAAGACAGCTTTCTCTAGCTTGTAAATTAATCTTCATGAGCGGTCAAAACCGACATGATCATTTGATGCATTACTGTGAAATGCTCTAGTAATTATTCTCTCCTTTAACGAGGCAGGCAAGCAAAGCCAGGCTGCCCTCTTTCCCTCCCATGTCTTAGTCATTTATTCCTTCATTTTCCCTCAACTTAGGAACAATCTCAGTCGTACTGGAGCATGGAGGAGATATGACCGGGGGAGTGGGCCTCTTAAGCTAATGGCTTATCAGTTTTCTAGCACACTTTGCTAAAACACATTATTGTTTTAACATTCATACAGTCAGAGAAGCTTGAAGCTTGCACAAATGTTATTCTGTGATGAGCTCTTCTTTATTTAAAATGTACACCCACATGTGTTTGCCGCAGAAAAAAAAAAAGTATAGCGTTATTGCTCCACTGGCAAAGGTGGGGGTTAAAAGGTTTGCTTAAAGGCAGCCGATTGGTCGTTTTTGACGAAGGTCAGAGTGTGACTCACTTCCTACGCAAAGGTTTCTGCACCAGATGACCTCGAGGTTGCATGCCTGCTTTTACCTCGGTGGAACATTGTGTTTCTTGCTGCAGCTCTCCAGTCAGAGGTGTCAGAGATACACAGGGTGTAATTACAGGTCAAAACACAGGATTTACCAGAGACTGATACGATGTGGTTTGATTACCAGATATCAGTGAGGTTTTATGTGAGCTAGATCTATAACTACTCCATATAATACCATGACATTTGGTACATACATTCTTGTTCTTCTAAGGATGACATTTAAAAAGTTTGGTGATCCGTTCGCTTTTTCCACAATATAGAAATTAGCATTATCCAGTGTTGGAAAAAGTATTCGGATTCTTTACTAGGAAAAGTACTAATACCACACTGTAAAAATACAACATTTCAAGTTAAAGTAGTTCATAAAGAATGGTACTTATATTAATTATTTAAGCACGATTAGGAAAATGTACAAATACTAATTGAAAAAAAATATTTAAATGCAGCAAATCTTCACATTTAAGAAGCTGGAGCTGAGAAGTATTATCTAACACAAAAAATGTAAAATCTTTCTGTTAACGTATGGCTTTGAGTTACTTATAATGTTGGATGGTTTAATCTATACCAAATCATCTTATTTTAAAAGTTTTTCAAAAGTATTGTGTGTCAAAATCTGAATTAATAAAGTAACTAGTATATACATCTGATATAGATATAGTGGAGTGAGAGGTACAAAAGTAGAAGTATTATCCAATGAAAATATTCGGGTAAAGTACAAGTATTTCAATTGTGTACTTAAGTACAGTACTCAAGTAGATGTACTTAAGATGGAGCCACACGAGAACGGTAACGCAAACAATCCAAAATCGTTCTCAAAAAACTATTTCCGTCCACACGCAATAGGCACCAGAAACGTGTCCTTCCACACGAGACCGCTCGACCCGCTGGAGACGCTGTAGTACATATGCCGGGCCTGTAAGTGGAGCTGTACTTCTGCCACAAATTACACCAAAAGCAGCGAAGAAGACTTCCGAGCATGGTTTCCACGGTTGCCCTTCTGTTTATTCTCCGCGGTGGATTTAGCAGCAGAGGTGGGGAGACGCAGGGCTCTTTTTCTCCGTCAGCAGCAGCTGATCTCTGATCTCTCTCTCCTGTCCGATGACGGCCCGTCCACACAGCGGCGCGCGTTGAGCAATGTTCAACTTTTGATGCCTCGGCAGAAGCGTCAGCCAATCGAATCATATGCCAGTACAAGCTCTAACCAATCACACCGCTGCTTGTGTGTCAGGGGCGGGAGATTCATGTGATTGGTTGTTGGTCGAGTTTCAGACACGCCCGCCGGCAAGCGACAACGCACGCCGCTGTGTGGACGGGCCGTTAGACTTCACTCGCGTTTATGTCCATATCGATCAGATCTAGCTAGTTCTAGCTAATGATATGACTGCCTGAGTGTCAAAGGACACCTAAACAATAAGCGACATTTTGACTGGAGAATTTTAGATCGACGGAAACTCTGCCGTGCGGGGGGGGGTGCACTGTCCTGCGAGATACCGGGACCTGGCTCGAAACACTCGGAAAACTGTTGTTGTTGTTGTTGGCGAAACACATCAGCAATGACGAGGGTGACACAGGCTGAGCAGGAGAGGTGGGGAGAGGCGGGGCTATTGCGTCATCGTTATCAGAAAATCATGTAGGGCGAAGACACAGAGCCATTTGGCCCCCCAGAGCGTTTCGTCCCCACCTTGGGACACGTTATCGTTATCTGCGTTTCCCTGTCGGCCTTGTGTGAACGTCTATATCAGCGGTTTTCAAAGTGTGAGGCGCGTCTCCCCTGGGGGGCGCCAGAGAGCTTCAGGGGAGGCGCAGCGTGAGAAAAAAAATAACGAGAGAAAGAGGAGTAAAGTGACACTTGCACACTTTTGTCTGTCTGTGGAGACCGAGTTCCCCCACCTCGCCAAAAAGGCTGTAAAAGTGCTCATTCCCTTCACCTCCACCTACCTGTGTGAGTGTGGGTTTTCCGCATTGACTTTGATCAAACGCAAGTACCGGTCAAGGCTGCAGCCAGAGGATGATCTGCGTTTGTTCCTGTGTGCATCAGCCTTAGTTACCTTCCACCAATGGCATTGTCTTCAGGTTTTTGGTCATTTAATTTATTGATTGGTGCATGGTTTTTGAAACAGATGAAATAATGTGGTTAACGTGAAACTAGCGTGGCTAGGTTTGAACAAACCTTAGGTTTTGAAAAAAGGTCATGGTTTGTGTTGATGTGACATCATGTGACTCAGTGACGTAACATCATGTGACATAATGATGTAAGTAAAAAATATAAACGTTTCAACTGTTTTATACGGTTGTAAAATTCTGGGTCAAACGTCCGTTGCTCAAAGCGTCTCGTACTGACAGGTTGGGTTTACAATCGAGTTAGTCTGTTGCATCTTAAACAGAAGCCTTACGGTACGTCCACACGGCAGCGTTGCGTGCTTCAACGGAGACGCTTCCCATTCACTTTGAATGGAGTGACGTCACGCTTTGCCGAACTGCATTGTGGTTCCGTCACTTTGCCTACCTCATCAGTAAAGTGGAACTTCTGTGTGAACTATTCATATCTTAAACTGCATTGTAACTTTTTATTCATGTACTTTTTTATTCATGTACTTTTTATTCATGTATTTTTTCTTTTAATGTTTCTTTTATTATCTTTTACTGTTTTAAATGCCTTGTCTGAATGTATTTGATTTTTGTAAAGCACCTTGAATTGCCTTGTGTTGAAAGGTGCTATATAAATAAACTTGCCTTGCCTTGCCTTGCCTACGTTGCTCGCTTCGAATGTTGAGAAAACTTCAACTTTTCAAGCGACGACGGAATTGCCAGCCAATCAAATCATATGCCAATACAAGCACTAGCCAATCAAACCGTGTGATTGTGTGTCCGGGGCGGGAGATTAATGTGATTGGTTGTTGGTCCACCCCAGACACGCCCACCGGCAAACTTCAACGCGACGCTGCCATGTGGACGTACTGTTAGGGTGCCTTGTGTGTTGCTAGACGCTTGCGGCCAATGCCCAAGCCTCTCTATTTAATTCCCTAGGATTGAGACAAGGATTGTTTATAATATAAAAAGGAAGTGTACAGTATGAACTATATGTTTGGTATTCACAAGAACAACTGGCCATACCGCTAACCTATATCATTATTATTACCCAGGAGACCCTAGTGTTTCTATTTTTAGGAACATCCAGGGGATCATTACACCTCATTAAAAAGAAAACTTTGAAATGGAAATGTTACAATAGGCTTACGTTTGAAGCTTCCTACTTGCTCTAGTGGGAGTTTTCCAATCACCTGCATTGAAGAAACATAAGCACCTAGAGGAAACTGTAACACAAACAATACATTGCCAGGAAGTAGAGCTAGATCAGCTCCGATCTTACACTCTTTGTCTAACTATCATACGAAGGTCAATAGAAACAAAGGAATCAAAATCAACACCTGGGAGATTGTGTTTCACTCACCGGTCTTGAGAGAGTGAGAGAAAAGGATAATCAGTGTAAGAGAAGGGGAGGTTGAGAGGGACAGGTATAGGCAAAAGAAGAGGAGGTGAGCCATCGAGAAACACATCTTACATGGTTCAGGAGACTAATTATACAAGAAGGCCAAGCTAAGTCGACCACTTCAGAGATGCTGCAGGCTACACAGGGACCAAGCGACATGGATACCCCATTCAGAGGAAGGAAACAGCTTCTCATGCATGCCTTATTACCCCAAAGACCCACGTCTGTGGCAGATAAGTCACCTGCTCCTTCTAGCCCTGCTCCTCTGCGGACACAGATCCTGTAATGATACATTTCACTTCTGGCGATTTTTTGTTTGATGGGTGGAAATGTGGAAACAAAAAAAAGAAAAAACTGTGCATTAGGGGACGTCATCTCTGACCCCCCATCAAAGAGCTCTGTCTTCACATCGCGTGGTAAGGCGAAACAGTGCCAACCCATAATTTTCCTTCGGTCTATCTCTAATGGGATTTGGGTTTTATATTAAGTCCACCTTCCCCCTTCCCTCCCTCCCTCCCTCCCCTTGTCCTGACACTGTGCCGTGAGTGATTTGAATATAAAAAGTGGCTAAATCCACAGAGCAGGCTTCAAATAGGATTGTGTGCACCTTTCACTGTTAAACAGGGCCTTCCAGGTAAGCCTGTCCTGTAAAATGACAGAAAAGGTGAGGGGTGCGGTTATGTAAGGCATCACTTACACACAGGCTGGCTCACTAGAGGAGGCTCTTGGATCGTCTTGTATAACTCAGTATGGCAGATTCTCTTTCTCCGAATTACTGCTGGCCAGTTCTCATCTATAAGCACAAGGTGAATGTCAACGGGGGTATTCCTCGAACACTAACAGTCAATGCACTGTGTTTTTGTCCTTTCATTATTCACAATAATGAAGGTAGGTAAGAGATTATGTTGAATACATGATTCAAGGTCAGGTACGGAGTAGCATCAGTTACATGAAGCGTTAAACTGCTTTCAGCTTTACGGTCTATCATACGAGCCGCTGCAGCTATATTTAACCTGCATGAGAGCAGCGCAGGGTATTACAGCATGTTAAAAGCTTAAAGATATGTTGCCGTATTCATGCGTTAAGCACATGAAGCCTTTGAGATGATTTTGTTTAAAACTCGAAGGGCACTTGGAGAGCATAGACCTCTGCCAAGGCCGTTTCCATAAGCTCTTTCTTGGACATTGCTCTACCCTTCCACCAGCTTTTATGAAAATCAGGCCACTATTTGTCCCATAATTACACTGAAAAACTGACAAACAAACCATTAAACCTTACTGAAAATGTAATCCCTTGGCAGAGGTTATAAGACTGTAGTCATTAGACAACATGCTAATGTTTATAAGGTCATTTTTACCATGTTTACCATCTTGGTTTAGCGTGTCAGCACTAAATAGCTTAAAAAACACAAACTACAGCTGAGGCTGATGGGAATGTCTTTAGTGTTGCAGGTATTTGGTCATAAACCAAAACATTGGACACATTTCAATTGTGTCCTTGTGGTTGTGCTGGAGGAAAAAGTAATCTTTAAAATGATTTGAAATTCATTCTGAAGGTCACATAAATATGTATTCAAATTATTATGACAAACCATCCAATGGTTGTTGAGAGATAGGGGACCGCTGAATTCATTGGGAGTCATCCTCTGAGAAGCATGAATGTCTTTACAAAACTGTATCTCATAGTTGTTAGAATATTTCAATCAAGGCCCACATCTACACAAACTATGCCTGTCTATGCATTATATCATTGCATGTCAAAGTAAATAGAAAAATGTAAAGCTGTCCCTCATTTATTGGAATGCTGAAATGTAATTACAATTTATGCTGAAGGTCACATATATGCAAAAATAAAACATCGAATGGTTATAGAAAAACAAACAGGTGGTTGCTCTTAAGGAAAATTCAGGAAGGTCATTAGGAATAATTATCTGAGAATCATGAGTCTACACAAATTGCAACAGTATTGTTAAAATATGTCATTCACTGCCCAAATCTAAGTGAAGTATCAGTGGCTGACAGACACATACTATCCCGGTCTATGCATTATGTCATTGCATGTCAAAGTAAATAGAAAATGTAAAGCTGTTCCTCTTGTCTATTCCTATTTCTTTCACTAAGTGTAATTTGATGTCCCACTATGACCAAGATTAAATGCCTGTCCCTAATATATTGGCATGCATCTGTCAGTGTGTGGTCTTTGTCATGCATTCAATCTTAATATGGCTGACATGTTCAGTGTCACAGCTAATTACAGAAGTAATGCATCGGCCCATTAGTAGCTGCATCAACAGCCCTAGACTAATTTCTACCATAACTAGTTGGGACAATTGCGTTGGCCTTTAAATATGCATGTCTTCAAGCAAGAACTATTCTCCAAAGATACTGCACTTTTGTTTTTTAAATGTCATCATTATGATATGATGTGTTACTTCCCTCTATCTATCCAGTGTTTTAGGATTTTTGTTGGCAGTTAGGAGACAAGTTGTGATTGAGAGAATGGAACGTTCCAAAGATAGATATTTTTGATGAAGAATAATTTATTGTGTTTGCTGTATTGATACCAAAATATACTCAGCATACTGTAGCTAAGTCGCCGTTTTAGTTTTCTCATAGATATACAGGCAAATAGATGTTTGGGTGATTACTTTGGGAAGTAATCACAATCAGCCATCAATTAAAACATTTTAGGGGCCACAATGTTTAGCAAAACCCCTGTGAAAGAGACGTATATTTGAGAATTTTGCAATTCATGATTTAAGTCCAATGAATTTGCAATGTGTCCAATACTGTATGTACTTAGTGGTAGAAGGACTACTCTGATCCATTACTTCAGTAAAAAGGAAGAATATGTTGGTCACTTACTCCATTGTATGTACAAGTCTTGAATTCAAAATGTTGCCCAAATATAATTAGATAATTATTATCAGCAAAAGTAAAAGTACTCACTATGAACAATGCCCTTTTCGAAGTATTACAGAATATTAGATTGTTCAGTTTGAATTGCTCACAAATAGATAAGAGCATTTAAATGTGTGTTATGCTACTCAAAAAGGTCAAAGGTCATCAACAAGGAGTCAGTTGATAGCTTGAGAACAACCAGTCCTCCAACTCATACGACCAAATAGGTCGATTGTTCAAGCACTTATTACGACCAAATAGGTCGATTGATATCTAGATACTTTCCAAGGTTTGACATAATGAATTGTGCTACTTTTAAAGCAAGCAACGATGTTTTCAAATCTGTAATCAAAGAGGTCCGCAAAAAACGCTATCGACCAATCAGATTGCTTGATTTGACTTGTCCCTTTTATAAATATATTTACATTTCTTCCATTAACTTCGACCTCCGGGGGGGTCTTACTATGGAGGAGTGGATTGAGGAGTGCCTATCTCCAGAAAAAAATGCACCTAAACGACGACATGCAGAGCTACGTGAAGAGCAGGTAGACCAACTGGAAAAGTACCACCATTCAAAAGCTTTCTGAAAACAAAGCAGAGAAATGATGACTGTTAGTGGCCACAGGTGCGAAAGCTCTCTCCAGAGCTACTCGAAGCCGAATCTCGGGGACCGGAGAAAGTGGAGCAATATTCTCGCCACGCCAAGCAACAGCCAGAACAACCTCAACCTATATAAGTAACCACGTAAGCCATACTACTGATGCTGGACAGTTTTTCAGTGGCTGCACAATAAACGGCAACATACAAATTACTGTAAATAAATAGCCAAATAATGGATCAACGCTCTCTGTCTAATATGTTCGCTAGCTGTTAGTGTTGTTGCATAGCAACCACCTCGTTTCACTATTTTGAACATCATTATTTACTAATAAAAACTATTTAAATTAGAGTGTGTATTTTTCTTTCATATTGCCACACTTGGTAACCGTTTTATAAAAGCAATAGCTCACTTCAGGCCGTGATATATGCTCATTATATCACGGCCTGTCGTGAGCTATTGCTTAAATAACCCTCTCTGGAAAATCCTAAATTGTAGGATAGTTTGGCCATTAAAATGCTTTTTGATTAGATTTCTAGCGAGAAGTGTATATTGTACTTTCAGAATCCACGTCCAGTGGATGTGTAGGATCTATAGTTTGATCAGTGGCGAACCGTCAGGGCCTTCAAGGTATCGATCGATTTAATTATATAAATAAAATGTATATAAAATGAATAAATGAGAATCGTATCTGTGTTGTTAATCTGTAATATTACAGTGTTACGTTGATTTGTTTGTCCTTCTCGGACCATGCACTACGCATTTCAGTGGTTTTGTGTTAGAAAAGAAAGCAACCAATCAGATCTTGTCCTTCAACCAAGGCATTCTACATCCTTGATCGAATGCCCTGGCCATTGCACTGAATGAGAGCGTACGTTTGGACTGACAGTTTGCGGAGGCGGCGAGGGGTGTGTGTCTCGCCAGGAGAACGTGTATATGCGGCAGCGTCCATGTAAAGTTATGTTGTGCGTAGACGGCTCTGCTAAAGATTCTTCCCTAGTTTAGGTTTTATGTTCTGTGTTTAGATAGGTTCCTGTTTTATTTTGATAGTCTTGTCTACCCTCATGTGTCTAAAGTACGTTTCCTCACAGAATTTGACATACATTCAGCAAAATCAACGCTGAGTGGCGGATTATGCAATTGAGTTCCGCACAATGGCTATTGATTGCGATTGGAATGATTCAGCATTAAGGGACATATTTCGGAACGGACTATCAGAGAAAATTAAGGATCATTTATTGCTTATGGATCCTCCCACAGACTTAGAAGCTATGGTAGCAGCTGCTATTAATATTGACAATCGTATCTGTGAGAGGGATAGAGAAAGAAAGAAGACTGCCGTTTCGTCCAGCGGAACCAGGGGGTTCTCACCTGCTTTTCATCCTGTCCGGAGGACATCATTCGGCTCGTCACCTGCTTCAGAGGCCACAGCGCCCCCCATTGACTCGGAGGAGCCGATGCAGGTTGGCAGGGCCAGAATCCCACCGGAGGAACGACGTTGCCGCCTAGTGGAGGCAAGATGTTTCTACTGCGGTCAACAGGGTCATCAACAAGCCATGTGTCCAGTAAAAGAACAGGCTCGCCGGTGAAAGGGAAGACACTGGTGAGCCAATCTGACTTTTTTGACTTCCCTCCACGCACATTAACTCAAGTTATGCTATGTGAAGGTAACCAGGTTATTGTACAGGGGGCACTTGTAGATTCTGGAGCCGATGAGAGTTTTTTCGATAAAGAGCTAGCTCTTAGGCTTAAACTGACGTTGACGCCATTACCTTCGCCGTTAAAAGCGAACGCGTTAGATGGGCGCCTACTATTCACAGTGACTTATTGCACCACACCTGTAAGAATGACAATCAATGACACTCATGTCGAGAACATAGTTTTTCATGTGTTTGAATCAGCTCAACACCCAATCATTTTAGGCTACCCTTGGTTACTTTTGCACAATCCTTTCATCGATTGGCGGTCAGGAAAAGTACAAGATTGGGGAAAGTTGTGTAAACAGAAGTGTGTACATGATCAGAGTAAGTTGGTACTGAGGAAGATCTCCACTTCTAGAGCAGACTGTCACAACTAACCTCTTTCTGACTATTTTTCTGATTACCCGGATTTATCAAAGGTCCCCACATGTTATCATGATCTAAAGGAAGTCTTTAGTAAAGCTAGGGCGAGTGCACTACCACCCCATCGGCCTTATGATTGTGCTATAGACTTGTTGCCAGGATCCACGATTCCCAAGGGCCGTCTGTACTCCCTGTCAGCTCCAGAAAAGGGGTCCATGAAGGATTACATCGACACCTCACTCAAAGCAGGACTCGTCCGACCGTCTTCCTCTCCTGCCGGAGCGGGCTTCTTCTTTGTGAAGAAGAAAGATGGTTCTCTCCGTCCCTGCATTGATTATAGTCCACTGAATGACATGACGGTAAAAAACAGATACCCCCTCCCTCTCATTGACTCTGCTTTTGACCTATTGCAGGATGCTAAAGTGTTCACAAAACTGGATTTACGCAACGCTTATCATCTGGTAAGAATAAGGGAGGGGGATGAGTGGAAAACTGGATGTAATACCCCAACAGGACATTAGGAGTACCTCGTAATGCCTTTCGGGTTAACTAACGCCCCAGCAGTTTTCCAGGCGCTGGTCAATGATGTACTCAGGGAGTTTTTGAACGTGTTTGTCTTTGTGTATTTGGATGACATTTTAATCTTCTCTCCTGATAAGGAGAAGAGACTCGTGTGCAACATGTCCACCAAGTACTACAGCGCCTACTGGACAATCACCCTGCAAAGGTCAGTGCAGTGGCAGACTGGGCCACCCCCACCAATAGGAAGAAGGTACAGCAGTTTTTGGGGTTTGCTAACTTCTACAGACGATTTATTAGGAACATTAGCTCTGTTGCTGCTCCTCTTCATGCACTGACCTCACCAGGGGTTACATTTGTGTGGGGCCTCAGGGCCGAGGAGGCTTTTAATGAGTTAAAAAGAATGTTTACCACAGCTCCCATACTGACTGTTCCTGATCCCCAACGACAGTCTGTTGTGGAGGTGGATGCCTCCAATGATGGGGTGGGGGCCATTCTCTCACAGAGAGCGGCTGGGGATCATAAGATGCATCCTTGTGCCTTTTTGTCTCGCAAACTATCTCCCGCAGAGAGAAACTACGACGTCGGAAACCGAGAGCTGTTGGCAGCCCCCATGTTAAAATGCCCAATTTTACGGCAGAAAAAAACATGTTTCTACCCCTGGCTCCAAACATTTTATTATCGATATAGTTAGATTCCACCTTCATGATTATGAATCTGTGAGTGAATTGTTTTCTAACACGACCCTTTTATTTATATTAGGTCTTAAAGTTTTTGCATAAATTAGGGTGTGGTCACATTGAGTGACGGCTCTGTCAAGTGACTGCTGCTGTTAGCTTCTAGTCTCTCTGCTAGCAGCTCCGTGAAGCTACAGGGACTCTGCCTGCTCAGCTCATCCAGGGAACACAACTTGACCCCGGCCGTGTTTGTTTGTTCTTCATGCTTATATATCGGACTATTGTGACTCGCTCTGCGGTTGAAACAGACGGTAAGTGAAATTCGAGTACTTATTTATGTGTTAATGATTTTAATAAGCTACGTAATGAATGTTAAGGCTTGGGTTAGCGTGTCGAGTGGTAGCTACGTCTGTGCTAACGATGCTAATCGTAGCCTCCAAGTTAAAATCATAGACTGTATATATAAAGGTTAAAACGAAATAGACAAGTGTTAAGCGTTAAGTGGGATAATACTGTAGAACAAACGGCTTCTGTTTGAGCTTGATAAAATAAGGTCATCCTTGTAACTTAGAGAGATATGTAGGTAGGAACTGTATGCATCGCTAAGGTTAATTTAAATTGGCTATGCTCAAGTATGTAGACAAGCTAATGTCGAAGTAGTGTATGTGAAATCAACCTCACAATAAGATGTGTGTATATTACAATTATTAATGTCATATTTCAAGATGATTACGTTAACGTCACAGTCATCTGAAGAACGAACCGAAACCTTGTTGTTTTTATTAATTGCATTACCGAATTGGTATCAAATAAACAGTAAGCATTGGTAACACAACTTCCAAAGTTACAGTAAAATAAAAAGGACCCTGACTCGGACAATACACAATCCAACATGTTCAACAGAAGATAATCAGTTATATTGTTTGTACACATGGTACTTTACATATATATCTGTTTGTTTAAAGTGTCCAGGTGATGCAGACAGGCTGGACCAGAGAGTGAGACAGAACTGGACTCCTCACAGCAGTGAACTTCAGCACAGGTACAAAGACTCTTTTTTCATACTGTACAAATAATCAATAAAGATATTGGTTTAAATAAATGAAGTATTGACTTTAATACACTGATATACATTCCATTAAACAATACTAAATACTAGATCACCTACACATCAGTGAAGTTGAGGGGTTTTCCATGCACAAAGTTACATTTAGATGTTAACAAGCAATATGATTTTGTCAGCTTTCTAATTTAATGTAATGAAGGCAAAGATATTTAACACATAGTGAGAACTGCTACTATTTATCTCTCAATATTGTCTGAAAAAACGTGGTAAAAGTTATTCTTTCAGTGAGACAACAGAGCAAGCTTCTACAGTTGCACTACGTTTTGATAACAGTTAAATATTATTTTGATAATAACATATTTCAATGTTGATGAACTTCATACTGTTCATTCATAATCTGATTGTCTTTGTAGCTCACTGTTGAAATACAAAAAAAACATTACAATTACAAAATAGTTATATCTACAGCCCCTACAACACACAAACACACCGCTTTCATAAATAACACACTTGTTCTGCAATAATATGTTTTATGTTTCCTGTCATTTTTGTTAGGAAAGGACATGCCTGAAAGACACGACATGTTCTCCTTCTCTGAGGGTCAAGAAGAACATCCAAGAGGAACATTAAAAGCTGATGTTATGAGATTTTAAGACCAGTACAGGACATTCACTAAGAAACTACTTTTATTGTGAAAACACAGTCAGCGGATCGAATGCACCTATTTCCACATCTACACTCCATCAGCTGATTATTTCTATTTGCCTCACTTTATGAGCTTCACATCACTTGTGCCTTGTACCGCAGAGTTTGCAACGTCACAAATAAATCGAGCCAATCTTCAGTCAGATGTGAATGTGTAATCTAACATTTTCAGTACGAATAATGGACGAAAGGAGTGCAAATACAAATACAATTTATTGAAATGTGAACCAAAAGTTAATCGAACATGTTTTAAATAAAAAGCACATATGGACAGAAGGTGTAAACCTATTAAATGTATAAGTAAACACATTTAGTCAAATAAAGTGACAGACTAGGCCTGTGCAGTTGGTATCAGCTTTGCCCAGCATGGGCTCCTCCATCAGGCCTGGTCCTCCTCGCTGAGGAAAGACCCTCAGTCCTCTCCAAACCAACAGACAGGACGTCCATCACACGGAGGTTTCTCCCTGAAGTCTCTGCAGCTCTCTGGACACCACGCTGTCTCAATCCGTCCACACTGAATATGAGGGGAATGAAAATAATAAATGCTTTAGTTTAGACAATAAGAAATATAAAGTTGACTGTTGAGTTGCTCAGTTTTTTTAGATTGTCAATACTATTACTGTATAACTAATATCTCAGGTTAAGAGGCACATTCAAATAAAGATTGGTCTTTAAATAAATGTTGTCTTTTTAATTATTTGTCTAAAGTCAAGGATCTAGAACTGGTACTTAGTTGTAATGATACAGTCTGGTTATTATGCTGTTTGGAGGAGGCCTCACAGGTAAGAGCACTAACTAGCTACCATCACATGTACCTTAGCTTGACTTAAATGTATTAAACGTATAGTTAAGTGATATCAAAATATAAATAACTAATGTCATGTAAACATATTAATATTTGCTTGATTCCAGTGTTGAATTTAGCACAATTGCATACAAACGTTAAGGGATTTTAAGATTCTGAAGTATTATGCTAAAAACTCAATAACTTAGATTATTATTTATAGTTTTGCTGAATAGTTTCATGTCCGCTTACCTTAGAAACGTAAAATGCGACGGCAGTGTGCAGATGGGGACCATGTTAGCTTAGCTTGGTAGCTTCAGCTAGCTCTGGAACTTCCAGCTCGGTGGCAGCAGGTCCCGCCTCGGCTCCGCCTCTTTGCCCTTATTTGGAACAGGCTGGAGCAGGCGGGAGTTGAACTCTGACGTCGCTGTCGAGCCGTTAGTGGCCGACTCCGCCTACTAAGGGCTTCTCGGCAACTCTGCAGAATCCTATGGGTGACGTCACGGACCCTACGTCCATTTATATATACAGTCTATGGGTGAAACGTGTCAATGGTGAGGGGCCGAAACCTAGTGGCTGTCCATTGGACAGGCTATTCGTGCCTGAATCCATGCAGTCACAGGTTATTCATTGGTCTCACACATTACTGCTCACTTGTCATCCAGGGGTCAAGCGGACCGTATTCGTTGTTCGACAGAGGTTTTGGTGGCCTTCCTTGGTTAAGGATGTCTCAGAATATATGGCTGCCTGCGTAGTTTGTGCCAGGAACAAGACATCATCGTTAAGATCTTTTGTCACTGTCCCTACGAGTTATCGTCCAGAGAGTTAGGTTAAGTAAGTCGTTTTTTGATAGTATAGGTTAGACAGTTTATTGAGTGTTTGTTTTGTTACTTTATGTATTCAGTGTGTTGTTACCTGATTACATTAAATCACTTTATTTTGATACTTTGTTTGTCAAAGGCGTGTCTTATTCCACGCCTTTGCACAGCCTTAACAAGTTAGCATCAACCCTCACGGGGTGAAAACAGTATTTCCGGTCTCGAAGTTTTCATAATAAAACCGTATTCCCCCGACTGTCAAATGATTTTAAAGCTATATCTGCAGTACTCATCCAATAAAAACATCAGTTTATCCTTAATTACACAACATTAATTGGTTTGAATTGTGTGCACTGCTTTTGTGTTTTTCCCATAGGTTTTTCCCTTTCGATTCTGAGAGACACATTTCTTTTTTCAGAGGTTTTGATAGGCTAAAACATCGAAGTTGAAGCTCGGTGATTGGATGTTTTAGCCGTAATGCACGTCGGGATATGGTGTTGATGCGATATGAAATCCGAAAACATTAAAAAAAAAAAAAAAAAACTTTATTCCGAGTGTGCTTGCTTTTCTCTTTGGAAGTCATCACATAACGGCATTGTAATACACGGTTTGGCTGCATTAAATATTACATATCTGCCGTAGTTCTTTATTTATAGAGCCCTGATTAGAAGACTTCTGGACAAACTGGAAGAAATGCTGTCGAAACTGAATACGTGATGTGGATCATAAATATATCAGCAATTAACCAACTTCTAGACAATCGACCCGCCCCCGGGCGGAAAAACGCATAATCTGCAGGAAACAGCGTCTGAGGGCTTCTTAATACTTAATAAACTATGAATGTTTCATATCCATGTAACGGGAAGAAACTCAGCTAACTGATATTTGTTTTCTTTTTTTGCAAAAAAACCCACAAAGCTAACGCTGAGCCTCTGAATTATCCACGAGCGAAAAAATCTGAAGGCCGTTAGCACAGAACTCTAGCTATACCGATCGATATACTTATTGGATCTGCACAAACAACCTTGGATAACATCCTGAGAGTCCACAGATTATAGAAATATAAGGATCTTCACTGAGCGATCAGAACTTGTGACAGGGGAAGCAAATACAGACAACACACGACGTAGCTTTAGGTAGCAAAACACGGAGATATGCTCACTTTAGCTGTTATTCTGATCAAACGTCGTGTTCAATGGCATTAAAACGAGAAAAAACGCGGTTGAAGGTTAATCCATAGGTTAATCCAATGTGTCTGTCACTTTGAAAAAAGTATTGATAATCCATAATTCAATTTGTATGCAAAAATCGGAGAATACAAATTAGCTGCTAATGGTAGCCACCAGAGTGTGTCACAACTCCAGTTTTGGGTATGCGTCACTCTCACTCCTTATTTGGTAACCTGTGTGTGGAACTTTCCCTCGATTCCATTGGCTCTAGCGGTTAAAAAGAGATGTCAATCCGCAAAATCGACCAAGGGGGGCCAGAGATATGGAAAACCCCAGAAGTGTTTTTTTGTTGCTAATCCTCTCTAAAAACGTCAAATGTCACTTGTATTGCATCAATCTTGATACAGGGTACTTATTATATGTTGTACTTTGTATTCCTAAAGCTTTTAGTCTATCATCCCATCATTCAAGGGTGGTTTTCACTATAAGTAAAAACGAATTTTTGAACGGACACAATAATTTACAGTTTTTTACCATGTTCAATCTGAATTTTCTTTAAAATAAAAAACATCTATATTGATTCTGACTTTTCTACATCCAACTCAAAGGTTTATCATTACTTTGAGAAAAAAGATTATTAATGTTCCCCTTTTAGAAGTGTAGTTATGGTCATTTGTTCTGGAAATGTCAATTTCGAGCCTGAGACCTGAAAAACCAACCCAGTCTCATAAAAAAACGTGTAATAACTACGTTGGTCCACAACGTAGGACGTAGTATTTCTACAAAAATGCCTCTGAAATTGTAAGATCCCTACGTTTTTTTTCACCATTCATTCCAATGGCTGGCGTCTATGTCACGTGATCTTCACATTTCTCCCTGCAGAAAAAAAAAACATGGCCGAACTTCGTTTTATTCTCGGTGTAAAATGCCTATTTTAAAGTTAGTTTGGCCATTAAAATGCGTTTTGATGTCATTTGATGCGAGAAATATGAGTTGTTATTTCAGATTATGTGTGCAGTGGATGTACATGATCTTTAGTTTGTTAGTTATTACGAAGATTACTTCAGGAAATTGTGTCTATACAACTTTTTCATTGTTACCAAGGTGGTTGCTAGGGACGCTGCTATCGATATTATTTCTGTTATGTTGTGTAACTGTTTAATGGTGTTATCTTTATTGCTACCCCGTCAATGCATAGTGTTGGTCCACAGCGCAAACGTATTAGTTTAACAAAATCCGCAACTACAATTGTGGCATAGATACGTTATTTTCCCCTGTGCAATTCCAGTCTCACATCTCACATCACATCGTCATAAACAAATACCGGAAACAGACCGAACGGATCTATGGGTTGGGGTATTGTTCCGCACGGACATTTTAGTTAACCGGACTTAGTTAACCGGACTTAGTTAACCGTTGATGTGAAATCCGAAAACAGTTTTTAAAAATAAAATAATACATTATTCCGATTGTGCTTGCTTTTCTATTTGGAGCTCATCACATAACGGCATTGTAATACACGGTTCGGCTGCATTAAATATTACATATCTGCCGTAGTTCTCTATTTATAGAGCCCTGATGAGAAGACTTCTAGACAAACATGAGGAACTGCCGCCAACACTGAAAACATGACGTGGATCATAAATATATCAACAATTAAACAACATCTTACATTTCTTTTCACACAATACGTCTCCTTGCAGTATCAATACTAATTTGGCTGACTTTTATATTTGATCCAATTGGTAGATAGGCTGTATTTACATCATAAACGTGCACAGCTTATATAAAGGGACACCTAGTGGTTAAAGCATGTTATTGAATTTCATTCTTTTTATATTAATAGGATCCCTATAAAGTATATTCATTACTCGTTATTCTCTACTAATAGTTAATTAAAGACTGTATATGATGACTATTTTGCACATCCCTTTCAAGATTTTCTAAGGTTTATTGACATTTTATACACAAACGGTGTAGTTATGCAATGAATGAAAAACTTGGGTCGCAGGTTCCTCAACAGTGCATTTGTGTATACCTCCAGCTATGTTAACTATGTTGAAGCACTTATTTTAACTGATATTATACATATGTATTATACTCTTATAAGATGTATGTAGATAGTATAAGAAATGTGCAGAATCCATCCATCCATCTTCTCCCGCTTATCCGTGGTCGGGTCGCGGAGGTAGCAGTTCCAGCTTAAAAAAGTTGACAGCTTAATGGTGGAGGTATACACAAATATTGATAGATGTAATGATAGATGTAATGCACTGTTGAGGAACCTGCGACCTAAGTTTTTCATCTCTGGCCTTGTCAGGTATTGAACAATCAATAAATAAAGAACACAGAATTATTAAATATAAAACACAGAATTTGTGTGATTATACTAAATGATTTACAAATAAACACCACTGCATATTTACAACTATTACACATGCTGATGTAACGCAAATGTTTCCAACTTGGGATCAATAAAGTATATCTTATCTTAAGATGATCGATGGCTACTGCCATATTTGCAAAAGTTGCCTCTGAACCTTGACAAGTGCATATTTCAGGCTTATCAATGAACAACAGGAGGGGTCACAGACATAAGACCAGCTGTTAAATAAAGCTCTTCTGACCTTAGCTGTCATGTGGGTATATATTAATGCTGCCCATTATGGGCACAAGCAATTTTCACTCATTTATTAATTATGTGTTTTTAAATTTGAGTGTTGAGTGAGGGGGGGACAGGGTGGGCCCGTTCAATCACGGGGTTTGTAAAGCAAAGCGGATGTTGTAGTCCTAAAGATAGCTGAGAATTCTGGGTAGTGTAGTGTCTTCGGAAAGTCTGTAGTGTCTGTAGTGTCACCGAATCAAAGGTTAAAAACACAAAAGCATTGTGCACAATTTAAACCAATCAATATTGTGTAATTAACAAGGATAAACTGATGTTTCTTAGTGGATGAGTGATGCAGATATCACTGTGTAATCATTTGACAGTGAGGGGAATACTTCCGGTTTTATTATGAAAACTTTGAGACCGGAAATTCTGTTTTCACCCCGTGAGGGTTGACGCCAACTTTACATGGACGCTGTATAAAGACGTAGTACACGTTCTACTGGCGAGACCTCAAATTATCTTCGTAATATCTATCAAACTATAGATCCTACACATCCACTGGACGTAGATTATAAAAGTACAATATACACTTCTCGCTAGAAATCTAATCAAAAAGCATTTTAATGGCCACACTATTCAACAATTTAGGATTTTCCAGAGAGGGTTATTTGTGAATAAACGACCCTCCGGAGCGTTTGCAATCAACGGGAGCATGTTGTTTCTTACACGACCGCTAGAGTTGCTACACTTTAAAACGTGACTATGGGTCGTAATAAGCTGCTGAACAATCTACCTATTTGGTCGTTTTTTGTAGGAGGACATGCTGCTTGAGAAAGATCAAGAAGAATAAAGTCATATCTAATACCTTCCTTGAACATCATAAGAGGTCATGATCTCTTCCTATCATTTTATAAATAAAAAAATCGAGTCAATTTTAGATATGTTTTAATATATAGGAATATTTTGAGTAGAGCATATGATCATATCACGTGTTCTTATTTATTTTTTAAATATCTATGAGTGCTAAGTATGGACTACTACAACTAGTATGGGAGTTGTAGTCTAAATACAAGCACTCAAGTATGACAAATGAGTACCTAAGTACATTACTATTACTGTCCTCCACTGTATGTACCCTAGTCGTAACTCATATTCATCTCTCACTCCATTTTCTGGCAAAGACCTTGGTGAGAACCTGAATCTGCCTGTGAAGATTGAAACCATTCACAGGAGCAACTAGAAAAGGGTTAAAGGTAATCAACAAGAAGTCAGTGGATGGCTCCAAAAAAGATCAAGGGAGAAATGTATATCTAATTCCTTCTCTGAACAGCACAAGAGGTCATAGTCTTCCCCGTACAGTATATGACTGTGTTATAATGTGACCTTATTTTGCTTCACCTGATTACATATCTCCATGACAACTGAGAAAACCCCATTGACGATTGAGGATCATAGTATGAAAGCTTTGACTAAAAAGTGAAGGCTAAGTTGAATATTTATTTGCCCAGTCAGATGGTAAATGTTCTCAATAGTTTATAAAGTTATCATCAAGTATGACATTTGTGTAAAAGGTTATGAGTATTATTTACTTCAAACATACCAAGGTTGTTCAGGAGAAAGAGGAAAAAAGAGCTGTGACAATAGACGAGGTCCAGAAACGGTTGCGATCATCCATCTTCTTTATTGTACGGAAGCCCTGAGAAGCAAATGAGCAACAGTATGTTCTAAATAGGACTTTAAATGATTAAAACATGATTCCGACCAACACATACAAAGGGTTACGAAACTACGTTTTTCCTGCCTGTTCTTAAGTCATAACCAAAGGAAAAACAATGCAGATCAGACTTAGAAAATGGTTGACACATATATTATTGTTGTTTACCCCTCTGGGCTTCCGTCATATTATGTCAGGCTGCATTACTGCTTGTATTTATAAAAGCTGATTCGAATTTCAGCCAATATCTAAAATGTATTTCAGATATCACATGTTCTCTTCAATCTTTCCAATGAAAACCATCAACAAAAATAGGTAATTGAAGAAAAAAAAAGAGTATTTAAAAAATGTACAGGCTTCCCCCCCCCCCCAATTCGTAAATATATATTTTATGTTTATATGTAAGCAAGATTATAATTAAAAACAGTAAGGTTTTTTACGTATATAATGTATCATAAAACATTGGCTACTTTCAATGCATAGCATTATGCTTATACAATGTATATAAATAACCAAAATTCGTTGTAAAAATTGACTTGAAATGTTAAGTAAAACATTACTTCATACTTGCTTGTAACTCAATTTATTTTGTAATTAAGTTGTGAAAACATAATAATTGTATAATGCCTTACCCATTTACTATCCTGAGGCATTTGCATATAAAAAAGTTGGTGCTTGTGCTAATAGATAGCTTGAAGTCACGAGAAATATAAACACATCTTAAGTGTCAGTGAATGACCATTACTTATGAACAGTGGTGTAAAGTAACTAAGTACATTTACTCAAGTACTGTACTTACTTGAGTATTTCCATTTTTTTCTTCTTTGTATTTCTCCCCCACTACAATTCAGAGGTAAATCGTGTACTGTTACTGCACTACATTTATTGTATACCTTTAGTTACTTTACAGATTTGGATGAATGATGTGAAATATAATCAAGTGTTAAATCAGACTTTAGTTCCACCTGGAGTAAAGTCACAAGCTACCCTGCAGTATACAAAGTCATTCAAACTAGCTGCACCTTTACCAGCTTTGAGAACACTTTAATGATCAATCATTATAAAACATATCATATATTTTATTCTGAAATGGACCAATCTGCACAATGATTAGTACTTTTGGTACTTTTACCATGTTTATTTTTGAAGCCAATATGTTTAAGTAACATTTGGATTACAGGACTTTAGCTTGTAACAGAGTATTCCTACACTTCTTCCACCTCTGCTTGTGAACAATTATTAAACTTGACCAGATGGCATTTAAACACAATTATGAAATTCTAAAAAGTGTTTAATTAGTCAAAGTCAAAGTCAAAGTCAGCTTTATTGTCAACATTTCTTCATGTGTTATACATACAGAAATCAAGTGTAACAAAAAAGGGCCTAGATAAACGGTGTATACAACTAAGTAATAGTATTAATAAGTGCTGGTTTAATAATATATTTAAAAACACATTATTTCTACATAGCGTTATGAACATTTAGTGATTAATAATAACAATGCTTAAGGCACATTCTATTATGTGCATTATAAGTAGATGTATAATGCTTAGGTGTCATATAAAGTGTTACCCAACATTACTCTTGTTGTAATTTAGCATGTTCACAAGTAACAAATCTATAAGCTACATTTCACAAAGGTGCAAATACAGATTATATGTCTGGTCCTCTTCCAACCCAAGCACAAAAACATAAACTTGCTAAAATGACAACAACAAAATGACAACATGTATTTACCTATTCAAACTGTGACCAAGCAAAAGAAGTTCCTTCTCTTTAAACAGTCCTTGCGTGTATGCAGCTCCCCCGTCTTGGACATTGTCCCACAGCGCTTCTTGTGTCCAGGGCAGGTGTTCAGTTGTTCCTGCAGAGGCGTCCCGTTCACCCACAGCCACCTCCCTGCCAGGAAACGGAGCCCGATCCAAACCTCTGCTGTCTCAGAATCTTGGACCTTTCTTCTGGCAAGCAAGTTTTTGCCACCAAAGTCCATGTGAGCGAGATCATAGACATGATTTAAGTATGTGTCACTTACACTGGGGTCTATGTCAAGATTCCTGCAGTGTTCCAGAGCCTCCTCCCATGTCTTGTTCTCTTTCACCAAGATTAAATCATCATGACACACAAATGAAAGTTGTTCATCGCAAAAGTGATCATTCCACTCAGTTTCTAGAAATGTAGTAAACAATGCAACACAATCCTGGTTTCCATTTAGGTCATTAGGTTGATCCGATTTCCATCTTCTAAAAGTGCTTTCATCTCCATCAGACCAATGCCACTTAACTGGTTGATCATCGTCTTTTTGGAGACCAATCCAACACTGAAAGTCCCAATTACAAGGAAACGACTGTGACTGTAGTGCATTCCAATCATTCTGATCTCTGATAGTTGCCAGGTCAGTATAGTGCTCCCTGCAGTACTCTCGGGCCGAAGACCAGGTAATTCTGTCCGGCACGTGAATAAACCTTCTTTGATGTTGTGAGGTCTGCTCGATCAGGACCAGGTTGAAGATCAAGTTGAGGATGAGGATGGTGGAGTAGCCTTTCGTCAACATGATTCCAGAGGTGTCTTGTCTTTGCTTTTTGGCAGCTTTGACTTTCAGCACATAGATATTTACACTGTATTCTCCCTCTGGTAAAAAACGTTTTAAATAAAATCCAAGGGGATGTGACACGCAAATTGAATTATTACCACCTGTCTACCAATGACAGGAGCCCGAAACTTAGACTGTCCTACCTCCACGACCCTGACATCAAAGTGACCAATCATGTCATCCTGACTCATATGGGATGGTACAGACACAACACAGGCTCACCCAGTAAATACATTGTTAAATGAAACCGTGGGATTAATGTTCTATAAGGTACTCATTTTGTAGGCAGAATAGTCCTTGTGATATCACAATTCATAATACTATTTTAGCTGGTGCATTACCATGTTTGAGACAATGTATTAATAATGCAGTTAGCAATGATGGGAAAAAACTATTCATTAATATTTTTAATATGTACGCATGTATATTAATAAACTTTTCTTTAGTCAGAGACCACTTTTATAAATATCTTTCACAGTTTGTCATCAATGGACAGATCTTACAAAGTCACCCTTTTGGTTGAATGTCTAAAACACTGTCAAGGAGGAACGAACTTATACAGAATTGAAGTCAAGGAGACCCTGTACCTGGAGAGACGGACGTGTAATAGTTTTTCAGATATATTTTTTTGTGATATCCAAAGTACTTCTTTAAATATTAAAACGTTAAAACAACAAGTTACTTCTAAAATATAGAAGTGTAAGTGGCACTGTTTTAAGGAAATGCACTGACACATGTTCTACAATGCTCACAGCTTAGTTTTGTATAATTTGTTTATGTAGATCCGACAACCAGGCAAATATTCTCTTCCTCTCAGTCTAGTTCAAACCAGTCTGTAACAAAAGCTCACTGATTGCAATGTATTCACATCTGCGGCGGGATTTGACGCTCATGGAAGCACGGCATTAATTTGTGTCGGCTGACTCTGGGCTGCCCTTAAAGGCAATGTGAGTGCCCGTTCCCATTGGATAACAGAGAATTGCACACCAGGAAGTAAGTATTCTCCTTACTGTCAATTGATTTGACAGTGATATCTCCACTACTCATCAACTCAAAAACACCAGATTATCCTTGTTGATTAAACGACATTGATAGGTTTTGTGAACATGTTCTTGTTGCCCCCAGCTGGTCGAAACAAAGGCTACATTAATGTATTAAATCGATGTTAATCCAGGTGGATGTGGAATTAACGGACGTGCCGTTGTGTGATTGCGTTGCCAGGCAACAGCTTCGGTTCATGTTCATTTACAAACTCTTCAACTACAACCGTAGTTATATTTAAAAATATGTTAGGAGGCCTCACGAAATACTTTAATGTAAATTAAAATTGAAATGAAGGAAGCTGTGTACAAAATACATCCTTACGAAATACGAAACCGGAAACAGACGGATCCTCAGATCGATTTAGCCGCAAAGCACGCTGGGATTTGGTGTTTGTAAAATGTGAAATCCGAAAACATATTTTTAAAATAAAATAATACATTATTCCGAGTGTGCTTGCTTTTCTCTTGGAAAGTCTTCACATAACGGCCTTGTAATACGCGGTTCGGCTGCATTAAATATGAAATATCTGCCGTAGTTGTATATTTATAGAGCCCTGATGAGAAACATGAGGGCTTTGCAGAGACAAACATGAGGAAATGCCGCCAAACTGAAAACGTGACATGGATCCTAAATATATCAGCAGTTAAACAACATCTTACATTTATTTTCACACAATACGCCTCCTTGCAGTATCAACAATAATTCGGCTGACTTTTATATTTGATCCAATTGATAGATTGACTGTATTTACACCATAACGGTGCACAGCTGATAGACGGGCACCTAGTGGTTAAAGCGCGTTAGTGCATTTTTATTATTTTCATTAGATATTAATAGAATCCCTATAAAGTATATTCATTACTCGTTATTCTCTACTAATAGTTCATTAAAGACTGTATATAATGACTATTTTGCACATCCCTTTCAAGATGTTCTAAGGTTTATTGACACTATACACATCAATATGTGTGTATACCTCCACCATTAAACTGTCATATTGTGCACATTTCTTATACTATCTACATACATCTTATAAGAGTATACTACATGTATAATATCAATTAAAATAAGTGCTTAAACATAGTTAACATTGCTATGTTTAAGCACTTGTTTAAGCAGATCATGTCAGTGTATTTCAAGTGTACTATGTATTAATGTATTGAGCTGTACTTAAATCAGGTTTTAAAATGGTTTGACTGATAGAGATCATGCAATGTCATTATTTGTTTATTGATTGTTATGAACCTGCCTGAGGACCACAGATGGAAATGAGCTATTAGCTATAATCTGGCATATTGCATCTCTTCTCTTTGCTGAGATTAATGTTTTTGTATGCATGGTCCTTCTATAAATAAATACAAATACACCGTAGTTGTGTATACTATGATATGTCAATAAACCTTAGAACATCTTGAAATCTTGAAAGGGATGTGCAAAATAGTCATTATATACAGTCTTTAATTAACTATTAGTAGAGAATAACGAGTAATGAATATGCTTTATAGGGATCTGCAGATACATTTTTTGTCTTCTCAAGCACCCACTACCAAATATCTCGCCTGATTGTTGGCACTTCACAATCACCTTCACTGAATTGTACTCAGGTGTAACTAAAGTCTGATTTAAGGGTTGTTTATATTTCACATCATTAATCCAAATCTGTCAAGTAACTAAAATAAATGTAGTAAAAATACCAGGTTAACCTTAAAGAAAGCCCTCAGGATTATAAAAGACCCCCATCACCCCAGCCACAAACTGTTCTGTCTGCTGCCGTCTGGCATTTCATGAACTAAAACCACCAGACTCAGGGACAGCTTCATCCCACAGGCCAGAAGACTATTAAACACCTGAACTTTGAAACAACATCCATAACATTAATCTGGCTGCTACTTAGAAATGATTAGTCTAATATATCTTATTCCAATCACTTGTAGACTCGTATTGCACTATTTAACTTTCTACTATTTTTCTTTTTGAATTTACTTGCACTATTTCTTCTGTGTATCTGTTGTATTGTGTTGCACTGTTGGAGGAGCCTGTGACCTAAGGGGTCTTCTTGTTGAAGAAATACATTTATGTACATTAATGTATTTCAGAAATGAAATACATTAAGAAAAAGGCATTTTAAACAGTAATTAAAAAGCAACACAATCTACCTGCATTGCATTACTCTAAACGTGTAATAACGTGCTTTAACCAGTAGGTGGTTTGGGTTGAAAACCTGTCAAGTTTACAGTGTTAACAAAATAAAATATACTGCTGTTTCTGGTTTAGTTTACGACAGATATATTTAGTTATTGTTTTGATATTTGTAACACAAAAGCGATGGAAAAAACCCACAGCAACACAGAAAAGATGGTCTTAACATGACCCAGCGGTCTAGTAGTTAATAAAAAACAATAATATCAAAACAAAATATTACTACTAACTTTATTGTGAAATTAAAACTGAACGGTGAAAGAATAGTTTCCGGTCT
>CALSBZ010046934.1:2046639-2060434 GCA_943591055.1 Gobionotothen gibberifrons
CCCTTATTATAATTATGATAACATTTCCATCTGGCACCAAGTAATAAAAGTAATTGCCTAATTTAAAGAATTTTCACATAGCTGCTCATAGGAAATGCTACAACAAATATATGACCCTGCAGTGGACAGTACATCAATAATGCATCATTTTGAGTTTTCATTTTGTTCATGTTTGATAACTGCACACCATATCTACTTACGGCTGGGTACAAATAAAAAACCTAAACCTGAACTGAACCTGGCGTGCTTATTGCTGACTGCAAGGAGTGTCTTGTGATGCAAATGTGACAAGATAATCCTTTGTATAGTAAGGACAATAGCAAGGCCTAAACTGGTCATGATCATTTCTTTGTGATCTGAAAAAAGACACTAATGGGTGTGTGTGTGTGTGTGTGTGTGTGTGGATCTCAGTGAAGGGGATAATGTCTTGAGTGGCGGTGTTAGTGATTTATAGAGCAGACACTAAGGCGCTGTTTACACGGGAACGAAACAGGTTGTATCTGCTACTTTTCTATTTCGTATAGCCTGTTCCTTCACACAAGGCCGTAACAGAACCGCGGAAACGGACCCCTCAAACGATAACGGGTCCCAAGGTGGATAGATCTGCGGACGGAACACTCTGGGGGGCCAAACAGCTCCGTGTGTACGTCCTATACGATCGTATAGCATGGTCAGTAGCTACTGTCAGTAGCTACTGCTACTGCTACTGACCATGCTACAGATGTTAGTGCAAAATCTACAGCTCCTCTACCACAACCATCAGCAACAAGTGGACATGGAGAACTACATGAACTACATGTTGCTAAATCCACCGCGGAGAATAAACAGAAGGGCAACCAGGCAACCATGCTCGGGGGTCTTCTTTGCTGCTTTTGGTGTATTTTGTGGCGGAAGTACAGCACCACTTACAGGCCCGGCATATTTAGTACAGCGTGTCCAGCGGGTTGAGCGGTCTCGTGTGAATGTGTTTATTGAGCCGTAGCCGTGTGAACGGAATACTTTTTTGATATTGAATTCGGTTCGTTTGCGTTTGCGTTCCAATGTAAATGGGGCCTAAATGACAGCCTGCAGAGAAGCAAATGAAGAGAAAAATAAGAATGCCAGTACCTTGAGTTGCTTATATGAGACGTGAGACACCGGATCAACTACAAAGTCCTCATAATGGTCTTCAACGACATCAACCACACTGGCCCCACCTACCTACAGGAACTGCTAATCAGAAAACATTCCCATACCTCACGCACACTCAGGTCAGACAGCTCCAATCTCCTGGCTGTCCCGCGGACAAAACTGGTCACCATGGGAAACCGTGCTTTCTCCTCCCTGGGTCCACGTCTGTGGAATCAGCTTCCAGAGAACATACGGACCTCGGCATCACTCTCAGTTTTTAGGAAAAAACCCACCTGTTCCACACCGCATTTTACTGACTGTCCTTTACTTTATTTATTTATTTATTTTTAAACTTTTTATGCTCTTAACCTTTTATTTTAATTTGTTATATTGCCATATTTTATCCAATATGCTCCTTTAGATATATTTTTACTTAATTTTCCTGATAGCTTTGTGAAGCACCTTGAGATGACGTTGTCTTTAAAGTGTGCTATATAAATCAAATGTATTATTATTATTATGAGATGAACAGAGCTTTTTTCTAGCAACAAATTAACTTTGTCATTTGGTGTCTCCTTGCAGACCTGGCCCACGCCTCCATGGTCCTTGCTTAGCCAAACAAATAGAAGGCAAATAGTTGCTTTGCATCAGAAATCTAAGGGCCATTTCAGTTCCCACGTACATCCTTTAGAAACAAATAGTTTTCCCCACTGACAAGCAATTCATCACCCTCATTTCCAGATGCATGAGGTGTAGCAAAAAAAAAGCAACCCTTAAGACAGAGTGGATGCATTTCTGTGATCATCTAGTACAGAATAAATACACTACGACACTTATAGCAATGCTACTGATCCTAAGCCCCTCACCTCACCACCATTCTCTGGTTCCTTAAATGAGACTGTGTGGTGTCATTATGACAGCTCATAAAGCATGATGTGTCTGTATTAAACAGGATTTCAGAGAAAAATACTTCTCTATCCTCAGCAATGTGATTTTGATAAGAGCACAAGGCCTTCCTTTGAAAATGATTCTTCCCTCATCTATTTTTTTTCTCCTTAAATACATTGACCCTGTTAACACCCTGTTTCTATGGCGATCAGATCACAAAAGCACAGCTCGTTGAACCACTTGTGGAGGTGTCGACGCATTTGACCTCAAATCTTTGAAGTGATCTTTGACGTATTGAAGAAATGTTCTTCAAGGCCTTGGCTTTAATTTGCGCTCTTCATTTATGTTTCCCTGATTTGGTCCCTTATTTGCTTCTCAGCTCCTCTTAGGAAGGATGGAGGAGGGAGATGGAAGGATGGAGGAGCCAAAACTGTCAATTGAGAAATCCTTGGTTCCATAGCGTCATCAGCGATGTCAGTTACGTATGGCGTGCTGTGGAGATGTGTAAGATACACCTGTGTTTTCTTGATCTCACCTCCTCTAGGAGCTTCCTTTTTCAAATTGCTCCTCGTGTCCTAATGGTGCATTTAAGGAATATTAATACCCTTCATGTTGGCGAAGAAACCATTTCTGGGTTATGAGAGAAAAGGCTGAAGAAAGTATACGTTAGCTTGAGAAAAAGCATACTCAGTTTGTATTTTTTATTTATTTCTTGTACCTCTTTTAATTTTCATTAGAAGGGGCACAGGAAGTGCACAGCTGGATCCCGCCGGTTTATTTAACAACTAATTTGGTCTTTGCAAACGGTTGTGATGTATATGCTTAATTGCTTAGAGCTAGGAGAGAAATCCAATGACAAGTGTTCAGAGGAGACACATTATAATGCCAGGTGTGGAGTGACGTACTTACAGCCGGTCACTAGTGATCGGATCACCCAAGACGCAAGTTAATGCCAGGTGTGAACAGGGCCATTCTGAAAGTCCTGCAACTCTGTTATGATACAATGTAGACATGTTGAGAAGCGAATGAACAGGTGCCATATTGCTGCCACGCTGCAGTAGACAGTCCTCTTGTGTGATATAACCAGGGGTGCACATAACTTTTTTGCCCTGGTTCTCAAAGGAGCACCTGGAGATGTTGCTTGGTGCGCATCCTTAAAATGAAATAAACCGGACCTTTTGTTTTGAGGGGTGCTTAACAGGGGGGGGGGGGAGGTACGCTAGACGGCCAGTCCACACAGCGCAGTGCGTTGAAACTCGACCAACAACCAATCACATGAATCTGCCGCCCCTGACACACAAGCAGCGGTTTGATTGGCTAGAGCTTGTACTGGCATATGATTCGATTGGCTGACGCATCTGCCGAGGCTTCAAAAGTTGAACATTGCTCAACTTTTGCAGCCTGAAACGCCAGGAAAGCTCCGCTCTGCTTCCCACAATGCAGTTTGGCGAAAAGTGACGTCACCCCATTCAAAGTGAATGGGCAGAAGAAGGCGTTCAACGCCGCTGTGTGGACGGGCCTGCGCGGACGGGCCTGCGCGGAGCGCATAAAGCAGACCCTTCACGCGATAGCGAGGGGTAGAGCGAGGGATCGCAGATGCCGGCGTGCTCGCAGACGGATACAAAAAATTAAACCTAAATGGCTCGCAAATTATACTTTGGCGGCCGTTAATATAATTGGGCAGCCCGCCCAAGTAAAGTCTATGTGAGGGAAACCCTGCTATCTTACCAGTTCTTATGCAACTTGCAAATATCTCTCTTCTCTCTCTTTTCTATCTCTCTCTCTTTTTTTCTTTTTTTTTTTCTCTCTGTTGGTGCGCAAATGCGCCTTTTTTCAAATGATCCGGTGCTCCTTTTCTGGCGGGTGGTGCGCATGCACACCTGCGCACCAGTTATGTGCAGCCCTGGATATAACATACTTTAAAGCAATATCTCACTTTTGTCAGAAATGTCTGCCTTTTTGCACACATGCCTCAACCACTGATATTGGATGCCCCGAGTAAGGGTTAGGGCTATCCTTATTTGCTTTTTACTTAAAAAAATCCAATATTATATCTTGTATCATTCAACGCATTGACAGCAGTCTAAGGAAATATGTATTCCACTGCACAGCATACTCTTAAATACATTATCTTGATTGTGCAGACAGTAGGCACAATTCTGTGAAGCTACTGAAGCTCACAGAAACACAGTGAGATAACGCTTGAAGGTAATTCCTAATCACATACTCACAAGTCAAGTTTACATCTGTGGACATCTCAGTAAGCAACTAATATAGCCTTGAGTATGTGCATCAGGGCCCATGTAATGGACCAAATACTTGTTTAGCATCATTTCCATTTCAACTAGTCAGCTAAGCAATGGCATCTGCTGTTTGGAAAGCCTGAATATGTGATGAGTTCACTTAATGACATCTAGCTCAACGCTGCAATTCATCTAAAGGAATAAAGCAAGCAACACTGACAATATTTAGTCAGTACCTGCGGACTGTTTTAATGGTGTAGCCCCCAGGAAGTAAAAAAATACATTTTGGAACATAAATTATGTGCAACATCTAATTTCAGGAATATAATAAAGATTTAATATAAGAGAGAAACTAACTATTGAGTAAAATGCGGATTCAGTAACATGTGTCATGTGATTTATTTATTTTTTAAATGTACGGTTGTTGTGGTTTGTTTGTTTTTTATGTATGTTCTTTCTTTTCTAGTGGTTTATTTTTCTTTTTAATTTGATTTATTTGTCTGATTTTAGATAATTATAGTTTTTATAGAGGGCTGTATAAATAAAACCGTTGTACCAATATAGGAATATTATAATAACTATTTGGGACAGAATTTATCATGAAGTCACTAAAATGTGTATTTAAGACTTGTGGAACTGCAATACTCCAATGTTAAATGTCAAAGGACAATTACTGTGATATTTCTCTAAGGATAAAACCGCTATGTTGGGCTATTAAATTGTCATCCCAAATTGATCAGGCCAGCAAACGTGACAACAGCCCACCAGCAGCCTTTTCGCTGGCCGAGATGAGACATGATCATTTCTGAAGTGTGAGGACATTTCGGCACGGGCTAATTAATTGTAATAAGACCGGCTGGCACATGCGTTGGCAATGACAGGCATGGGGTGAGAGGCGAGGGCTCGACTCCCCCGCTAAAACCAGGGTGGAGTTAGAGCCGTCAGGCCTCTGTGCTCCAGAGACTTGCTCTGGCACTCACCTAGATACACATCTGCTCTGATTAATCGCCTGCTTCGCCCAGTGCATACATTTCATTATCAGCTTTAAGTGGGCGAAAACAACAAGGATCAGGGCACGGAGCAGAGCTGTGACAAGAGGAAAGATGAACAGGGGGAATAAGTGGAATGTATTGGGTGTGTAGAAGAGGTGGATTTGTAATGGCCCTCCTAGTGTTCCTCATGGTCACATCAAATAACGTTTGACCTTGATCAACCTCTATTGATAACCAGTTACCTTCGATCTCATCTTCTCAACCTGAAGCCACTCAACCCTTTAATACATGGATTACCATTATCTCCAGGATGAATTGATACAACACAAACATGTAGTAAAAAGGTATACCAACATCTGTAACACATATTTGTCCTAAGAACTATTTAGCCTTTGTGAGTGGAATAGGGTTAGGGTTATTCACAACTGACTGTCGGTTGAGTCACAAGTATTATCAAAACCCCTCTAAAGCACCCACACATGTTTACACTGCTGCTGTTTACGGTTAGAAACCTTGCTCAAGGGCAGCTCCACAAAAGGGTTGTAAGATGGTTGCGAACGCTGTTTGCTTCCCAGCCATCAGAAAAATGCATTCTGCAAGTGAGAGTGGTCTAGACAAGGGGGCTTTACCCTCCAGCACATAACTGATGAAGGATGAACATTTACTCAGGCTACATCCAAAGGTAATCCTCCAAGATTCTCTTGTCCGTTAGCTCTTTCATTGATTTTATGATTGTTCGTGTCCTCTGAGTTCGGTTTCAAAATGTGGAAAAACTCAAAAGAGCATGGTACAAAGCATTTATACGCATGTAGACTTTCTTCTCATGCCAAGACTAGTGGTAGATTCTACATGGATCAACACTGCCATCCCCTGTTAGCCTCTGTTCATTACTCAGACTTATCACAGTACAAAGAGTGCAGCAAAGGCACCAACTGTAAGAAAGAGCCGAGTATGCCTGGTGTTCAGCCTTCAGAGCACAGCAGTGGAACTTGGAATGAAATGGGTCAAGGAGATTTAGATCTGGGCCATTATCGTGAAAGAGAACAATGAGCATAGGATTTGGAGTAATTGGTAGAAAGGGGTGAGTATTTTTCATGTAAGTTCAGACTGGGTGCATACCTAATAGGATTTTACACCATTTACAAAGGAGTATTTGCTTTATTGCAGCCAGTGCCATTTTAGCTATTTCCCAGTATAATTAATATGTGTCACCCTTCAGCTGCTTGATAAAGAAACCCTCTTTCTCCGGCTGTATAACAACCTTAGAGTGAAACAGTAGAGCATTGACTTATATTGTATTATTAATTATTACATGTCACTTGTTAGACGCTTTTATCCAAAGTGACTTACATACTCAATACTGTGGGCAATCCCTGCAGGAGCAATTTGGGGTGAAGTGTCTCAGAGACGCAACAACATGCTGACTGCAGTGAGGTTTGAACCTGTGACCCTGATCCGAAGACCAACGCACAACCCAATGCACCACACGCCTCCCTATAAGGAGGTATAATTACTTTTATGCACCAATATTAAATTATTCACAATGGCAATTATCATATATATATATTGTTCGGCTTGCTGTCATTCCAACATCAAATTACGCTAAATAATTAATACTTAAATGATAATACTTTTCAATTTAATTAACAACAGTACTACAGCAGTGCTAGCTAAACCAAAGACTGTCCTTAAGCAAAGCAGTGCTTTAGCTAAATGCTAACATCAGCATACTCACAATGACAATTCTATAATGATGATGTTTAGCAGGTTGCTTGCTTAGTTGACCATTTTAGTCCCCCCTGTAAGAATGATATCACTTGCTAAATGGACCTAAACGCAGAGACTAAATTAGTTTGGTGAAGGACTGGAAATATTGAAATGTTCATCTGATGCTGGCACTATATTTAAAGTTTAGGGATCATATAATTCATCTGGAGGGGTGCATGGATGGCAGTTTTAAGATTATGTCAATCCATGAATTAGTTGAGATATTTCAACCCAGTCTCATAAAAAAACGTGTAATAACTACGTTGGTCCACAACGTAGGACGTAGTATTTCTACTATCTGATATTGTAAGATCCCTACGTTTTTTTTCACCATTCATTCCAATGGCTATGTCACGTGATCTTCACATTTCTCCCTGCAGGGAGACTTCGTTTTATTCTCGGTGTAAAATGCCTATTTTAAAGTTAGTTTGTCCATTAAAATGCATTTTGATGTCATTTGATGCGAGAAATATGAGTTGTTATTTCAGATTATGTGTGCAGTGGATGTACATGATCTTTAATTTGCTAGTTATTACGAAGATTACTTCAGGAAATTGTGTCTATACAACGTTTTAATTGTTACCAAGGTGGTTGCTAGGGACGCTGCTATCGATATTATTTCTGTTATGTTGTGTAACTGTTTAATGGTGTTATCTTTATTGCTACCCCCTTCCCCTTCCCCATCAATGTATAGTCCACAGCGCAAACGTATTAGTTTAACAAAATCCGCATCTACAATTGTGGCATAGATACGTTATTTTCCCCTGTGGAAACGGAGAACGGATCTATGGGTTGGGGTAGCCTATTGTTCCGCACGGACATTTTAGTTAACCGGACTCCTGTTGATGTGAAATCCGAAAACAGTTTTTAAAAATAAAATAATACATTATTCCGATTGTGCTTGCTTTTCTATTTGGAGCCCATCACATAACAGCATTGTAATACACGGTTCGGCTGCATTAAATATTACATATCTGCCGTAGTTCTCTATTTATAGAGCCCTAATGAGAAGACTTCTAGGCAAACATGAGGAACTGCCGCCAACACTGAAAACGTGACATGGATCATAAATATATCAGCAGTTAAACAACATCTTACATTTCTTTTCACACAATACGTCTCCTTTCAGTATCAACACTAATTCGGCTGACTTTTATATTTGATCCAATTGGTAGATAGGCTGTATTTACATCATAAACGTGCACAGATTATATAAAGGGACACCTAGTGGTTAAAGCATGTTATTGAATTTCATTATTTGATATTAATAGGATCTCTATAAAGTATATTCATTACTCGTTATTCTCTACTAATAGTTAATTAAAGACTGTATATAATGACTATTTTGCACATCCCTTTCAAGATTTCAAGATTGTCTAAGGTTTATTGACATATCATATACACAAACGGTGTAGTTATGCAATGAATGAAAAACTTGGGTCGCAGGTTCCTCAACAGTGCATTTGTGTATACCTCCAGCAATGTTAACTATGTTGAAGCACTTATTTTAACTGATATTATACATATGTATTATACTCTTATAAGATGTATGTAGATAGTATAAGAAATGTGCAGAATATGACAGTTTAATGGTGGAGGTATACACAAATATTGATAGATGTAATGCACTGTTGAGGAACCTGCGCCCCAAGTTTTTCCCCCCACCCCAAGGACCCGTTCAAATCCAGTTTTGGACAGTCTGCCGTGGTTCCATCCCATTTCAAGTGCGGTTCAACGCAGGACTATCACAGGGTTTGTCAAGCAAGCGGAGAGAATACTTACTTCCAGGTGTAATATTCTGTAAAGCAAATGAGCTGCTCCGACCCTCGGTCCTGACGGACTCCAACTTGTGTTTATTAATCAAACAAATAAATAAACACAAGGATAATTATGTGCTAATGTTGACGGGGAAGGGGGTAGCAATACAACACCATTAAACAGTTACACAACATAACAGGAATAATATCGATAGCAGCGCAACCACCTTGGTAACAATGAAAACGTTGTATAGACACAATTTCCTGAAGTAATCTTCGTAATAACTAGCAAATTAAAGATCATGTACATCCACTGCACACATAATCTGAAATAACAACTCATATTTCTCGCATCAAATGACATCAAAACGCATTTTAATGGCCAAACTAACTTTAAAATAGGCATTTTACACCGAGAATAAAACGAAGTTCGGCCATGTTTTTTTTTTCTGCAGGGAGAAATGTGAAGATCACGTGGCATAGACGCCAGCCATTGGAATGAATGGTGAACAAAAACGTAGGGATCTTACAATTTCAGAGGCGTTTTTGTAGAAATACTACGTCCTACGTTGTGGACCAACGTAGTTATTACACGTTTTTTTGTGAGACTGGGTTGGATATTTCGATTACAAACAAAACTGTGAACCTCATTATCTGGACCAAAGTGGAAGATCAACAAACTAACCAACACTGCCATCCCGATGCCACCAAGATGGCAGGGACTGCAGATGGAAATGAGCTACAGTATTAGCTATAATCTTGCATATAGCATCTCTTCTCCTTATATGTATGGTCCTTGTATGTCTGTAATGTTTCGCAATATTAACTACATTTTACACAGTAGCATGCTAGATGTTCTTAAAAGTACTCCGATCTGGATGGTACAGTCTCTCTGTGATGATCAGTGTCAGACTATACCAAAGGAACTCCCAGTGAATCAGGAGTTCAGACAAGGGTGAGGTAGAAAAACTCAGATGACCGGAGACTGTCCCCCTGTGTCTGTCTCTGTCTGCCTCGCTATCTGCTGGACTGCCTGTCAATCTGTCTTCATCCATCTCTTTCTTTGACTTTGTTAACTCTCAAACAGCCACACACAGTGCCTCCTTTTCAGAATAGATACAACTCCAAATTGATTAGGAGTTACTGGATGATCTCGCTTAAGGACACCCTGAAACCAGACCCTGGCAAGCAGATTGTTCTTATTGGAAGATCTCGAGTTATATTTTAATCTCACTGTACAAACCCCAAAGGCCTAAAGTACTGTGTGTCTGTCTTTCTGCATAACAACAGACTAAAGCCCAGAGCAATTCACAATGACATGGCTCAGCGGAAAACTCCTGGATCTGAAACTCCATTAATGTTATTACTTACACCTGCACCTTTCCTGCTATGAGAAGGATATTGGATTGGGTTATTTCTGCCCCCAGGAAACACCAGCCAGAAGTCCTTGACATATTCTTGCATTCTTTGTGTGTATTCAATATGTACAAAACAATGAGGCGGCAGACTGATTCCAATAAAAAGCTATACAGCAGTCTTGCTCATTTACAATTAACAGTTGTAAACGTGGTTTACAGCAGGGTGGGTGACAGTGGGAGAGCATTGGGTGAGTAAAGTAAGGGGGGAGATTCGGGCCGATGTTTATGTCACATGGAACACTATATACTGTGGCCAACCGAGCCACCATATTTTTCGACTATAAGGTCACAGCTGCTAATTCTACAGATAGTTTGACATTTGGGAAATACAATTATTCACTTCTTTGCCAAGAGAGGAATGATAAAAATCGAAATTGCTTTAATAACTGTTCATAAAATATGTAGCTACAGCCAGGAGACAGCTAGCTTAGCATAAAGAATGAAAACATTGTGAAACAGTGTCCACATGTAACCAAAGGACATCATTAATACATCCAAATAATGTTTTTGTCTTTACAGTTTCATATTCAATACGTTTTCTTGGCAGCAGTGGGAGGGACTTCCTGTGTTCCCGAATGTCAACTTTATTTGTCTTTAGTTCTTTAATCACTAATATAAAAACAAGGTAATGTACATAAGCATTTAACACTCCTTTTCCAGTTGGTTTTCCAGTTCTCACAGCCGGTTGGATAACCCACCCTTGGAGAACCACATATTTCCAAAAAACTCCCACCAGCTTGTACACAACTGCCTAAATGGATAAACTAACCAGTTCACTATTCCCACTACAATCCAAGAAAAGCTGTATCTTTGGCTTGCTACAGTCTTTGTACACTTGGCGCCATGATAAGCGCAGATACAGCCATGCAAGCGTGATCTCCCACTAGTTCTCATGTATCTGCGTGAGGGTCATATTTCTCCACGCTCTGCAGGTCCTTTTGGAGCACGAACGGCCCCCAGTGATGTTCTCACGGCCCAGCATGGCCACTGCCCTGCACTCTATCCTCCTCTCCTTCATTCTGCCAAGGGGGATCCATTCTTCTGTGTCTGGGTCGAAGTGTTCAAGGAGGGTGGTCTGGCCCCCCCACCAGGTACAGGCTGCTTTTCAAAGACACCAGGCACATCCTCTGCAGGGAGCGAGGACATGACAGTAACTGTGTTTCAATCCAAGCTTTTTTATGTTAATTTCAGATTTAATCAGAGTTTCAAAGGCATTTTGTTAGCTGTAATTCGGTCCTTCAAAGTGTTTATTTGACGGATAGTCTACAGATTTGTATCTTTCACTGTCAACATGTCTCCTTTTTTGTTCTGTTTTATTTTATTTTTTTGGGTGTTCATATTTTATTTTTGTTTATTTTCAACTCTTTTTATATTCACATTATGTGCAGCCTTCTTTTAACATGTTGCTGTGACGAGAAAAATTGGGATCCATAAATCTGATCTTGTCTTATTTGTGTAGCTTGTTTTATTATGAAGCCATTTCTTTCCCAGAATTATTTTCTTTATCATTTAGGTTTGAACTACCTTCATGAGGGCAAGTGGTTTGGATACTGCACTGGTCCAATGTGTAACTCTCGATCTTGTTGTAGCTGCAGCTGCCCTTGACGCAGAATGACCACCTGCTACATAGATGTTGTTTCCCACAACAGTCGTGGAGGCGTTCCCACCACCTGCAAAAACCGACAGGATCATTTTATCAATATTATTCTGGTCAATATAGGAGTACTTCCATATCTTGGGAAAAAATACCAACTCGCTTTTTTAGTTTCTTAGTTTGATAAAAGAAGGTTGAAACCAGTGTCTGTCAGTTCAGTATAGGGCTAGAATCAGCAGGCAGTTAGCTTAGCATAACACCTGGAAACATTAGGAACAGATTACCTATGCATGGATTGGCATGGCAATTTTTTTAATTATTTTTTTATAGCAATAGACAGTAGCTTGGCTATTTAAAAATGTTTTGTTTGTGTAGGATAGCCCGTGTGTCCTATTGACGATTATCTCTGACCGATCAGTGGACGGCAGTGTTTTGATGCCACATTCAAGTATAAGCCCAGCTCATTTGGAAACTCGACAAGGTGGTACTAGAAAGTTCCAGATATAAGATACTAACCACAACCTGTGTGATTGTTACGTGCCGTGTGTGTCCCTTCCCCTGATTGTCTGTCCCCAGGTGCAGCCTCTGTGATCCCAGTCCCTCATCAGGACCCCATAAAGGGATGAAGAAGCTTTCTTCTCCTCTCTGACTGCCATAAATCAGCGGGTGATCAGGCTGTGTGTCGTGTGTCTCTGTGTGACACATGTCAATTGTGTTTTGAGGGCATTGTAATTGTGCTGGTGTACCACTGAGTGAGAGGTAGACTAGTGTTAGAAAATGTGAGGGGAAGTGCGCCATTGATACTCTTTTGAAAAAAGCAGTCCTTATTTTATATCTTGAATTGGCTGATAACCTTTTTTTATTTTGAAAATATTCAACATCCTTGGTTTTACAATTGAGTTTCCTCTCTCTTTTTTCCCTGGGGTTATTTCATATTCTGTTATCCCCCTTATTCCCTGTCTTCCCGTTACCCTATTTGTATCCTATAATTGAGGAACACAACGGAAAACTTAAGAGCGCTTGTCAAGTTGAGTCGAGCCCTGGTGTAGCTCATAATTTAACATGAGGTATAGAAGTGACAAGCTATAGCTTTTGGATGTTTATGTGCACAACTATTTCTTGGTTGGGGGCAGTGATTTATTGTCTATGTTGTTTTGTAAACTTTAAGACTAGCGGTTAGTTAGAGAGTTAGTTAGCCTTCCTGGAACAAAATGATTTAGAAATCTTTGACAGACAGACACAGAGAGTGCCCAAAGTGGACCGAAATGCACCAAAGAGACTTAAAAAGATCACGGTGACATCAAAATAACTTTTTAAAAAGTCAAGAAAAACCTGCAAAATGACAAAACAACCACAGACCAAATAAATATAAATAGGCAAAAACATTTGCAGAGTAACACAAATAGTACAAGTACAAAGAGACACAGCACACTTTAAAGAGACATACAAGTGAACTGCAAAGAGACCACAGAGAGATGCAAAATACCACAAAGAGACAACAACAACAACGAGCTTAACAACCATAAAGGCCTTTTTGCATGTGTGTGTGCCCAGGAAACAATGTCTCATTACTACCATTGTACCTGACTCTTATACAGTATATCAGTAAGATTTGATTAAAAGCAAAGCTTAAAATGTATAGAAGTACTGTTCTGCTTTCACTTTGTCTTAGTTCTAAAGAAAATGAATACAGAGAACTGATCTCTGACCTGCCTAACAGCAGCCTGCAGGGCTCTTTCTCCAGGGTGAGGCATTTGTGGAGCTGGGAGAACGCCAGCATGCCCGGGCAGTTGTCTACATGTAGCAGACGTGCCAGGAAGGCCCTCACGGCCCTCTTCAGCTCCAAACTACAGCAGGTCAGCAGCCTTCAACGGGCTCGCCGCCATCAGCTGGTCATGGTGAGTCTGGAGGAGTGGGTGTATTCTACCAAACAGACAAGACCTCCACTTCCACCGCAGGAGAGGAGAGAAGAGGAGAGAAGAGGAGAGGAGAGGAGAGGAGAGGAGAGGAGAGGAGAGGAGAGGAG
>CALSBZ010046934.1:2062257-2076867 GCA_943591055.1 Gobionotothen gibberifrons
TGTGTGTGTGTGTGTGTGTGTGTGTGTGTGTGTGTGTTTTATCTGGTCCGGATGACTTTCACCTAATACATTTATGTGAAATCTGTTGACATAATACATTTAATTACGTTTTAGATTGTTCAGTTTAAACAGGTAGTGTTCTGAAATTGTATGTTTAAAAATGGCCAATCAGGCAATATCTTTTTTTTTAAATGAACATGGGCATACATTTCCAGAACAGAAATCTGAACACTGAATAAAGCTATAGTTTTTCAGTCTCTCTTTTTATCACTCCATAAATCATAACTCTATTTGAATACTGTTTAAAAAATGTACCATGTTTTAGGAATAACATGTGATATACATGAGGCTATGAACAGGGCCTCCCTACAGGCCAATCACGCAGGCTGCATGGGGCCCCACCCAGAGGGCCTCAGCTGCTGTGCGCAGTTCTCCACGCACCCCCCGCTGACACGCGAGAGTGAGTGAGAGGTGACAAGGGGAGCACGTATGTAACCCGACACCGTTGCAATGAATCGGCATCTGACCAATCACGGCTTTTAAACGGCCACTAGTGCAGGTGAAGAGATGTCGGTGAAAAGACAGTTTCAGTCCGGAGCAAGCAAGAGGGAAAGAAAAAAAAAACATGAAAGAAACTAGAGCATCACTCGAGGGTGGGTTATTGTATGAGTCAAATGTACAACTTGCGAATGTTGTATAAGTCAAATAGCCAATTGCCATATTAAAACACCAGCTGCAATTCACGACATGAAGAAGGCAGTCTCTGCAGAGCATATGGCTAATGGAGATGCAGTTATTTCCAGAATTCTTTATTTACCATTCATTCAAGTATGTTATGCCTTTTATCTGCTAATGTACAGGAGGAAGAGTGATAAACTGTCTGTCTAGTTGGCTTACATAACAGTTAAAGTTTACAGCCTAAAAAACATGAGGCATTTTTTCCCCTTTTATTCATTTTTATGTCAATTTGCACATTTCATGGTGATGCTCAGCCTCTCCCCTTAACTCCTAACAGTCATCATCATGTCAACCACAACACAGAGAAATACTGATAGAAATGTGTGTGTAGTTGTTGATACATTGCTGACAGAGGGATACATTTGAATACAGATTTAAGAAATATCTGTTTTTGAGCATGTCATAAGCATGTTTTGTCTTGACTACATCACAACTATATTATAATAAAATAATATAGTATTTATATTATTGAATTGATTATTATTATTATTAGTAGAAGTAGTTTATTTGCATTAATTATATTTTAATCTTTCTGAGGCTAGTATTTGGCAGGAAATGCATTTACCTGTAGACGCATACTGAACGACATACATGCACATTGACCTCACTGTATAAAAAAGTAACTGTGTTGATAATAATAAACAGGAATTTTATTTGACCCTTTGTTTCCAAAAAAAATGTGTTCACTCCTGTCGGTTGGGGTGGGGGGGGGTCTCGTCTCACTATGTCGATTGGGGCCCCAAGTTGGCCCTGGCTATGAATGATATATAAATAAACCTTCAGAGTACAGATATGAAACTGGGAAGTTTGTGATTATATTTTGTCCAAGTTTTCTGCAATGTTACGGCCCGTCCACACAGTGGCGTGCGTTGAAGCTTCCAACGCTTCTGCCCATTCACTTGAATGGGGTGATGTCACGCTTCACCGGACTGCATTGTGGGGAGCGTAGCTACACTTTGCTTGCGTTGCTCGCGTCAAGAAGCTTCAAAAGTTGAGCCATGTTCAACTTTTGAAGCTTCGACGGAGGCGTCAGCCAATCAAATCCCGTTTCTGAAAATCTGCCAGTACAACTGCTAGCCAATCAAACCGTGTGTATGTTGGGAGAGCCAGACCGCAGTTCCGCAGGTCCGCAGCACCACGGAGAGAGCCTCCCCGCTGCTGCTGCTGCTGCTGCTGAAGGAAGGTGGAACATTTTTTAACAATTTTTTCCCGGGGGCGGGAGATTCATGTGATTGGTTGTTGGTCGTGTCGGTCGCGTTGACTCCCCAAGCTTCAGCCACGCCCACCGCCAAGCTTCAACGCACGCCGCTGTGTGGACGGGCCGTTAGGTTTAAATGTGCAAGTTAGGCATTCATACTAACTAATGGTGAATTAAGGGGAAATCTACAGACAAAATGAGATTGAAGTAAGATATACACATAAATGGGTTTTGCAAATTATTTATTTCCACTAATATATACAGTCTATGGCCTCTGAAATGTCTGAAACTCTCAAGTTGACGAGAGTATAACAATACAATAGTTTGACCTGCAGTGTGTCACCATCCACATTGACCCGTCCAGCAGCTTCTTGGTGCCTCACACCCAGGAAATCCTTGACATAAATATCCTGGGGTCTTCTGCGTGATGCGGTTGTAGGCTGCCTGTGTATTACCGTATTAAAGAGTGCCATGTCACATAATTGTCATAGGTTTGATAGTCATTGTCAGATGGATTATGACAAACACATTATACAGCGAGACACTGCAGGCGTCTATTGTTTTGTGTTTGGGCTATGTTGCTTCTATAACATGTGTTATTTTAGACTAGTAGAATAAATCATCCAAAATACATATTTAGGTGTGTAATTGTGTTTATCTGTATATTTCCCCAAAAAGTTAGCATTAGAAAAATGACTTAATTCCATATTTACACATAACACAAAACTTGTGATGGGAATATATATTATTTAAAATATTACCATACTCACCCATATGGTTTGGCAAATGGAATTTTGCAATATGTCTCTTTTTAAATTATTTTGTTTTCACTATGAGACAGAAATCCTGCGTATGGAAAAATAAACAAGAAATATGTAATATATCAGAAAAGAGGGATGTAAAATATTTTGGCGCCCCAAGGTCTTTTACCCCATTCTTCAGTTTGGTGTGCAAAAATCAAGGAGTGCTCCTTTAAATATTTATCAACACTTCATGCATTATAAATAGTGTTATGGTGTTATAATACATATACATGCATCATCTGGGCTGTTAAATGATGGTGCTGAGTTTGTACTATAGATCTGGTTTACCTTGTTCAGCTTTTGCTAATAATACAGATACATAAGAAATACATTAGAGAAGCATTAATATTATTATAGGTAAGCCCAGTGACACAAAATTACAATAATGCCTTATTCATTTGAAAGTCTTTAGATTTTGATAGCCTATTTCCCCTTGAGAATGAACTTTAAAGTATGTGGGAAGATGAGAACAAGTTTGAATTTAAACAACATGTGATTTCAGAAAACATTGCTGCAACAGAATATTTCTGTCATATCCTTTATCTTCTGGACTGTTAGACAATAGCCGCGTTCACACCGAGTACTTTTCACCCGTACTTTTCGCGTTTAGTTCCGTTAGTACCCCTGATGTCGCGTTCACACCAAAAAAATAACTAAGTCACCCCATGTTTAGCGCCTGCTGAGAGCAGGTACTTTCCTGGGGAAAAAAAGTACCCCAGTTCTGATTGGCTGGGCGATTGCAAACCACGCCCCGTAAAACTCAGACATGTTTTGTAGAGCCGCAATTTTATTATCCTCGCATTGCATTATTAGCATTAGCCCAGTGCAGAAACGCAGAGAGACTAACTTATGGCAACACAAAATAAAACATGGGAGCGGTGGAGATGAGGAGGTGTCGGCGTTCTGGCGATTTACTCGGAAGGCTTCAGTAGAAGCTGCTGGGACTGAAGCCAGTCCCTAACTCTGGGGACTTCCGGCCGGGGATTTTGGGCGGCAGTATACGCCGTGAAGTTGTTTGCGGCATGCCAGTAAACCCAAAGCAGAAGAAGAAGAAGTGACGTCAGCGGCTTCATTTGCCTAATCCACCCCCAGGGACTTATTTCAGGTGTGAACACGATCTGTACTTAGTGCCCTGGGGTATTAAGTGCCGGGAACTAAGTACAGCAAAGTACTCGGTGTGAACGCGGCTAATGTTTCAATCAACGATGTTTCATCGACAAAGTTTCCAACGTTTCCTATGATGGTTTTCAGACTTGTTTTCAGTTTCACTTTGATGTTGGTTGTGGCAATCTCAAATACATTTATTCATATACATGTCTGTTAAATTACTATCTTTCGCAAACAGAAGTTTTTGTCTGTAAAATTCAGTAAATCACAATTTCGACCAAACTATCCAAAAAACAAAGATAATAGCTTACATGAAACAACCTGTCCTCCTACAAAAAACGACCATATACATGTAGGTCGATTGTTCAGCAGCTTATTACGACCCAGAGTCGCGTTTTAAAGTGTAGCCCCTCTAGTGGTCGTGTAAGAAACAACATGCTCCCGTTGATTGCAAATGCTCCGGAGATTATTTTATTCACAAATAACCCTCTCTGGAAAATCCTAAATGGTGCAATAGTTTGGCCATTAAAATGCTTTTTGATTAGATTTCTGGGGAGAAGTGTATATTGTACTTTTAGAATCCACGTCCAGTGGATGTGTAGGATCTATAGTTTGATAGATATTATGAAGATGATTTGAGGTCTCGCCAGGAGAACGTGTATATGCGGCAGCTTCCATGTAAAGTTAGCGTCAACCCTCACGGGGTGAAAACAGTATTTCCGGTCTTGAGGTTTTCATAATAAAACCGGAAGTATTCCCCACACTGTCAAATGATTACACAGTGATATCTGCATTACTCATCCACTAAAAAAACATCAGTTTATCTGTGTTAATTACACAATATTGATTGGTTTAAATTGTGTACAATGCTTTTGTGTTTTTAACCTTCGATGCGGAGAAACAAATAGTTTATTCGGAGTTTAGACACTACAGAGTTTCCGAAGACACTACACTACCCAGAATCCCGAGCTATCGTTTGGGACTACAACATCCGCCTTGCTTTACAAACCCTGTGAGTAGACCGTCGGGTGCGGGTTAAAAAAACAGTGGTCTAGTTAATAAAGCATAATAATATCAGCTATTGAAATTCTGATAACATAGATGTGTCTCCTATCACCCAAAACCCCTAACTATTCTCTCACCTCACGATGTACATTCTTTAATTCAAAGAAAATCAGTAATATCTTTAAAAACTACAAGTCCCATTCTATCAGCTGTGCACCGTTATGGTGTAAATACAGCATATCTACCAATTGGATCAAATATAAAAGTCAGCCAAATTAGTGTTGATACTGCAAGGAGATGTATTGTGTGAAAATAAATGGAAGATGTTGCTGATATATTTATGAACCACGTCACGTATTCAGTTTCGGCGGCATTTCTTCCAGTTTGTCCAAAGGTCTTCTAATCAAGGCTCTATAAATAAAGAACTATGGCAGATGTGTAATATTTAATGCAGCTGAACCGTGTATTACAATGCCGTTATGTGATGACTTCCAAAGAGAAAAGCAAGAACACTCAAAATAAAGTAAATGTTTTAATATCGCATAAACACCATATCCCGACGTGCATTGCAGCTAAAACATCCAGGATTATGGGTAGTTCGATGTTTTAGCCTATCAAAACCTCTGAAAAAATAAATGTGTCTCTGAGAATCTTAAAGTGGACCTATCATGCTATATTTAAATGATATAGTGTAGGGCCATACCTATATAAGGTATATTTATACGTTTCTGTTTTCAAAATACCAAACAGATCATGCATTTTAGCCATGCCTCATTTCGCTCTATGTGCTGTTTGCTGTCTACGGGGCTGATCTCTGTGAGCTGCAGCTGACCACGCCCCCCTGCAGGAGAGGGGAGCCGTGCTCTGATGAAGTCAAGAGGGGGAGAAAAAAAGATCTCCGTCCTCCGTGTTTTATTAAATAGAGTCGTTATTCATTTGTTTTAAAGCTCAATAAATAACAAAGAAGACCTTTGACCAGCACTTTTCTAATTTTGTCCGGAAGATTTCAACTTTAACGACATCTTGACCGGCGAAAGAAACTGAAACTGAAACTCTGCCGCACGGTCCTCATGTTCCTTGGAAGAGGCGGAGAGGTGGGTGTTTGTCATCTGCTAGTGGACTACCAGAGAGAATTACAGCAAGGGAGGGATTGCATTGAATAGCAAACGCTCCTGCTGCTGTTAGAGCCAGAGCGGAGAATAAACAGAAGGGTAACCATGGTAACTAAGGGCGGGAAGTCTTCTTCGCTGCTTTTGTGGCTGACTACAGCGCCACTTACAGGCCTGGCATATGTACTACAACGTCTCCAGCGCTTTCGAGCGGCAATGGCCGGCCGTGGCCCAACCTCTCATTCCCCTGATAGGTGGAGAGTTGACCTACCATTAAGTAGCCTATAAAGTTTTTTTGTTTGACTAACTTTTGATCAAATCAAGCGTTTCTTAAACTAAGAGAAAGACACCAGCCAGTGGTCGATATTGTTGACTTTATTTTTAGAATAGCAGATCTCTGCGACCAGCTATAGTTTGTCGGCAATGTCAGTGAACGTGTGTCTCCGCTCCGATCGTGAGATTTACACTGCAGCACCTCCCGCGGGACTCTGCTGCGGTTCCTCCGTGCAGAGCGCCCGTTTCCTAAACCATGATATGCAGGGGCGGGAAACAGGGGCAGTGCCCCCGTAACACTGACCAGGCACCCCCCTGTGGCTCCCCTCCAAAAAAAAGGTTACAATATTCCGATTTATTGGAACTAAATCAAATCAGAGACCCGGATGTACAGTGGAGATTAAACTGTTCATTACCTTATAAAAGCAAATACTGTTTATGTTTTTTAATTAAATTGTCACTTAAAGTTACTAAAACAAATACTCAAAATGATTGATGTGTGGCGGAGTTCCCTCGGAGGGGGGAGGGGCGAGGGAACTGCGCGCAACAGTTCCCTGCCAGCAGCGGGATCAATCCAAAAATTCAATTAAAATCTGAAAGTGCAAACGTAAACGCGCGGGCCAGATTAACACTATTACATGATATCAACAACGGGGCCATGAGAAACTGTCTCGAGTGCCAGACGCCTGGAGTCTGAGACACCGGCTTTAGACTGTCTCAATCAGTGAATCTGATAAAAAAAGACAGCTAGATGTTTTTAAAACTATGAGCAGGAACCCAGACAGTGGTCTGTTCTACAAAACCGCATGTGAGGCAGAGCAGCAAGGTGTTTTTTTTGATGAATTTGATCAAGTAGCTGGTCGTACATACAGTAATGTTGTTGAACTGCTTATATTGATGTGGACTTTCATTCCTCAATCAATTCAGATATGGTAATGTCTCTGTACTCATATAGTTGTTTTTTAATGTTCTTGAGTAAGTGTGCAGAGAAATGTTGACTTAACATGGCAATTTGAAGGGCTGTAATTTGTAAAAAAAAATGGTGTATATATTAATAATTGTAAAAAATGTAAATTCATTCCAGTTAAATAATACTAATAAAAAGACGGTCTATTTGACATACTTTCTATGTTTACTTTCTCGATTGGTGGCATCAAATAGTGCATCTGATACAGGAGCAGTTGCTTTAGCATTGGGCCTCATATATAGCCCGCATCCCCACCCCCAAAAAAACACAGCCCCCCCACATATCAAATCCCAATTTAACCCCTGCATATGTATGTATAAAATACATCACAAAGTGCATTTTGCATGATAGGTCCCCTTTAAGGGAAAAACCTATGGGAAAAACACAAAAGCATTGTGCACAATTTTGATCATTGGTTTTATTATGAAAACGTTGAGACCGGAAATACTGTTTTCACCCCGTGAGGGTTGACGCTAACTTTACATGGAAGCTGCCGCATATACACGTTCTCCTGGCGAAACCTCAAATCATCTTCGTAATATCTATCAAACTATAGATCCTACACATCCACTGGACGTGGATTCTAAAAGTACAATGTACACTTCTGGCTAGAAATCTAATCAAAAAGCATTTTAATGGCCAAACTATTCTACAATTTAGGATTTTCCAGAGAGGGTTATTTGTGAATAAACGACCATCTGTAACGTTTGCAGTCAACAGGAGCACTCGAGGTCGAAAACTTTAAACCTATTTGGTCGTAATAAGGGCTTGAACAATCGACCTATTTGGTCGTATGAGTTGGAGGACTTGTTGAAATTGAAACATGGTTCTCTTTTTATTGAGAGGTGAAGGCATAGTGTCAATGAAGACACAAATTACAGACATTAAGTGGTCCCAGAACACACCCAGGAGGGTCCTCACTAGAACATGTTCTTTATATATGCTTGGTTGTTTTGTTAGCTTTCCTTTTACAAATGGCAAAACATGCTCAATATGTTGAGGCTGCACAGCATGCTGCTCGATTGAGGCTCCTACAAACAGAAAGAATGATACAACTACTGTATACCGGCTCTGACCTTATTTTATTTACTTAAAGCTGTCTTAGTAACATGTGCAGATTATGAGACAACATTTGTATTTGTCTTCATTTTGTGTCTCTTTGTAGTCATTTTGAGCTCCTACAGTATGTAGTTATTTTGAATGTCTTTGTTGTAAATTGTCTCTTTGTAGTCATTTTTGGGGGGTTTTCTAGTCGTTTTGCCTGTAATTTAGCTTGTTTTGGGTGTCTTTGTGGCCATTTTTATTTGTCTTTGCGGTTTTCTTTGTAGTCTTTGCAAGTCTCATTCTTCCTCTCTTTTTAGTCGCTTTGCAACTCTTTGTGGTCATTTTGCCACTGAAGTGAAGGTGAATCTCTTTGTATCCATTCTGTGTCTTTTTTATCATTTAGTTATTATTGTGGTAATTTGGAGGCTTGGTGTAGTCATTATATGTCTCTTTGTGGTTGTTTTGCCAATTTGTACAGTCTTTGTAGTCTCTTTGAAGCTGTTTTGGGGGGGGGGGCCACTAACACTTTTCGTTCTCTGGCTCTGTGTCTGATAAACTCATTCAGGAATCTACCATGCTTATTAATGTTGGTTGACACAAACAGGTTTCTCTTAGGCTAATACTGTATGTGAGTACTCAATATGATGGTATAAAATCTCTGGCCATTCACAGATCCACTTCGTGTCTCTTGGATAATCACCAAACTTTCTGAGTAAACTATTATAAACTTGTATCCTAGTTTGACAGCCTCACTGTTGAGCCCGGCTGTTACTTATGCAACCAAGCATCTTCCTTTAAGCCTCCTCTAAAGCTCCTTCCCTCTGCAGAATGAATTCAGAGGGTAAACAAAGCCTGCAGAGTCTTGGATCATAATACCAGGTGAGAGCTGTCTCTGTGAGTTGTTGAGATGCATTCTTCCCAAAATCCAACTTCAAATCCCACTCCATTTGCGCCAATTCAATGATTATTTTTCCCACTGTGAAACTTGGTAAGGATATCTTTGTAACTTCACAGTTTTATATCTGAAAAGTATAGCTGAGGTTTTGGTGGAAACAGATTGTTACATCAATAATGATTTTACAAAGAAGGTTCATACATCAATCAGCGCTACAAAGTTTCTTATTTTTTCACATCTCTAATCTTTTCCAGAGGTTTTTGCTCGCTGACTCTGATGATAGCCTAAACTACCACGAAGTTGACGATTATGGTTTGGAGGGAAATTATTGTACATTTGTAATACCCGCACTAACTAAACACATTCCCATCAGCTGTACTTTAGCGTTTAGTGCTATTTAGCAAATATTAGCATGCTAAACAAAGATGGTGAACATAGTAAATAATATACCTGTTAAAAGTAATGTTAGCATGCTAATTTGAGCATTTAGCTTACAGCTTAAAGGTCCCATCATATGCTTTTCTGGTTATTACCCGTCCCCTTGTGTGTTATGTAGCTTTTTCTGCATGTAAACGGTCTGCAAAGTCAAAGTACACCCTGTAGTGAGTAAAACTCTAACACAGAAAAGACGTGTCTATGCTGCCCCAGAACGCCTCGTTGTAGATTTTTTTTTCTTCTTTTTTTTCTTCCGGGGCAGGTTGATGTCACTAAGCCCAAATGGACCAATTGGCACACAGCTATAGAACAATAGGCACACAGCTATAGAACAATAGGCACACCCTCTGCCAGGGTGGACTCCCGAGCAGCTCAGGAGTCCACCCCGTGAGGCTCCCGCAGCACACAGTGTGAGGTGGATTTCCAGCTGTCTTTCCCTGGATGCTGGATATAGACTTATGGCGCTTTTCCCCTGCAGCACGTAGAACGGGTTAAGCTTTTTTTTGCTTTTAGGGTTAGTTCCGGCTCACGGCTACTTTTTCACCTTTTTTTTGGCCCTCCAAAATCGAGGTTCTTACCGGGCCAACAACCGGGCTGAATATGCTAAACTAGTGATGTAAACACTCTCGACTGCTGATTGGTCAGAGAGAATCGCTGGCAAGAGGGGGCTACAACTACAACAAAATGAACATATTTTACCGTGATTTAATTGTAATACACATTTCAAAATGATGCCGAAGTAACGCCGGGTTACGTATTGTAACCCTTGTTATATTAACACAGGCGGAGCCCTCTACTGGACTCTATGGGTACTACCTTATCATGCAAGCATTCACCTACTGAGATTTCTATGGACGTAGCCGGCCCCGGGGCGGGCCTACCTGAATGCGTGCGCATCTCACTTCCGTATAAAAGGAGGCCTCGCCTCCTGACCACTATCCTACACCACTCTTCAGCGAGCGGTATAGGACAGACAGTGCCCCAAGGTAGAGGGCTCCGCCTGTGTTAATATAACAAGGGTTACAATACGTAACCCGGCGTTATATCTCTCACAGGCTCCAGAGCCCCGATGTATGCACGCACTGTCGTCCAGCACACCGTTCCACCTCACTGTCCCTGACCGGCTTTAGCAGCCACTGCGCCTCACTCACCTCTCCCTCGGTTGTAACCGTGGAGAAGTCTGGGCTGCGGCTGATAGAGCACACCCTGACGCGCTTGCCTCGCGAAAAAAGTGTGCTCGAAAAACAGTGCTGAGGGCCCCCCTGCGTCCGCCTATAGGCAGACAGGGAAAGCCCGCAGCCCTGTATGGGTTCACTATGCACTCTCCCTCCTGAGTCCCTAAAGAGCACGGGGAGAACGCAAGTGCCCCCTATGTCCCCACACTCAAACACTGACCCGTGCAGAGTGTGTAGGGACTATAGTATGGAGGGCTCTCCCCCTCCTGCCCCCAGGCAGGCGAGGGGAGCCCTCCAGGGCCCAGAGCACCCCACGTCACCCCTCCAGGGGTCCGGAGAAACGTAAGGGCATTTACGCCCGGGGAGAGGGTCAGATGCCCACTGACCAACAGCCCCCCCCCCTCCTCAGCAGTCCTGTGTTTCCCCAGCAAGCACAGACGTTGAGAAAGAGCCAGACATATCCAAGAGATAAAACTTTATGAAGGGGCCTGGCGTTGACCAAGACGCCGCCGTGCATATATCCTCCACACTCACACCGTTGAATAAGGCTGTTGATGCAGCCATAGCTCGTGTGGAGTGCGCACGGACCCCCATGGGACAGGCTCTCCCTGCCTGCTCGTAGGCGTGTGCAATGCCTTCGCAAAGCCAGCCTGCCAGGCGTTTCTTGGACAGAGCTTTTCCAGTCACCCCGCCCCCGAAGCACACAAACAGCTGTTCAGTGCGTCTCAGGGTAGCTGTGCGCTCTACATAACATGCTAACGCGCGCACCGGGCAGAGGAGGTATAATTTAGCTTCCCTGGCCCCACCATGGGGAGGAAGACTAAATCCCCCCAACTGAATAACCCTCGACCTGAACGCACTCCTTAGGCTCTTGGGCACAAAGGAGGGGTTTGGTCTGAGTGTCGCGCCGCTCCAGTCACCCCGAATCAGTAAACAGCTCGGGTGCACCGACAGAGCGGTTAACTCGGACACTCTTTTGGCTGACGTTTAAGGCAAGTAGCTATGCAGGTCCCACTGTGAGGTGGAGGCGCGCACTACTGGGCGCAGCCTCCTGACCCCCTGTAAAAACCGCAACATCAGTGGATGAGAAAAGGCTGACCTGCCGTTGAATCCCTCATGACAGGACGAGATGGCTGCTGCATACACTTTTATAGTAGAATGAGCTAGTCCTCTGTCCACCAATAACTGTAAGAGGGAAAAAATAGAGCCAAACTCACAAGATAGGGGCTCTATTTTCTGCTCCTCACACCCTCGCTGGAATCCCAGCCACTTTGGCCTATAACAGGCTGTGGTGGATCCAGCTCTAGCTGCCTGGATAGACTGAATAACGCTATCAGACAATCCACCCTGTCTCAGCCTGTCCCTCTCAGGAGCCAAGCCTGAAGAGGACGGCCCAGAGTGGGTAACGCCCCGATTGCACCTGCCTCTTGAGACATCGCCCCCCCAGAACTGGGGGATTGCCCAGGGCTGGCCCACCTTCATCTGTGTCATCTCTGAGTACCACGGAGCCCCGACGCGATCCGGCGCTACCAGAATGACTGCCAGACGTTCTCGCCTCACTCTCCCCAGGAGAGGGAGAATGAGACGCAGTGGTGGAAAGGCGTATAGCAGCTTCTTTGGCCATGGCTCGTGTGCAAACGCGTCCACCTCTAAAGGCGGGTCGTCGCTCAGGGCCATGGAGAACCACAGGGCACAGTGGCTGTTGCGCCGGCTGGCGAACAGATCCACTTCCGCTCTCCCGAACTGGGCCCAGATCTGCTTCACCTTCACCTGAGAACCAGGAAGAATTGACCCATTCCGCCGCAAAAACTCCCCGTGAAGGGAAGATTTGCCTATGGAGGGTCGACACAGAAAGGGCCGATTATTTACTGAGGTCCCTGAACGCACCGCCGTGCGCTCTTGTGTGAGCGCGCGCTCCACCACAATGCTGTTTTCACCACTACGGTAAACAGCATTTACTCGGAGTCTTTATAGGCGTAGTGTGTTCTACTGAGGTCCCTGAACGCACCACCACGCGCTCTTGTGTGAGTGCGGGCTCCACCATAATGCAGCCTTTACCACTACGGTAAACTGCATTAATTGGAGTCTTTGCTCTAGGCGTAGTGTGTTCTCTGACAGTAATACGCCGGCCATAATGTCCCTGTAACCGCATAGCGCTCTCCTTTAGACAGCACTACCTGCGGTTCATCCCTCTCATCTGTGCATGCCACCTCCTTTACAGGAGCTACAGCCGGGGAAGCGAATGGGGAATGTGTACGGTTAACATTGTATGTAAGTGCAGCATTTGTGGAAAACAAAGGACACTCAGATTTGGATACAGATCAACCTCATTCTTATTAGACCCCCTGATCCCACCGGGCACTTCTACGCCACGCCACGCCACGCTACGTTCCGTCTGCTGGGTTTTTAGCGTTCGCGGCCACTCTAGTCAATGGGTGCTATTCCACCAGACCCGCTGCGCCACCTACGTCGCGACTCGAAGCGTCCCAGAAGCTCCTCGCTGCAAGGAATTTCTAAAATATAGGATGAATCCTATTTTTGACGCGGCGCAGCCGTAAGGTAATGTCGGGCAGGCAGGAAGTGGAACGTTCAGACCATATATAGCATATATACACACACACACTTTTGCAGCCCCTATCCCTCCGTAGTCTTTCAAGTAGGAGGAGAAATGCCAGCGTTCTCCTCCGGTTTACAGGCACTGTGTAAATTATATATAGAATAATTATGATGATGAATGCATTGTTTTACCACTAAAATACAGCAACATATCTTTGATTCATGTCGTTTATAACTGGGATATTACAATTATTCTTAACTTTGTCTGTAGTCTACAACACAACAAAATAGGAAATAAGAACAATAAACACGATTTAAACAGACACAAACATAAACCATGTAACTACGTAGCCTACTTGTAGAAGTACAAATGTCCAGGAAATATTCCAAAATCAACAACAACTGCGAGGCTGCACACATGACCCCTCGATTCCACCGAGTCCGTCTGCGGCGTGTTACGGCCGCGACGCGGCGTCCGTAAGGATAGCGGTCACTCTAGTCAATGGGTGCTATTCCACCACACACGCCGCGTTACGTCCCAGACGCGTCCCAGAAGCGGCTCGGCGCAGGGCTCCTCTAAAATTAGGATGAATCCTATTTTTGTCGCGGCGCAGCCGTAAGGTAATGACGGGCAGGCAGGAAGTGGAACGTTCAGACCATATATAGCATATATACACACACACACACACAAACTCATTTTGCAGCCCCTATCCCTCCGTAGTCGTTCAAGTAGGAGGAGAAATGCCAGCGTTCTCCTCCGGTTTACAGGCACTGTGTACATTATATATATATATATATATAGAATAATTATGATGATGAATGCATTTTTATACCACTAAAATACAGCAACATATCTTTGATTCATGTCGTTTATAACTGGGATATTACAATTATTATTAACTTTGTCTGTACAAAGTAGCCTGCCCAGGAAATATGCCCAAATCAACAAAAACTGCGAGCAGACAGGGAAGACGCTCCGCTTCCGTAATGCTTCTGAAACGCGCCCGGTAGGGTATGACGCCGGGAGGAGACCGGACCAAAACCGCGGCGGAGCCGTTACGCGACGCAGACAGACTCGGTGGAATCGAGGGGTGACGCTCCGCTTCCACAACGTTTTGAAACGCGCCTGGTGGTCTCACCGTCGCGCCGCGCTCCCTCGTCTGCAGAAAAGCCTGTGGAGCAGCGCGCACTGTGGTGACTCTTCTCTCTACTGAGGTCTTTGAACGCACCGCGGCCCGTCCTCAGGAGAGGGGGCCGCGCGCACCGTCACAATGCCGTCTCTTCGAAACAGACATTATGGGAAAA
>CALSBZ010046934.1:2076877-2100767 GCA_943591055.1 Gobionotothen gibberifrons
CCGGTCTCCTCCCGGCGTCATACCCTACCGGGCGCGTTTCAGAAGCATTACGGAAGCGGAGCGTCTTCCCTGTCTGCTCGCAGTTTTTGTTGATTTGGGCATATTTCCTGGGCAGGCTACTTTGTACAGACAAAGTTAATAATAATTGTAATATCCCAGTTATAAACGACATGAATCAAAGATGTGTTGCTGTATTTTAGTGGTAAAAAAAAGGCATTCATCATCATAATTATTCTATATATATAATGTACACAGTGCCTGTAAACCGGAGGAGAACGCTGGCATTTCTCCTCCTACTTGAACGACTACGGAGGGATAGGGGCTGCAAAATGAGTTTGTGTGTGTATATATGCTATATATGGTCTGAACGTTCCACTTCCTGCCTGCCCGTCATTACCTTACGGCTGCGCCGCGACAAAAATAGGATTCATCCTAATTTTAGAGGAGCCCTGCGCCGAGCCGCTTCTGGGACGCGTCTGGGACGTAACGCGGCGTGTGTGGTGGAATAGCACCCAATGACTAGAGTGACCGCTATCCTTACGGACGCCGCGTCGCGGCCGTAACGCGTCGCAGACGGACTCGGTGGAATCGAGGGGTCACGAGGGCCGCGCGCCCACGTATTAACGCTGTATTTCCCATTCAACGGTGAAATGCATTAATCGGAGCTATTATACCAGGCAAGGTGTGGCGGCAATAGCGTCTCTTGAACCCGCACAGTGCTTTGACAGCACACGGTTTATTCCACTCACGTGCACACGCCAGCGGCGCCGGATTCATTTCAGAAGTGGGGGGGCCAAAAAGTATGTGACATACTTGCCAACCCTCCCGATTTTCGCGGGAGACTCCCGTTTTCCTCCCGGGGTCATATTTATCCCACATTTCTCCCGATTTCTGACTAAATCTGATTTGTTTCATTCTAACATAACGCACCAAATGTTACTGTTTCCACTCGGACTTCAATACAGCTGCACCATTGTTTGGTTTCCATGGTAACGTGTCTCTTTAGTAGCGCGAGCAAATGAAAGTCTGTGAGAGGGTGTTCAGGAGGAAGATAGAACAAGAATGGACAACTGGACCCTCTGCTCACTCCTTTCCTGTAAATGTAACTATACAGCTCCAGCACACACATACAGCGCAGTTGCTCCATCATTCTATCTCTCCTTTGTTCCTGCTCAATACGCTCTTGTTTGACAAGCTGAATGTTGACTGGTGTTTGACTGAAGTAAGCGCACTTTTTTTGAACACACTCTGTGAAAAGTTCCAGTTATTAACTCGTTACTCGGTATTTACAAAGAGTCATCTCCACATTTGGAGAAAGTTACAAGCCGTTTGACAGCAGCAAATCTGCATATTTCACAGAAGGCTCGTTTAGTGGTTTTGCAAAGAATGAACCACTCTCTGTTTTTGTACCATTCTGCATTGAAGTACATTTCTCTTTGCCCAAATACGATTTTATTTGCCCGTCACAATGTCCCGACAACAAACCTCCATGCAGTCGGAACCAGCCTGTTTCGGTTCAACGGTGCCGGCGGCGGCGGTTTTGACAGTCTCTGCGGCCGCAGAGCTGCTTTTGCGTTCATCTGCGCTGGTTCTATGTTTGAAGGACCAGGCTCCGGAGTTGCCGATGTCAGGGATGTGACGCTCAAGTTGTTTAATTTCAGTTTAGTTTGACAGTATTTTGTTTTCTTATGTGCCGGTTCTTCTGACATGTTTGCAAGTTTATCTATCTAGGTTAACGGCTGACACACACCAACGTAACAATTAACGCAGAGTCATAACGTAAACTAACGTAATAAATAAACACATCTAAGCTTTTTTATTGGTTGTAATTTACATGGATACATTTGAATGGTGTGACAATGTCCTATTTGATTGGATTACAATATACATATTCTTCCCGTTATGTCTGCCTGCTTTATTTTTACCTAATGCAAAGTGACCTGCTCTATCGAAATCAGTTGCATTGACCCGAAGACACATTTTGAGTTGTATACACTGTTGGAAAGAGGAGATTCCTAGCTTTCTAATGATATCAGGATTGTTTTTGTACTCCAAATTTTAAGCAAAATATGTCACATTATATAACGACTGTCACCGAGTCATCATTTTGAGAAAAAGCCCTAAGTTAAAGTTTCCTCCTCTCTGGATCGATCTGATTATTAGCGGAGCAAATGATCAAAGTAGGCTACGGAGGGAAGATATTTTCGTTTGGATTACTGGTCTTGGGGAAGCTCGAGTGTGTGTGTATACGTGTGTGTATGTGTATGTTTTCGTTTGTGTGTATTGTGTTTGTTTCCCGGGGAAATCCCTCACGAGAAACACCGGCTGTTGTTATGCCTGCTGCTGTGACGTTAAATTACTCCGTTCTCCGCTTGTAATTATGCAGTTACAAGCTTCAAAGCTGTATTTATCATCTGAATTTGTCGAAACAAGTTTAATATTCTGAAAGCCAAGACTTTGTTTATTTGAAATCAGATGAAAACAAACTGTAACGGACCCTGCCGTGTTATCTATGATTACTACACCTGACATTCATCATGTCAGCGGAGGGAGGGGAAGCAGCGCTGTGGAAGAGCAGAGTGGCGAGTGAGAGCTGCATGTTCCCTTTACAAGCTTCAAAAATGCCTGTAGCTAATGAGATTGAATATAACAATCAAAAATGACAAAATATACACAGCTAGATCAGATTTTTAGTGTTTTAGATGTGACTTTAGAGTAGAGGGGAATTATTGAAACGGGATGTATACAGCGTTCCGCGGCATCCGCCGCTGCGAAAATGTGGGGCAGGGCTGTAAAGTGGGGGGGCCAATGGCCCCCTGGCCCCCCCGCTTCCGGCGCCCTTGGCACACGCCCACCTGCTGGCTCCCTATACTGGGGTTTACAGCAGGGGACGGGGAGTGTAGGACAGTGTTTCTTCCAAAGAGCCCTTCCGTAAAGACGGGGGCTCCCAGGAGATCAACACGGTCCTCTTTGGAAAAATGCCCTCTGACCTGGTGAGGCGGGGGCATCTCTAGCAATAAGCGAGTAGCCCACACACCCGCCGCCATGATCATCATCCAGGGAGAGTACAGCCCTGGGCGGTGGACTTCCATGGACGCCGGACTCGGAAGGAATGGCGAATGTGAAAAGCCTCCTCGGCCATATCCTGGTCCCCCAAACACTCGAAGCAGAGATGGTGGGGATTGGCGCCCGCTATTTAAGCCAGGGCATAATTCCAAAAAATACTCGTTGTCTTTCTCTTTCTTCCTTTCTCTCTAAAAAATAAAACGTCTCGGACTCAGTGCTAGGCTATCACCTCCGCTCGCTGAAGAGTAAAGGATAGTGGTCAGGAGGCGAGGCCTCCTTTTATACGGAAGTGAGATGCGCACGCATTCAGGTAGGCCCGCCCCGGGGCCGGCTACGTCCATAGAAATCTCAGTAGGTGAATGCTTGCATGATAAGGTAGTACCCATAGAGTCCAGTAGAGGGCGGAGCCTGTGAGAGATATAACTACATACTGATACCGCTTAGTAAAAACCATGAATTAATGCTTTGACAAGTCTACAGACAAGACGGCAGGCGAAAAACCTTTTAAAATGCGTGTGTGGAGATCGGATCGATCAGGCTAAGCTAACGTTGTTTATGCTCCGTCCACACTCACAACAACGGCCTACAGACATAAATAAACCAGCGACTGTATTCGCCATGACCAGGGGTCTGCAACCTTTTTGAGCAAAAGAGCAATTTTTTCCCCTTTTCCAAAAATATTTTTTGTCTGGAGCCGCAAAACATATTTGATAGCTTGATAGCTTATAAATTGTATTTATTGTTATATCATAGACAAAAACTACAGTTTTTTTGCATTTATTACATTATATAAAACTGTTAACCCCTAATAAGAAACAAAGAACTCTTATAAAGAGAATACAAAAAAATACACAGGCCTACTTTAAAGGGGACCTATCATGAAAAATGCACTTTTGTACGTCTTTTATACATGAATATATGTCCCTGGTGTGTCAGGGAACTCACCAAGTGTCAGAAAACACAACCCTCTCTCTTTTCCTCCATACCCAAATCTCTAAAAACGGGGCTGCAACGGAGCTGATTATTATTTGAATTTTTCTGACGTCAGAAAAGGGGTGCTCTGCCTATATGGGCAACTCTCCACCTATCAGGGGAATGAGAGACCGCTCGAAAGCCCTGGAGACGCTGTAGTACATAATTATGCCAGGCCTGTAAGTGGTGCTGTAGTCTGCCACAAAAGCAGAATCAGCCCTTGCAAAAACAGGGCTGGAAAAGAGCAAATAGAGCGAATTGAGGCATGGCTAAAATGCATGATCTGTTTGGTATTTTGAAGAAAGAAACTTCACAATATGTTTCGAATATAGCATGATAGGTCCACTTGATAAATCAACACAGCACTTGGGGAGTCCTCTGCACATTTGAAGGAAAGAAAATACAATAAGAATTTACCCACTTTGAAATAAATAAAACCTTTAGCTGCACCCTAAAAAGAGTTAACTGATTGAATTATGACTGAAGATCGTCAGCTGTCTTCCTCTTCCGTTTTTTCCCTCGATACGTAAAGGCTGCAGCACCTTTGACAACTTCTCTCTTCATATCAAACATACCGGTAAACCAGCATCGTTTGCTGTGAAAGCAGATCATTCTAACCACGCATAATTAAATCCTGTGTTCCTCCGATACTTTTATTTTCTTTGATTTATCCATAGTTCGCTCATCGAGCCGGGGGTCAGGTTATTCACCAGTAAAGTCAAAGATGAATCTTGATTGGGCCAAATTTGACCCAGAGTCACCCAAAACAATTCTGCTGGGTCTTCCCAGAATCGAACACCAAATTATACACTTTTTTTTAGAGACCTTCAGACTTGGCTAAAATTGTCAAAATCTGTTTTGTAGTGTTTATACTGTATAGCTGTTGAGGAGGATATCATGAAGCCTTGTTCCATTAAAAAAAACTAGAGCGTAGTTATTATATAATTTTAACTTGAAACGGGTCACGGGAGACCCGAACACAACATAAGGGTTAAGAGAACCATTATGCTGAACACATGTTTATGGATTGTATAAGTTATATTAATATTTATTTTACACACATTAAACTAAATAATTCCCCTTGAAGCTTAACACCGCCACTTGGGGACCTGACCCTAAATTGGGAACCACTAACTTAATTGGACTGCATTACGTGTTTCTTGTTACTACATTTATCTATCACAAAACCAAATGATTGCAATGTAATCCAGCTCAACACCATCTGCTGTTTGAATGCAATGCAGTTTTTCTGGTCACTGAGGTGGCAAAAGTACTTAGATCTTGAACTTGAGTATAATTAGAAGTACCAGAGTGTATGAATACTCTGTTACAAGTAAAGGCCTGTAATCTCATTGTTACTCAAGTAAAATTACAAAAGTATTAGCATCAAAATATACTTAAAGTACCAAAAGTAAAAGTAGTCATTGTGCAGATTAGTCCATTTCAGAATGATATATATGATGTATATGATATGTTTGATTATAGATATTGATGAATTAAAGTGTTATCAAAGCTGGTAAAGGTGCGGCTAGTTTTAATGAATTTGTATACTGCAGGGTAGCTTGTGGATTTACTCCAGGTGGAACTAAAGTCTGATTTAAATGTTGATCATATTTCACATCATTAATCCAAATCTGTAAAGTAACTAGTAAAGGTATTAAATAATTAGTAAAAGTACACCATTTACCTCTGAACTGTAGTGGAGTAGAAGTACTAATACTATAAGTATTGTACCTCTAAATTGTACTAAAGTACAATACTTGAGTAAATGTACTTAGTTACTTTACACCAATACAAAAAGTAAATAAAGACTAAAGGGATCCAAGAGGTTTCTGGTTTTAATTGCATCCTTAGAATCACAAGATTAAGAAAATACACATTTCACATTATGTTTCATGACAATGTCAACCAAAATCTCTCAACACATGTTTCCATGAACATTAAGGTTGTCAAAGCAATACTCTATCCAGGTGCTTTACTAGATATGGACAAAGTCCTATGAATATTCTAATATTATCTAAGAGAAAGTCTCCTAGTAATCTGGATATTAAATATTGAATAAAACATGGGGCCTTCTCACATGAATGAACCATGGATGGATGGAAAGACAGCTGTTCAGAGACCAGGACCTTTTGTTAATTCAGCGTAAACAATAGGTTGAGGTTTTTGCAATATAGCCAACTCGGAGGTAACATGATGGGGTTAATCCAAATCTGTTATAAACGATCACACAGCTTAACGAGAAGGACTACAAACTACATATAAAACCGGGATGGGAAATGGAAAGCAAATGTATATTTGAATATTCGACCCCCAAAAAAACGGTTAACCGATTAACCGAAATGTACATATCCTATACAAATGTGGGAAAAATGTTTAAAAAATAAAAATAAAAAGATTTAATTTTGAAAACTAAATAAATACATTTTCAAATAAGTATAGAAACCAAGTCGAATTTGTCAAATGTATTGAACTGGTGATCACAGTTTGAAGGCAGGGATGTTCACTGCCGCAGAGAAGCACACGCACACATTGTAAAAAGACCAAAAATATAGTTCAACCAATGAAATACCTAAAAAGCTATGTGTCATATTGTGGTGTTACATTCAAAATGCTGAAGACACTAGCCATGATCACAAATTCAGTTTACTTTTACAAAGAACAGAACCATGTTACACTAGTATGTTCCTATTATGACAAGTCTAAAAGGCCTATTGCAATTCAATACAAGTCATAGTAGTTTGTTTATTTGTATGTTTTATAGTGTTTTTCAAGAAGCATGTAAGTTAGATGAAGTGCTCTGGAGAGGTTGCTAATTATAAACTCTTATTTATATACTGTTGACATTGAGCAAGGGGATTAAGTATTGCGTTTCAGTGTGTTTAGAAGATTGTGATAACATCTGTTGATAGCTGTGGTTAAAGATACCATGTAGTTGTAAATGTATTTTAGATTTTTGTAAACAGTATCTTCAAATGCCCTTCACAATGTGACAGCAACAATAAATACCTGCAAATCTACCGGTCCGCGCTTTCATTGCGCATCACCAGAATCTTCCACAAGCTGCTGGGTTGCGGCCTGTACACAACTCGCGAACGCTCATGAACTGCAATTGAGCCGCATTTGCACATAAGATGAGGCCCTACGCACTGTGCGTGTTCTGCGTGTAGGGAGGGGCGGCCCTGCATACTTCTTAACACTTGGGTGGATAATCTTTGAGGTTTTAAGTACCTTACTCTTGCTGGCTTCAAGGGATTTTTGTGGGAGGAAAAATATACTTATTTGCCAAAAGTTGAAAGAGAAGTTTGGTACTTCTACAATGTTGATCATCCAAAAATGGAGATCCATTAGCTTAGCGTAGCACGAAGACTGAGAGCACAGGGAATTGGTTAGCTTGACTCCATCTGAAATAAGAAAAAACGTAACATTAAAAAAGCTGATTTTAGAAAATGTAAAATGTATACTTTTATTCAGCACCAGTTGCCATTAAACAGCAGCCCTATCTGCTAAATGTATTTCTGCTCTAACTCTAACTCTATCCTTCATTTGATGGGAAAGTTAAAGACTTACCCCTCGATTCCACCGGGTCCGTCTGCGTCGCGTAACGGCTGCGCCGCGGTTTTGGTCCGGCCTGCTCCGGCGTCATACCCTACCGGGCGCGTTTCAGAAGCATTACGGCCCCTACACACGGCCGCGGGCGTTATCGCTTGCCGGAGGGCTGGGCTGAAACTCGACCAATAACCAATCACATGAATCTCCCGCCCCAGACACACAAGCAGGCGGTTTGATTGGCTAGAGCTTGTACTGGCTTATGATTCGATTGGCTGACGCCTCCGTCGAGGCGTCAAAAGTAGAACATTGCTCTACTTTTGCAGCGAGCACCGCGGGAGAAGCTACACTTTGCTCCCAGAATGCAGTTCAGCGAATCGTGACGTCACCCCATTCAAAGTGAATGGGCAGAAGCGTTGAAGCGTCAACGCCCGCGGCCGTGTGTAGGGGCCGTTACGGAAGCGGAGCGTCTTGCCTGCCGGCTCGCAGTTTTTGTTGATTTGGGCATATTTCCTGGTCAGGCTACTTTGTACAGACAAAGTTAATAATAATTGTAATATCCCAGTTATAAACGACATGAATCAAAGATATGTTGCTGTATTTTAGTGGTAAAAAAATGCATTCATCATCATAATTATTCTATATATATAATTTACACAGTGCCTGTAAACCGGAGGAGAACGCTGGCATTTCTCCTCCTACTTGAAAGACTACGGAGGGATAGGGGCTGCAAAATTAGTTTGTGTGTGTGACAAAAATAGGATTCATCCTAATTTTAGAGGAGCCCTGCGCCGAGCCGCTTCTGGGACGCGTCTGGGACGTAACGCGGCGCGTGTGGTGGAATAGCACCCATTGACTAGAGTGACCGCTATCCTTACGGACGCCGCGTCGCGGCCGTAACGTGCCGCAGACGGACCCGGTGGAATCTAGGGGTTAGTTGCAAGTTAACCCAGTGCCTCGAACAGGTTTATTTTTGTAAACCTTGATCACTAAATTTCAGTTCAATGTAAACATTGATTTTGTACTGTATTTTTTCGAGTCCAATCTTGTTCGACTGGTAATTACTGTTTTTCAAAGTAAAAAACACATCTCAAGGGTTTTAATGATGATTGAAAACATTTTAGAAACAGAATTGTACTACTTTCTCAACAATTTGAAAAAAATAAATAAACAATTATGGGGAGCAGCATGTGCCCTCTACAGTACAGACTCAATATTTTCAATTAGTGCTACCACTTAGGATTGGATCAAGTTTTGTACTTCATGGCTAAAACTTGATACATGCTTTCAGTTCCTCGAGGATGTCAGTGCCACTGCTCCAGGCTATGACTTTAGCTCTCAGAGAAGAGTTATCTTTCTGATCTTGCAATGCGACCAGCAGTTTCTCCAGGGTGTACCCCTTCCTGGGCATCACAAAATCATTCCCTCTCAGACAGGAAGTGGGGCACAAATCATTCCTGCCATCCCCTGAGTAAAATACCTGCTCGTACTCTACCCCTCTATCGGACTGCTCTGACAGATACACCTCCAGAACCTTTTTCTTGCAGAGGTTTACGGAGCATTGATCACAGTCATGAGAGTGGTAGTTCTGCACCTCCATGTACCCGAGCTCGTTGAACTTAGCTGGGTTGGTGTAAACCTGATCGATGGCTGTGTGGAATCCAGATGCCTGGATGATCCAGTCTATGAACAAGGAGTTGGAGTCAGAGATGACTATACAGTCAATGGTGCTTTTATGCTCTGAAATGAAGGTCAGCAAGTCTTTCATCCCAGCTGTGAAGGGGATGGTCTCCATAATGCTGCGGATGCTGTCGGGGCTGACCTCCTGCTCTCCTGGTTGGACAGACAGAAAAATGATCAGAGCTGAGATTTAACGGTCTGTATGGAAACATTTCTACCAGTGAAAAATTATTGAAAACGTAGCATTGTGATGGAAAAAAATGCCAAACAAATGCCAAACATCTTTAAATAACAATAACTCCGATTGATTGATTGATTGATTGATTGATTGAACTTAATATCTCAAAATACTGACTTAATATCTTAAAATAATCAGACATTTATTTCAAAATAATGATTGAGTATCGGGGGGGGAAGAATGACATTAAGTCAATATTTTTGACAAATTAAATTATTATTTGAGATACTAAAGCAATATTTGAAGGTACTAAGACATTTCTCCTTAAAATGACCTACAGGTTTTTTTTCTCACATTGTCAGAAAACGGCTTCCATAGGTTGAAAGTTGAAATACAAGGTTATTGATCAAATATGTTTAGCAGCTCTCTAGTTGTATGAATTAATGAGTTGCCAGCAAACAGGATAGTAAATGCTCACCTATGTACTTCATCACTCTGCCCATGAACTCAGTCCAGTGGCCTTTTCTGTAGGATTTCTTTACAGAGTCAGGAAGAGTCTGAGAGGGAAGGCTTCTGTGGAGAGTAAAAACAGGAAGGATCCACAGTGGATAACATTGTTGCTTGATATTAAGATATATGAATGACTATTTCCTCTGTAGATTTTAACTGTATCTTGAACCTGTCAGTGAATAGTCAAACATTTGTATACATTTTGCAGGAGTATAACAAATACTACCAAACCTGTTTTTTTAATGAATTTTTGTATTGATTCATAAATTCATTAAATCATATTATTTACCTTATCACCCAAGTGTCACTGTTGTCATCAACCACAGTGTGGTCAAAGTCAAACACCATCAGAGTCTTCATTTTTCAGCTGAAATAAAACATTGGGTCAGATATAGAAAATTGTACAAGAAGTGAAGAAGATATTATGATTATTATGATTATTATGATGATTATTATTATTATTATTATAGTATAGTTGTACTACGCACGTTTTCTCGGTCATGACACTATGGTTTGATCAGTTAACAACATTATTTGTTGCACTGCCACCTTATCTTCCATAAGCACAAACTGTGACTGTACCAAACAACTTCAATAAATCGCTAAACTATTATATGCCGACTGAACCACAGGTCCTGTATCAACCCTAATATGGTGTAAGTTATTTTCTAATAAATGTATAAGATTAATGAAAAACGCATTGTGTTTTAAATGACGCATTTTTATTAGAGGTCTGGTGTAACTTCGCCTCCTTACAAGTGATCGGCCTAGCCTCTCTGCTAACCCCTCTATTAATATTCTGGTCCAGCTATCAAGTTCCGGCTCAGGGGGAAAACAGGGGTAGCGATAGTTGTTGTACTACACTATCTATCACGTTCACATACGTAAAATGCATAATGTTGGATAAAACTGTGATGAAACTGACCTGAGTCTGTATGACATCGGTCCACGGCTCTGACTTCCTCCCTGTCTTCTTGTCTGTCGCACTACACGATGTGAACTTGATCTGGTCTCATTACCGCCTCCTGCTGGTGAAGGGCCGCTTTTAATATGACTTGCTGTTATTATAGCAGCAGTTCCCGTCATAACCTCAGACTCTTGGCTATATATAAATATCCCATGTAATACTACCAGACTTTGAGAAATTATACTTAGGCTATCTTTGTAATAGTGTTATATTTTGCAACTGTGTACTAATGCTGCCAAAATAATGCAACTATATGTAATCAAGTAGGCTGCTGTACACATTTGAGGTACTTGTGTTTTACTGGAGTCTTCTTTTTCATGCCACTTAATACAAACATTGTACTCTTTACTGCACCACAATTATGTTACAGCTTCAGTAACTGTACACATTTGGATTTTCGTGCCCAAAACATTTTAATCATCGACAGAAAACCCATTCGATTGATTGATAAACTATTTTGATAATACTTTGTTCATACAAATGTCATGATGACAAGCCAGGGTGTTACATTTATGTCGGCATTTCACATGTAAATCAACTGCATATATTTTACCCATTAACACTTGAGTGCATAATTTCCCCCTTTTGCCCACTGGGCGGCAGTATCAAACAGCCTACATATCTACAAAGAATCAAAGAAAACAGAGAAGAAGAAAACCTGTCGGTTTAGTTCCTGGCTGCATAAAGTCAAGAATCCTCCTCTTTTTTCTGAGTGTTGTTGTTCTTGTCTTTAAGCTTCACGGTCGCTTTATTCGACCAACATGTTTAAAGGTTTCGGGTCGTGGTTCGGGTTGGAGAACCAGACGTACAGCAAGACGTCGGACGACCAAGAAGCCCTGACAGTGGAGCAGGAAGAAAAGGTGGTGGAGGCACAAAACGAAGTAAACAAACAGCAAGCAGCTGACCATGGAGAACCAGATGCCAACCAAGAAGGCTCTGTGCACGAAAAAGGACTCAACGGTGAGAAATACATACGTTTCATTGCTGTGTTTGCGATTAAGCTAGGTAATTAGCTCTAGCATTTGCTGGTCATCTACCGTGCCTGTTATCTGTCAGTCTGATTTAACACGTCATACAGAAATGAAGTTATACAACGGTTCTTTCTTCAATGTTAACCCTTCATATAATGTATTTAAAACACAAAATAAACCAGTTAAATGTCACTGTTCTTTAACCCTCTGGAGTCTAAGGGTATGTTCTCGATTTTTAGATGTTTCCTTAAATCACCTTTTTAAATGTACTTCTTATAACATGGCACCCCATGTGTTACATATCAAAATGTTCAGGACAATCTCTGGTCTTGATATGAAGGCAAAGTACTCACCTTAGAGCACTGTGTGATGAGATAAGTAGCAGTAAAGCTTAACATGTGACATCCGATTTTCGGAAAATCTTCAAAACTCTTGTGAAAACACAAATTTACTAATTTCATCCAATTGTTTTGGTGTTTCAAATTTGGTTACCAAAGTCTTAGGATCACAAAAGTAGTGAAATAGTTAATATATATTCATGTCTAAAATTAAAAGTAATAAAATAGGTGTTTATCACTCTACTTTCACCACAGCAGGGACTGAGATACATTATGTCTGAATAATGACTTCATATGTGATGTGTAGAAATACAAATTGAGCATTCAAACTTTTTTTTTCAACCATCAATTTATTATAAATGTTTTTTTCAACCAACTATTTATATAAATATAAGAAACTGGAAAATCTCACTATTTACAATATTGAACATCAGAACTTTCAACCAACTATTCATTATAAATGTCAAGACAGTGTCAAGGTCTTTGTCTGTCTTCCAAGACAGTGGGTCTGCTGGTCCTTGGTGGTGATGGCTCTGGTGAAGGCCCTTGAGCCACAGTAGATCTTGACCTGGGGGCCGGCACAGATGGATGTTCTGGCTGCTGGATAAACGCCGCCTGTGGGCCACTAGGCCCAGGCAGCTGTGAAACATCTCTGTTAAACAAATTAAAATGTAGGACAATAATTACAACTAATTTCATTGAAATAAAGTTCAAGTAAAATGTTGCTCAAGCACAAATAACAATGCACACATAAAAAGAAAGTTTGGGAGGTTGGACAGGAGTCTCTCTCTCTCACACACACACAGGTATTTCCAGTTACTTTACATTCAGTATAAAATCATAGACACACATATACATACATCTGATTACAAAATCTCATCTGTACAGGACAGTAAAATAATAATGAATGAGGCGAAAAGTATTAAAAGAGGTGAAAATCACTACAAGTCTGGGCATGTTGAGAGCTGTACACACACAAGGGGAGTTAGTCGGCATGCGGGACTGGGATTCTGGGATTTGTAGTTTTTCTAGTTGCGTATTTTTCATAGTCTTATATTTCAACAGTTATACGACAAACATTTTTTTTGACATGGAAATTATTTTTTAAGATTGTCAAACATCATATGTGTAATTCATGGCACAATTCAAACGGGATCGAAAGATAATCTTTCTCTCTCCATTGACTTCAATGCATACTTTTTCAGAAATGGAAGCGGAAGTAGATGGGCGTGACTTTGCCACTCTATGGCTCAGTTATGCCTCCAGTGCCACCAAGAAGATCTCGGAGTCTGTGGTGGAGACGGCTCAGACCATCAAGAAGAGTGTGGAAGAGGGGAAGATCGACGGCATCATAGACAAGGCATGTTGCAGTTGTTTCTGGTTTGACAAGTTTAAAAGCATGTAGAACACAACTTTGTGGAAGGGGTTACTTGTTGTCAAGTACAGCAACTTGCTTAAAGGGGCCCTATTATGCTCATTTTCAGGTTTATGTTTGTGCCTCTACTGTGAAATGTGTAAAGCTCTTCATTGTTGCTGCAGCTCCTCTTTTCACCCTCTGTCTGAAACCAGAGCCCAGTTTGCTCTGATTGGTTAGCTGATCTGTTGTGATTGGTCAATCGCCTATCACGTACAATGTGTTGGAGCACTAGTCAATAGAAGCACGAGTATTACAGTGATGTCACTATGTTAAAGAAGTAAACAAAGGAGTCCAATGGAGGTGTTTCAGGCAGGGGGGGGGAGTGTGTGGGAGGGAGAGAAAGTCACAGGGAACACAGGGATTTTAGATTTTGCAGACCATTTACATGCACACAGAACTATAAAACACAGCACAGGATAGGGAGAACCCAAAAAGCATGATAGTGACCTCTTTAACATGATAAAGTGCTGCTGAATATAAACAGCAGGAGCAGATATGTACTCAGCTCTGCCTTTCTGCTGCTTCAGTATACTGATAGAAACAACCAATTGATTGTAGAAAAAATTAAAGGGAAATATTTCCAACCTTATTTTATTTAATGGTGCAGGAATGAGTCCTGAAACCTGGAGATATTCCTGCTGAACAAAATATGTAAATATCCTAAACGTTAGTTTACCAAACATCTTATTTTCTGCAATAATCCAAAATACACTAGTCTGCACTAGTTAACGGCATGGCACATTTTAGACCAAATAACGACTATGAACAGAATCATGTAGTTTCATGCATTTTTACAATATTTAAATTGTGGTTATTGTGGAAGTTGACAGCGATGGTGATTAAAAACATATATTGTGTTATTCCCTACATAATATCACCCCCCCCCCCCCTCCCCCCAGTCCTTAACCTACATTTAATGTGCATCTGTTTGTTACACTTGTGTATTTGCAGACTTTCCTAGGAGACTTTCAAAAAGAGCAGGAGAAGTTCGTCCAAGAGAAGAAGTCCAAAAAATCAGGTAAAACCAGATTTAACAGGCAAGAATCTTACATATAAACATGGGCGTAGGAAGCATCCTGAATGTGGGGGGGACATTTTTAACGGGGGGTTTGGGGATAGATTTCCTGTATTCTGGTGCATTTTAACAGGTGGTTTGATACTTTTATGTGGCAACACTAGCATGAGGAAAATGATGGGTACATTTTGTAATTTCATCCAGTAGTAAAGAAAGGAAACATATTTGATGATTAATTCAGAGCCGTCTTTGAATGAATAAAAAGCAGTTTAAATGCCCATTTTTTGTACATTTATATACAACAATACATATTTGTGAGTGCATTGAGAGATATTGTTGTGGAGAGTCATTTATATATAAATTGCTAAATACATTTGTGAATCCTTCTGTGAGCATTTATTAATATTGACACTGATCTGACTCCATACATATGTTAAGTTCACCTAGGAATGGTATCATTGACTTAAAGGTGACCTATCATGCAAAATGCACGTTTGTACGTCTTTTATACATGAATATGTGTCCCCGGTGTTCCAGGGAACTCACCAAGTGTCAGAAAACACAACCCTCTTTTCCTCCATACCCAAATCTTTAAAAACAGGGCTGCAACGCATCTGATACAGACTGATCCAGATTTGAATTTTCCTACGTCACAGAAGGGGTGCTCCGCCTATATGGCCAACTCTCCACCTATCAGGGGAATGTGGGGTTGGGCCACCGCCGGCCATTGCCGCTCGAAAGCGCTGGAGACGCTGTAGTACATATGCCAGGCCTGTAAGTGGCGCTGTAGTCTGCCACAAAAGCAGCAAAGAAGACTTCCCGCGCATGGTTGCCATGGTTGCCCTTCTGTTTATTCTCCGCTGTGGCTCTTTTTCTCCCTCCCCGAGGCAAGCGTTTGCTCCTGCTGCTGTTATTCATTGCAATCCCTCCCTCGCTGTAATTCTCTCCGGTAGTCCACCAGCAGATGACAAACACCCACCTCTCCGCCTCGTATAGGAACGAGGGGACGGCAGAGTTTCAGTTCGATTTTTTTTTTAAATCTTCCGGACAAAATTTGAAAAGTGCCGGTCAAAGGTCTTCTTTGTTATTTATTGAGCTTTAAAACAAATGAATACTGACTCTATGTAATCATATATAACAATAAAACACGGAGGACAGAGATCTATTTTTCTCTCCCTCCTCTCCCCACTGCAGCCTAGCAGCTGATCTCAAAGCACGCTCCCCTCTCCTGCAGGGGGGAGTGGTCAGCTGCAGCTCACATAATCAGCCCCTGCAAAAACAGCGCTGGAGAACAGCAAATTAGCCTTCAATTAGCAGACTCAAGTTACATCCCACACAGAGCTAACTAGCAACAACTAGCTAAGGTGTTACTACGTTTTAAACAGTGCACTTTGCTTTGGGCTGCTATCTTCAGGTTAAATAAAAAATTCCCAAAATCCATATTTGCTCCAGGAATATAGTCAAAACGTACATGAACATATGAGTTTCTTTGGCTCACACAGTTCAAGAGTGTGGGACAAACATGTGATAGGAGCATGGGAGTGACTTCATATTTAATAAGATGATGGCAAATTATCTAAACATGTAACATACGAGTACACCACTGAATGCTTTGTCTGGTGTGCAAGCTTATACCATAACATGCCATAAGAGCTATTATTGCTTCTTATTTTTCCCCACGACTCAAAAAAAACACTACTGAAAGATACAAATGTTTATTCAAATTGCAATCTTGTCAGACCTTATTGATACAAAATGTGGAAATCTTCACATCTGCCGTCTGTCAGTAAATCTACATTATCAGTTTAAATAACTTAAAGGGGACCTATTAAGCAAAATGCACTTTTTGATGTCTTTTATCCATAAACACGTGTCCCCGGTGTGTCAGGGAACTCACAAAGTGTCAGAAAACAAAACCCTCTCTCTTTTCCTCCGTACCCACATCTCTAAAAAAAAAAAAAAAAAGGGGGGTGCTAACAAGCAGATCCAGAATTTTCGCTCCTATTACATCATCGGCGACATCCGGCCGACGTGACACGTCCCAACCTATAGAGTGGCGAAGTCACGCCCATCTACTTCTGGTCCATGGGACCTTATTTCGGAAAAATAATGTATTGAAGTCAATGGAGAGAGAAAACTTATCTTTCGATCCCGTTTTAATTGTGCCATGAATTACACATATGATGTTTGTCAATCTTAAAAAAGAATTGAAATATAAATCTATGAAAAATACGCAACTAGAAAGACTACAAATCCCAGAGTCGTGTAAGTGATGTCACAGTTGTTTTCCTCCACTAAGAGATAGCTAAGATCAGCGCCATATAGATATAATTAATCTATATGACGCTGGCTAAGATAAGATCACTTTAACAAGATGCCTGTGTGCTTAGTACCAGGTTGTTATCAACCAGCAATGGCTCTTTCGCTTCCCGTCTGATGAAAGGACCAGGAGTGGCTGGATCAAGTTAGCTACCTAGCTAGTAGCTAGCACGTTGGTTAGCATTACAGCCGTGTCATTTTTATTAGCCTTAATATGAAGTAACATTAAGTAACCCAAAATGTTAAACAGTAAGAGTAGTAGTCATATTTCGTGAACCCTTTGAAGAGTACTGTCACCGGTGTGATCATTCTATAATACACAACTTAAGCCCGGGGGAGAAATGCTAACGCTAGCATTGGCGTTCGCCGATCTTTTCTACTAGGCAGGCAGCTTTGCATGACATTCTTCTGGACGTGTTTCATTGTGGTGATAGTGAGGGTAGTCAATCGTTTTGTTGACAATACAGTAGTGACGGTCATCTTGGTGACGTGTGTTGTTCTGCTAGACCGGAGATGTAGTTCATTGAGCGTTTCACACAAACAAATGTGTTACTTCACAGTTTTACGACACATTATTTTTTTTTTTGACTTGCAAAATTATCTTTTAAATTGACAAACATCATATGTGTAATTCGTGGCACAATTCAAACGGGATCGAAAGATAATCTTTCTCTCTCCATTGACTTCAATACATAATTTTTTCGAAATAAGGTCCCATGGAGGTCCACCGGAAGGGGAGGGACTTCACCTCTCTAGAGTGGCGAAGTCCCTCCCCTTCCGGGGGAGCTCCATGGGACCTTATTTTGAAAATAAGGAGGTGACGTCCCCCCCCCCATAAAATAAAATATGCCATTTTATATGCTGTGAGCTGATTATCGAGCCTTCATTGTAAGAGTCGCGGGTACACTGTGTATGTGCGTATTCCACTGTAGTGCCCGGTACATTAATGGGAAACCCTAGTTTGTACATGTTCAATACATTTGTAACACTGTACACAAAAAAAAGAAATCTCACTCAAGATGAACTCAAAGGTTGGCAGCCCTACGTAATGTCCTTGTGGTAAACCCTGCGAGAGAGAAAGGTTTGAGCTCCATACTGTTTCAGAAATAAAGCTTGAACTGGTTAGGAGCATAACATGGCATTTAATCACAGCAGCGTTTAAGATCTCCCGGTAGAAATCTCTCTAGCAGGGGAAAGCTGCGTGACGCTACAAAGGGGCGTGGCTAGCAGCAGACGTTCAATTTAAAGCAGAATCAGCCTGTTTGGAACAGGGCTGCAAAAGAGGGGTTTGAGCAGTATGAGGCATGGCTACAATGGGTGATCTGTTTGGTATTTTAAGCAACAAACTTCACAGACATATGTATGGCCCTACAATGTATTTTTCCAATATAGCATAATAGGTCCACTTTAAAGTAAAACAGCTTCTGTTACCACTGATCCAGGTGTGTACATGATTCCAACTGAAAGACTAGTGAGTCACGGAACTGTTATTATGTCACAGGGTGTATGTACTTTGTACATAGTGTACTCAACTAAAGTTGTGTGTGTGCTGATGTTTGTGTCTAGATGCAGCGGTGCCTCCCTGGGTCGGCTACAATGAGGAGGAGACAATCCAGCAGCAGATCCTCGCTTTGTCCGCTGTAAGAAAATACACTTGTGTCTGTGATATTATCCCTCTATATTTCAGAATCAGAATACCTTTATTCGTCCCACAGAGGGGAAATCTGCATACGTATTAATACTCTGTGTGCAAACTGATCTCCCTTGCTGCTGATTTCTAGGACAAGAGGAACTTCCTGCGCGACCCTCCCGCTGGAGTTCAGTTCCACTTCGAGATGGAGCAGATGTATCCCATCGCTGCAGTGATGCTGGAGGAAGACCAGCTGCTCAACCGCATGCGCTTCGACCTGGTGCCTAAACAGTCAGTATTCTTCCACCCTTGTGCTTTTCTCCTCGGAACATATTTTTGTATTGTGTGCTAATTGAATCTCAAATGTCTGTTGTCATAATGTATTATGTCACCACCCTAACAATAAGGAAGAAAACTAATCATTTGTAGTTATTAAGGTGATATAAAAAGTATATATGGCGCTGTTAGATTGACTCTAGAGTTCCCTTATAACACAGGAGCATGATTCGTACAGCAAGTGGAAGAGCAAACTTTTTTTGATGAAAATGCTTTTAATGAAAGTCTAAACGTCAACAAATATGCATTGAAGCATGATATTTCATTTGATCAAAACATGTTTGAAATTTAGAACAATTATAACATTTGTCTTTTTTAAATAGATTTACATATTTGGACTTTATAATGCTCTGGAGTGTTTGGAAATGTTCATCACATAAGTTGGTAAAAATACTATGCAGCTACTACTGGAATCTCATTATACACAAATACTGAATACTAATCAAATGGATTTGTTTGTGTCTGACAGTGTGAAGGAGGAGGCTTTCTGGAGGAATTATTTCTACCGGGTGTCTCTGGTCAAACAGTCGGCCCAGCTCACAGCGCTGGCAGCGCAGCAGCAGCAGAAGGACGGTGAGGACCGAGGGGCCGGGGTCTCACCTGAGGACGTCGTCTTAACAGGTATGCCTGTCACCCTATAGCTCATTCACACTGACCCCGGAGCTGCTCCCAAATAGCTGTACGCCTGGAATTGTTTGCTCTCCCTGTAGGGATTTATCAGCTTGATGCATTAGACTCAATAACATTTATATGCATTGTGTTTTCGTCAGAGTTTTTAATATATATATATCCTTTATTTAACCAGGTAAAAGTCTCATTGAGATTCAAATCTCTTTTTCAAGAGCGACCTGGCCAAGAGGGCAGCCTGTACAATGTTACACAAAATGAACACAAAACAATACAGGCAGACGAATACAGCGGTTGTAAAACACAAATGAAATGGCACACTAACCAGTCAATATGCAAATAAAATAAACTATTATAAAACGTAAGAAACTGGCACAATAAAACATTTAAAAAGTCCCGCCCTGAAACATACCCAATTCTGAACTTAGAGATGTCTGCCCTCTCTCTAATATAATGAAAGTAGTGGGCACAAAATATACATCTTAACAACTAGGAACTATTTTCTTTCTACCGCTTCACCGCGCAAAAGTAAGCAATCTGCTAATTATGGGTTTGGGGTTCTGAACAGCGAGATATCAACATTAACAACTTCCCCCTCGCTGTAATGTAAGCTAGCTCAGGAGAACCTCTTCTCCATGAGGACGTACTTACTTCCTTCTGTGCAGCTTTATGCAGGGTGTAGTCTGGTAGAAAGAACAACAAGGTTAGGGAATTATCTTGAGTTACTGGGGTCATGATTTCGGTTCAGACACATTGAAGTTGTGTTGTTTTTTTGAACTTTGAGCACCACATTAACGGCCCGTCCACACGGCGGCGTGCGTTGAAGCTTCAACGCTTCTGCCCATTCACTTTGAATGGGGTGACGTCACGCTTTGCCGAACTGCATTGTGAGAGCGTCGCTTCGCTTTGCTCGCGTTGCTTCGATGGAAGCGTCAGCCAATCAAATCATATGCCAGTACAAGCTCTAGCCAATCAAACCGTGTGCTTGTGTGTCCGGGGCGGGAGATTCATGTGATTGGTTGTTGGTCGAGTTTCAGACACGCCCCCCGGCAAGCTTCAACGCACTCCGCCGTGTGGACGCTGCGTTAGAGTAACATTTTTACCACTAACACTCAGCCACCAACAACAAAGCAATCTTGAGCAATAAATATCACTACAGGAAAGACACTTTTTTGAGCTGTCCCTTTTTAAGTGGTGTCTCGTCTTGGTTTGGGTTGGTTTGGTTTGGCTTGGTTTGGTTAGGCCTTATTAGGCCTGGCTCACTTTAATGCTGCGCTCACATTACAGTTTAGGAGCTGGGGCAGTTACTATAGTAACGCAGTGTAGGCGGAGCCGTGACGTCATCTTCAACGAGCACCCCTAGAAAAACAACATCAGCTGTTAGCTGTTAGCACTCAAGCTCACAGCTCCTCATATCTGTTAAGAAACTAGACAAAAGTTATAAACAAGTACAAACCACAGACTGTCTGTGTCATGGTGAATACAGTCGCTGGCTTATTTATGTCTGTATAGGCCGTTGTTGTGAGTGTGGACGGTCGGAGCATATATTGCGTTAGCTTAGCCGATCTCCCGATTTTCTCAGAAAAACTTCCTGAGAAAACCCCACAGTTTAAAGGGGAAAATGGGAGAACACCTCAGGGAGAGCAACAGAGGAGGGATCCCTCTCCCAGGACGGACAGACGTGCAATAGATGCCGTGTGTACATCAAAGAGATAATATATTTTACAGCGTAGGTAGACCGAATGTTTGGAAATGCATGTGTCTGTAATAAGAAGATGCATCACGCATTTTAAAAGGTTCTTCGCCTCCCGTCTGTCTGCAGACTTGTCAAAGCATTAATTCATGATTTGTACTAACCGGTATCAGTATGTTGTTACTTCGGCATCATTTTGAAACGTGTATTACAATTAAATCACGGTCAAATATGTTTAGCATATTCCGCCCGGTTGTTGGCCCCGCTTGTTGGCCTCGATAGAACCACAAATTTGTCGGGCCAGAAAAAAGACGAAAAAGTATCCCCGGGGCCGAACTAGGCCTAGTGTGAGCGCAACCAAAAACAGGCCCCGCACGGTTCGGCACGCTTAAAGCGAGCTCCGCGCTGCAGTGTGAATGCGCCATAAGTGTTCAGCACTTCAAACATGCTCCCATGCATGAACCTGATTTCCTCCCCAGCACTTCTATCAGTACTCCGCATCTAGTTGTTAAACAAGTTGATGAAAAATAGTGGCACGTTTCATTCATCACATGTTCAGGTAGTTGCGCCTTTGACTAACATTTTACAAGTCACTGGGTAGAATGTTAACCCGAAGTAAACATAGCTAGCATCCAAATATGTACATAAGACACGAGGTATGCTGTGGTGCGCACATTCTCGCCACAATTGATTCGCTTATGAATACCAGTTCAGATGTGGCTAATAGAAAATGAATTCCTGCCCAAGGCGCACACTTATTGCACTCCTTAGTTGCGTTAACTAGCACACATTTGTTTGAACTTTAAAACGGAGTATGTGGTCAAATAGAATATTCTGCTTTGGCCCCCAATGACTTCACAGATTTGTTACCGCAAACATTTCTGTTGCATGTGTTCTTGTTTGATTAATATCAGCGCGTGGATTTCTGCGTTGATGTGTGCTGGGAGTTTTTTGTATACTCTTGGGAAAGCAGATAGAGATCTGATTGGATGCCTAGAGACGTACAAAAATACAATTGATTAGGTGTGGTATGGCAAAGAATTATGTTAAGGAGGTTTGTGTGTATTAGAGTAAGTCATGAGAATAAGAAATCTTCAGTTGTTTCCATCCATTGACTATTTACACATATTCAGCTTGTCATTAGTGTTAATGACATTTTTGCTAAAGCGTTCCTCAGAGAGGCATCTGGTTACACGCCACACTTAACAGCACTGTGTTGTGTTTTGCAGACAACGCCAGACCAAAAACTCCACCAGTTTCCATCAAAAACACACAGGAGGTAAGACAACTCAAATAAAAACATGTCTGGGTTTGTAACATTTTACAATACCAAAATGCATATAATGATACGTTCTTCCATCATTTTAAAACTTAACAAAGTAGTACAGTGGGTTGTCTTCTCTTACTCTCAGCCAGCACACGAGGAAGAGGAGGAGATGTCGATGAGTCCCGGGGTGTCCGAGTTTGTGAGCGACGCTTTTGACTCGACAGGCATCGACCAGGAGGACCTGCGGAAAGAGATGGAGCAGCTGGTGCTGGACAAGAAGGACAGCCCCCAGTCCCTCGACGGTTGGCATTAATACATTACAATACATGTGTTAATGAATACATTCTCCACGGGTTCTTCAGACAAACGTTGTATGTTACAAACTGGCCCCCAATAGGGGGACAACCAGACTTGTATGCATAATGGTAATGACTTAAGGTCATTTCCATCACACATAAAGGTCATGGTAAGGTTTAAGCCGAGTATTAGTGGTAGGTTGACAATCATTGTGTAATCTAAATTAAATCACGATGATCAGTGGTGCAGGGGGGGTTAGGGGTAGGGTTAGGGTTAGCGGTTCAATCCAAACCCCTGCAGTGAAGATGTCGGCATGCCCTTGGGCACTTTGTAAGTGCTGTCATAATTGGACAGGTTCTACTTTTTCGTGAACCCAGCGTTTGTCTCTTTGCCCATATAGCAGTCAGTGTTGCCCTGCCTTGCGAAGTGCTTTGGTAGCGTGCCAAATGCACTTTTGCTCAATTTGTGGCCACGCTCTCTTCTGTGCATTTTTGTCTTACTTTGGGAATGAGGTGGGATCAGAAACAAGGCATTTGTTTGGGTGCATTAAATGTTGTGGCAATCACGGCGAGTTTAATTAACTCCCTATAATCGTCTCCCCTTCTTGACACACATTTTGGGAGTTGTGGATCGAGCAACTGCATGTCTGCTAGCGTATTTAAAAAAACATTCAGTCGCTGCCCGGTGTTTAGGGTAGAGGCAGCAGGTGAAAGATTGAGGAATGAACAGGGAGGAGTTGTAGAAACGTATAATATTTTCTTGGAGCCGTATCAACTGTTATTTTAATGCATTCTTGTCAACACACCTGTTCAATTGTAGGAGTGTAGAAACATCAAGTGTCAAAGTGCACATAAGCACAGGGTGTTAACATTTTACAACAGTCTGGTGCTGATAGCACAACATTTATTTAGTGCAGCGTAACAGTGTGCAACATAGCTGCACCGGTGTAAAGGAAAGGCCTTCAGCAGACTATCGTAGGGACCAGAGAACTAAAAGGTTGCTATTAACATTTTGATAAGGTGTGTGTGTGTGTGTGTGTGTGTGTGTGTGTGTGTGTG